>JAHBCN010000029.1:0-394130 GCA_019359885.1 Listronotus oregonensis | reverse complement strand
TTTTTCATTTTTTGAATGCAATATTTTTGTACAATTAATATAAATGTTAGTAAAAAAATAAACGTTGACGTTACCTTTCAAAATTTGACATTTCACTTTTAACACTAGTGCTTTAAAATGCTACTTTAAGGCACTTGTGCTTTAAAGTAACATTTTTAGGGCATCTAGATAGTAATAAAAATTGAATTTTTAACACGTTTGTAGAAAAAATATTTAAGGATGTCCATTTATTCCTTTTTCTGAACGACGAAAAAAGGGTATTTTACTGATGACCGTAAACGTCCTAGTGGAGAGTGGTTGGGAGGCACCAGCCGTTTGAGATCGACCATTAAGTTCGACGATCGACGTTTGGTAGTCAGAAATTAAAATTTTAAATAGACTTATTTCCAGTCTTAACCGAATGTTAATTTGTGGCTGCAGTCGAAGCCGATGGTTTGGCTTTTAGAGCAACTTTCGGTCGAAGCCGAAGACCTGGATCAACTCAGAAATATGAGTTCAGAACTGACAAAGAGTACATCACTTTAAAGTTAACCGATGCAAATTCAATTTTGCTTCGTTTTATATGTTAACGGGTATTTAATGGTAATTGAAAATATATAATTAATATAAATAATAACATTGTTAATTAGAATTTCAGTATTAACCCAATTTAGCTGACGTTCAGGAAGAAAAATGTGCAAAAAGTGTATCGAGTCATTCGACAACTCGGCCTTGCTTATCGACCGATTTGAGTGCCCCGCTGTCACCCAGATTTTTTTCCCTGGTGTAGTGATGAGCGAGACCGGTCTTGGTCTTGCGGTCTTGGTCTTGGTCTTGCAGCAAGACCAAGACCGAGAACAAGACCAAGACCACCTTTTCGCTTGCAAGACCAAGACCAAGACCGAGGAGTGCAAGACTACGCAAGACCAAGACCGACCTGCAAGACTCTTGCACTTCTGCGACTTTTTTTTTATATTTAATATTTAATTTTTAAATTCAATATACAAAGGTTTTTCGTACAGACATGACAAAAAATGTGTGGAGAACTGCCAAAAAGGGGATTATTTAATGAGTAACATGCTTTAACAATAATAAGATTGTGACTCAATGGTCCGACAAAGCTCCATATCTCCGAAACCGTCCAACGACAGAGAAAAGCTACAAGTACAAAAGTTATAGAAGCTGAAAATCACTTGCATACTCCTATTTTTTTAAATGAGCTATCTAGTGATGCCACTTACAGGGTGGATCAAAAATTTCCAAAATCCAGAAAAAATTATTTTTGTTCCACACTATAAGAAGTGGCACCATTAGATTGCTTTTTAAAACTAAGATATAAATGTAAATAAGATGGATTAATAAAAAATATATTTTTCATGTCATATAGGTATACTTTTATACAAGAGATTTTAAATATCACTTTCGGTTTAAACGGAAAAGTCAAAACAATGCCAATAGAATAATAATGATGTCATTTTTGTCAAAACCGAAAATGATATTTTATCTACGTTGACATTGTTTCTATATAACTGTTTAACAATTCCCAGCATAACATACAGGGGGTGATTTTTTTAAATAAATTTTTCGCCAAAATTTTTGTTATTTTAGGTTAAAAGCTAAAAATAGGGGAGTTTTCTTGAGTAGCAGTGGATTCTTCCAAGAATTCTGGAATAGCAAATAATTTCACATTTTACGCCTTTTTTTCTATAATTTTTTTATGTTCAGTTTTTCACCATCATGAACGGTTTTGTAGATATCGAGCTTTGTCACACTATTAAACCATCTTATATATGGAAAATATTTATAAAGTATTTGTACAGGGTCTTTGATTATATTTACGTGGCTTCTGGAGCCTTTATTTTTGAAGACAGAAAAAAATGTTTTATATAAAAATTGTAGGTTTTTTCCATATTATCTTTTAAAATTATCAAAAAAATGGAAAAATATAGGCAACTTCAACTTTTTTAAATGGAACACCCTGTATATTATGCGCTACAATAAAATATCTTTTTTTCTTATTTCAAAAATATATACATTAATGATATTTGGATGAACCATTTTTGAGATATTTAAGCTTAAAATATAAATAAATTGAAAAAAAAATCATATTAGTATCAAGAAAGCTATGAAAACAATAAAATTGTTTTAATAAATTTGACGTATTGATATTGAAAAAAGTTGAAATTTATCATTTTAACTATTAAAAGTAGTTGGTATTGCTTTTTTAAGTATGCATTGGAAATAGCTAGGTTTATACAGCAGGATCGTTTTTAAATAAAATTCTATTCACCGACAAGTCTTCCTTCACTTTAGCAGGAATTTTTAATCACAAAAATAAACATTATTGGTCCAGAGAAAACCCTCACCAAATTCAGAAACCTAACAATTGTATTGTTTCCATGGCTTTCTTGATACTAATATAAATCTTTTTTGTAATTTATTAATAATTTAACCTAAAATATCTCAAAAATGGTTCATCCAAATATCATCAATGTATATATATTTGAAATCAGAAAAAAAAGATCTTTCGTTGTAGCACTTAATATACAGGGTGTTTTATTTACAAAAGTTGAAGTTGTCTATATTTTTTCATTTCTTTATTGCGATATTTTTTTACTGATATTTTTAAAAGGTAATATGGAAAACATTCTACAATTTTTATATAATACATTTTTTTCTGTCTTAAAAAATAAAGTCCTCAGAAGCCACGTAAATATAATCAAAGACCCTGTACAAACTTTGTACTGCAAATGTTTGACTAATTTAAAGATAAAAAGTTCATATGAACTAAATAGATTCCAGAATAACTTTTTTTAATCAGAAACCAATATTTACGTATTAGAATCATTTTCACTGAAATTTCGCATAAATATGTTTGAAATTAAAAAATGTTTTCTGCTCACACAGTACACAGTTTTGTATTTGTTTTAATTTTATATGCTTCTTCAAAGAAAATTTAAATAATTCTATTTACTAAAATGTTTTTATGTACAACTTAATGTCTAAAAGCAGGTTGTGTCTTAATTCAACTAAAAAGGAGCGCCATAAATAAATAAACCCTACATTTAAAATATGCTTTTAAATCAAATAATTCAAATGTACGTATAAGGTTAAAATTGGCAAATTTTAAAAAATATAGTCTCCATCTTTATTTATTTTTAAGTATTAGATAAATATATTTTATTTAAGATTACTTAGTTTAAATTACTACTATCAAAAAATCAAGACCAGCAAGACTCTTGCAGCAAGATCAAGACCTTCCTTTGGCTTGCAAGACCAAGACCAAGACTAGCTCGGTCTTGGTCTTGCTTTGCTCATCACTACCCTGGTGTAAATAAATCTTAATAATTTGTTTCTCCGTTTTCGGTCCTTGCATACAAAACTTCGGCCAAATCTTCACCTTTTTTGGGCGAAGCTGAAGTTTTGGTCAATCTTTTTTAAAATAGCGCTCTTCCTTGATATGCTAGGGCACGAGCCCCCACTGGCTTAAAACGAACTTTTTTAACATAAAATATTTATCTAAAAAAAAACAACACGTAATTTTTAAACATCTTGTACTTCATAGAACAAGAAATGATGACAATGAATTTTTTCTAAATAATGGTTATTCTAGATTTTACTAAATTTGTTTAAAACACAAGAGTTTTATTAAACAATAATGTTATTTTTATCAGTCTGTCCAGTAAATATGTACAAAAATCTTAAAAACTTACACCTAAAATATAGTTTTGAAAATAAAAGTATATTTTTTAAGCTTATTTTTGATTAAAATATTCTACAAAATACGAAGTTCACTTAAATATTAAACATATAAACTATTTCCCAATCACCATTTTGACATCGTTTCAATTAAACTGTAAAAATATATTACAGATATTAAAGGTTCTGGTTTTATTAACTCTTTACACGTTTTAGAGCAAACCAAAATCCCCCTTCAGCTGAATGTTGTAAAGAATTTCTGTCTAATTTTAAAGGAATTTGTGTCTTTTTGGAAGGCACAATTTCAAAATGCAATAACAAATTAAACAACAAAGCTTTAATTTCCAGAAGAGCGAATCTTGAACCAATGCAATTTCTGGGCCCTGATCCAAAGGGAAAATATGTGTAAGGTTTAATATTGGCTTTGTTTTCATCTGAAAATCGCTCTGGGTCAAATTTATCAGGATTTGGAAAATATGCGGGATCCCTCTGAATACTATGAGTTGGAAGCCATACTACATCGCCCACTTTAAGTGGAACAGGTTTTTCATCTTTAGCAACAGGCTCAATGACGTACGGTTTAGTAACAACCCTATCGGTTCCAACTGCTGGCGGCCATTTTCTTAAGATTTCTGTGTACAAAATTTAGAATTAATATATTTTAATACATACTTGTTTAACAGTCATATAACCGATAACCCACGGTAGCCGCTCTAAATGAATACGCACCTTTACATGCAATGCACTGAGCCACACAATAGGTATGTTTGTTATCCAAAAATAGTGTACCCTATTTTACACTTTTTTGTGAATAAACCGTTTTAAATATTTTTTTACAGGTAATTTAAATACTTTCATCAAGTTTACATATCAAATTTTATACCTTTATGTGGATCGATAACGAAGTAATGTTAGTGGAAAAACGAGGCTGAAACCTACTGTGTAATTTACACACAGTCATCAGGCCGAAACTTGACCTGACGGCCGTTCGCCTATATCAATTTAAAAAATTACCTGAAACAACCATATCCAAGTATTTCATTTTTAATAAAACATCATAGGTAAGCTTTCCATTAATTTTCTCAAAGGTTTGTTTAATTTCTTCTCTTAGTTTATCTTGAACTTCTTTGTTGATGGCCAGTTCATAGGAACCAAAACACATGCCTGTGGAAATTGTGTCGAATCCAGCAAAAAAGAAAATTAAAGCCTGAGATGTTATATCGTCATTTGTAAGTTGTTTAAGTTGTTTAAATTTACCTAAAAATATACATAAAGACTGTTAATAAAGCAGGACGAAATTTTAGGATCCACGTTCGTTGCACCGTAGGCCGGTACACGCATCGAGACTCAAGTTTGTCAAACAGCAAGCAGGTGATCTGAGCGCATGTTTAAAAGCAGCCCGAAATTTAACCTCAATGCAGTGGCGTAGCAAAGCAGGATTGGGCCGCCCCGGGCGACAACCCCTCAAAGGCGGACGGGGAGACAAAAATTGTTACAAAGGCGATGGACGTGCGGTGTTGCCAAATTTACTTTTTCCTAGATTTAGGGAAAAATTAGAAGTCGTGTCAACAACGCCTCGAAGGGTGTCTGGGACCAACCCCTCTGGGGCAATGTTTCAACCTACTAGGGCTTTAAATAAGGTAGATATGCCTCTTTTCCCATATATGTTCATGTGCCCCATAAAAACAGTAACGTCAGTAACTTATTAAACTCCCCCTTTAAGCCAGCACTTATGGATGTGCCCCTGTATATCAGAGTCTAGAAGATTCTCGAATTTTCCAAAACCATCTAATACAGGTGTGGGACACGACATATAAGGCGGGAGAAGAGCGTCTGAGTCAGTCAGTAGTGAGCGAGCATTGGAGATAGAATAAAGGGAATTACGAGCAGTTACCAAGTTTAGGACGTTATAGCAAGCAAAACTTAGCACTACGTGGGCATCGTGAATCACCTGATGAAAACGTTGCAAGTGTAAACACGAGGCAAGTTTCTTGAACTTGTGTTCAAGAAAGTTGTAGACAAGATTACATCAGACTAACTGGATATACAGGACTGTAGAAAACAAGCGTATGTTAACGCAGCTAGTGTACACAGTGGAGTTTAAGCACGGGTTAAAGAGGTAAATCCAAAGACACAGTTTGTGGCATGCACAAATCATTCCCTGAACCTGGTTGGAATGCTGCATCGGCATCGGTTGTCATTGATTCAATCACTTTTTTTGGTACCTTGATATGTTTTTTTTATCGTCGACTCATCGCTGGAACGTCTTGACTACTGTCACGAAGCGAGGTGTGAAAAACTTGATTGGTACTCACTGAACATGTTGCAGTTAATTTGATATAGAATCATTATTTAGAAATCCTGGATGTTCTGGAACAGCTTTCGACTGAAGTGACAGAAAATGTGACAACCAGATCCGACGCTGGTTGTATTTTGACTACCATGCACCCATTTACATTTCTATGCTATCTCGGATTCTGGAATGCAATGCAAATTCTAAAGTTAATGAAACTTAACAGTATCTACAGACAAAAGGCCTTTACATTAGTTTTTGCTTCACTTAAGGCTTTAGAGATCTTCTTGGTGGAAAAGAGAGATGATCTGGTTCATGGTGCATCCACTTTTGCAAAAAAGGTATGTGAAGAACAGGGCATTGGGGTTGCACCTCGCCGTACAAGACAGAAAACAAGCTTTCATGATGACGACTGGGCAGCGGATGCTGGTTTGTCATATGAGTTGGAACTGCGGCGTGAAATGCTTACTTCTGTAGACAGAATTATACAGGAAATTAAAACAAGAATTTAACAGCTATATGATATGGACGCAGTTTTCTTTTTTAACGCCATCAAACAAAGCAAACCCTGAATACATTTGCAAACTGGACCAAGCACCAAGAATTTCAACGAGAACGTGAAAAACTCCAAAATTTCTGCCGCGCGTTAAATAGAGAAGCAGAAATTTTGATTCAGGGGCCGCTTGCACTTCATTTGTCATTCAGTTTGTACAACAGTATAGTTTGGGTACTTCCGTTTCCAATATCGCCATAATGCTGAAGATATTTTTGACAGTAGGCATCACTGTAGCAAGCTGTGAACGTAGCTTTTCTAAATTGAAATTAATCCAGAATTACTTACGTATACTATAGTTCTTTAAGGTTAACTAATTTGGCAATATTGTCAATCAAGCATGATTTAGCAAACAAGTGGATTTGACTTACTACCCAAGAAAATTAGTATCAAATTTTTATCTGAGATACTAAGATACGTATGTATGTCGTAGCATAATAATTTTTATATAGCTTCTATGTCAATATCATAATAAATTTTATTTATGATTGTCGGTACACTTCCGCTAATTTAAAATATTATTGTAATGTTTCAAAATTATTGCAAAATAAATAATGCACGAAAAGTATAAACTCAGTATAAAATGGCCATAAAAGCGTTTAATAATTATATACATACGAAATTGTTGGACTAAGGAAACTAGTAAGCAATATTTCTAGGACTTCTTGTACTTCCTAAAATATGAAAAAAAGTTTGTATAAACATGTCCCGAAAAATGCACCCTAAGATGGCTAGAGCCCCCGAAGAGTGGGCCCCAAAGTCACGTTTTGGGTATATCTCTGAAACCGTGCGTATTCCCAAAAACGATAATTTTTCCAGGGGCGTTACATACAGAGTGTGTGCCTGGTAGGTATATTATGTCCCAAATTTTTTGTTTGTAGAATTTTGGTACTATTACCACCAAATAATAGAACCTTTATCATTTCCACCCAAAAAGATATTTCAAGTCGATGTTTGTATTTGGGCCTATGTTTGTGTAAAATTATTTTAAAAATTATCCCTCATCCATCAAAAATAAACTTGCGAAAATTCTAATTGAAAACTCTGGGTAGTTGGCCATGGATTGAGTTGTATCTATTTTTTTTTGTAATTTTCATATTAACTTTTGTCTGATTTTGAAAATTATAATTTTATTTTTCAGGGGTGTGCTAAGTTTTTTTTAGTGGCTTTCGTATAAGAAGGTTAATCAATTTTGCATAAAAACATATTGTTAGTCAATCTTTGTATACATATTGTTATTAAATAAAATAATTTTAAAAATATTTTGTCAACTGTAAAAATGATTAGAATAGGACAACTTTAATCCTATTTATATATTTTATTTTATCTATAAAAGTGACAAATTACTTCTTATTTAACGTAATTATAATACATGGTTTAAAACATTTCTAACACGTTTTATACCAATAAAAGCTCTGTTCATTATTTAGAAATATTACACTTTTTTACGTAAGCGGTCTTATCGAAGGTGTATTTTAGGACTAGATGTGTACTAACCGTGTAAAGTAGTGTAGGTAAACTATTTCTGAATAACAAACATACCTAAGAAATAATATTATTTACTTTAAAACCTATTATTACTTTTTTGTTAATCTTTTAAAAGGTGTTCAAATAAACCTCCGTTTTTCTTTATACACATTTTAGCTCCACGGCTTATACTTTGCGATGCCCAAAGGTTTCATCTCATTTCATTTTTCGCTAGTGTGATTTTCTGAACCAATCTTCACAGGTCTTTATCTCAGTAATATAAACCATACTGCACATATACTAGCCCAAAAACGGATTCATCCGGATATCAGTTGGCTCCCGATTTAAAAAAAAGTGTCTGAAATTTGATTGGGAGCAATTAACAGTCAATAAACAAAACGTTTATCGCAGCGTACCAGTCAATCCATGGCTAACTTCTGACAATTTTTCAATTAGGATTTTCGTTAATTTATTTTTGATGAATGACGGATAATTTTTAAAATAATTTTACTCAAAAATGAGCCATAATACAAACATCGGCTTAGAATACCTTTTTTGTGAAGAAATGATGAAGGTTTATTGCCTGGTGCTAAAAGTACTAAAATTTCATGAACAAAAAATTTGGGGCATAATTTACCAGGCACACAACCAGTATGTAACTCAATGGAAAAATCTATGTACCTGTGGAATAGTCTTAAGGGGGTAAAAATTATTTTTAACCTAGTTCTGTCCAAAGCCCCACTTCTTAATAATTACCCCTGTGAAAGGTGAAGTCAAGAATACTCCAACAAGCAGTTTCAGTTCTTTGATAAGATTTAGATGTTAATACTCTTGTGCGTATGTGTTTCAAATAACGCTACAAATTTTTCAAGTGTAGCAATTCTGTTCTCTATAATGACGCCACACAAACTACATAACAGTCAGCTTGTTTCCTGTTGGACAAATCCGTCGTACAAAATCACATGTGAATAGGACGTTTAAATAGTATCATACTGTGGCTTTTTCAGTAAAATAGAAGGTAGTTTATTAACACGGGACTTGGAGGAAAAGAAAATATATCTACAGGCAGCAGGTTCCACAATCGGAACACTCTAAGGGATACAGTAATACAACATGTCATTTTATTGTAAAAAATGTGCCATGAGTTTAGCAGGAATCTGAATGATTTATCGAAAAAAAAATGATATTTATAAAGAAAGTTCACCTTTCATATTATTATTTAATTTTTATAGAATCTACATCGATTTTTTTATGGTAATTTTGTTTTCTTACCTATATCACCTGATTCTTTTACAGTAGCAAATCCTGTCTCAATAACGTCAGTTTTTTCCTCATTTTGTATTCCTTTTTTAACTTCTAAAAGTAGATTTATCATGTCTGGTCGAACTATTTCATTTTTTTCTCTAGTCTCAATAGTTTCATTAATTGTTCTTTTGAAGTAATTAGTGACATCCTTTTCAAAAAAACTTATGTTTAAGAGCTAAAAAATATATTTAGTAAAACACAAGCTTCAGCCAATATACGAAATAATAAATAAATAAGTCAGCTTTTAAAAACGGTTTGTTATTTTTTTTCTTAGATGGCAAAGAAATAGTCACACGTTTTAGATTTAACTGGAACTTAAGATATTTGTAAGAAATAGGGAAATGGCATACTTAATAAGGGTTTTCTACTTACCCTAAAAAGTTTTGGTGCCACAACATATCCAAAGAACTTAATAGATTTTATAAAACCTCGTAGGTTCGTTACAGCTTTTCCCATTAAATAAAAATCATTGTTTGGTTGAGCTAAGGAATCACATTGAATTCCAAAAGCTGATGTTGCAATTACATCATTTGTATATCTAGAATTTTAAATTAAAAACTTTTTTTCGTCGTTTTAAAAATGTTTTGAATTATTTTATTTAACAACCAACTAGTTATTTATTTTCCTATTAATAGGTAAAATTATTGTAAAAATTTCACGCTCTCGCCTGTTAATTTTAACCAACCAGATGCTTGCATTTTGACGTGTTGCTATGACAACAACCAATTTTTTTTCGGGAATCATCCTACCTATATGTAAGATAAATAAGTGTAAATCTCTCTAAGAAACCTGTCACTCTATAGCCAAAATTAATTGTGTGATTATAACGGGTAAATTATCATTAAATTTGTATGAGTTATTGTTCAATTCTTTTATTTCTTTAAAATAATTTTTTTTTCTTGTAGTGTAAAATGATGAAACGTGTAATTTTTTTTTAATAATTTTTTAAACCTTGGCTTACTAGAGCACACGGGAAGTAAAAAAGATGCAATTGTTGCAGAAACACATCCTTCAACCAGAAAGCTATTTTTCTATAGCCACAAGTAGGCAAACTTTTTTTCTAAATCTGAATAAAACAAAATAAGATCAATTAATCAATTTCCTACATTAAACGTGACAACGCCGCTTTATTAATTATAAATTTAAAGCAGCACGAAATAAATTTCTCTCTTGTAATCTAAAAATAGCTAAATAAACAAGACTAACGAAGCAATAGGGCCTCTTGAACACATGAAAGAATATTGCGTCCAATCGGGTTTTTCGCGCGGGAATTTGCGCGTTTTCTAACGTGATGCATATGTTATTGCCGAAGACCGGGAGAAATTCAGTAAGACTTTAGGCTTCGTCAAATTAGCAGTGTCTGAAATTCTCTCCGCATTTCGGGAAAATTATTGGAATGTTCTATGCTTAAGTAAGACTTTGAATTTTGTCTGTAAAACATGGTCTGAAAGTGGTTCTTGTATTTCGGGTGTACTACCGAAATATTCTATTAAATTCCAGTAAGACCGCTCGTTTTAAGAAAAGAGGGTCTAAAAATCGTTTTTTTATTTCGGGCGAATTACCAAAATATTCTATTAAATTCCTTAATAAGAATACCAGATTCTCATGGCAGTGAGAATAACTTCTTAATTCTGTAAGCAAATAAAGTTATAAAGTGTTGAAGTATTTTTCTGTCAAATTTAATTTGACATGTACGTAAGGTTTAAAAGTAAACTTAAGTAATTAGAAGTAAAAGACGGGACTAGCTTTCACGTAAAAGTGTTGTAAGAAAAGGCAAGCAGTGAATAAAAAGTAAAGTAGTTAGTTAATGGTTATTTTTTCTGAAATTAGCAGAAAATATAGGTAATATTTCATCTTATTGATGCGATAGTAAGTCAAGAATTAATACAGGGTGTCCTCGAAACTATAAATGACTTTTGAAATCTGATTCTAACTTTTCTAACTTTATAGTAATAAAAAACATTCTTAATCGTGTTGTCACGTAAAATAAATTCGCGTTTTATGGACTTCGTAAGACATTTCGATTTCAAAAGACAGTCAACTAAATTTCTTGCTGTTTAAAAACAAATTTTTTCCAATTTTTCTAAATAAAATTTTTTCACACATTTTTTATAAAAGTAAGCTTTGTTAAATTGTCAACAGATACTATTGTCTTTAAATAATAAGTTATGTTTAAATCTTTCAACCTCTTGACAATTAATTAGGGCGATCCTAGTAAAAAAGTAAATTAAAAAATCTTTTTCTTTCTTCTATGAAAATAAAATTTTAAATTTATTATTTGTCAAAGGGATAAATTTTAAGTGAGAAAATTGTTAATACGCCTAATTTACACTTCGAAATAATTGTAGTGTAGTAAACTGTAAATGCATAGTAAATAAACTTTGCATTTATATTCAATTCGTAGTATGTCATTTAGTAATAGTCAATACACAGATCATTCAAACCTTAATTCGCACCTACTGGGTTTCAGTTTTAATTTAGTCGGTAACAGAGTATATCGGCAACTACTTGTGGTGCTGAGGCGTAAAGAATTACGTTTCTCATACAGCAATTAAGACTGCTTATGATTTACCAAAAATATAAGGCAACAGAGACTTGTTTTTTTTTTTTTCTTCACTAAAGTAAAATTATGTCATATAAATACATTTTTTCTTTATTTAATTATTTTAACCTACTAGAGGGAAAATTAAAATTTTTGGCATAAAAACAGGGATTAATGCATAAAGGTGCCACTGATATAATTTTATTAGCGTGAAGTAGGCTTGAATGTATTTTCGTCTCCTCTTAGTACTATAAAATTGTGTATTATACGTAGAGTAATATCAAATTAATTAAATTACTTTAAACAAGTTTTCCTAGAGCATAAGAAAAGCAAAACTTTTGGCAACCGCGATTAATAAATAAAGATACCACCGATCAGTAGCATATATTGACTACAAAAAGTAAGGGACCCAGCTGTGTGTATTTAAAATATTTATTGACATAATATAGGTTAAAAATAAAATTATTTTCCAAAGTGATTAATTTGTTTGAAAAGCGGGGAGTAGCTTGGGCCCCTACTGGCTTCCAAAGAAAAGCTACTGCCAGGGATATAACATTAGCCTTATGCGTAAAATTTTCGTTCGAATCGTTTTTTTGATTTATAATTTATGAATAAATTAATTTTCGATAATTTTTTAATTTTCCTAAATACAGTGTACTCCGTCTATAAGGTACATGTGATATAACGTACTTTCGTTTATTACGTACACATTTCGTTGGACCCGGACAAAATTCTCTTGATTTTTTAACGGATATAACGTACCATATATTATTTTAACTCCAGTTATAACGTTCAATATTTTCACCCATTCAGTTGCGAATTTCCGGTTGTAATATACGAGTGTACGTTATTACCGGACAGTGGTTCCCCGCGGCCGTCGAGTAATTACCGGATGGTGGTTATAACGTTTAATATTTGCGAATTTCCGGTTGCAAGGTACAAGTGTACGATATTACTGGACGGTGGCTCCACGGCCGCCGGAGAATTACCGGACGGTGGTTCCCCGCGGCCGCCGGGGATTTTCAGAAATCGACCGTGGGATTTTTTCTTGAACAAGCGTGACTTAGATGGCGGTGTTAATTTAATGGTTTTTTTGTTTTATGGAAATTATTGCGTTTTTATAGCGTACCTCCGGTTATAGAGTACCTACTCTTTTTTTGATCCATAGAGGGTACTTTATAACCGGAGTCTACTGTATCTAAAAAACCAAAAGTATTTGGCAACACTATTAACATATATAACTTTTTATAATTTAAAATGCTTAGTTTTTAGCGCTTCGGAGATAGCGATAGTGACACCACTTAAATTAGAGACCCTGCATACCTTGTGTAAATGTCTTTCATCTCAACCTCAATAATATCTTCATTTTTATTTAAAAAGAATTTAACAAAGTTTTCAGCTGCTTCCTCCATCAAATAAAACATGTTCTTCATTTTGCTACTGGTAAAGGATCCGCTTAGTGTCGCTCTCATTTCACGCCATCTTTGTCCTAAAATAAAAAACCCATCTTATTTAGTTAGCAGAAATTTTTACGCATTGTCTTTGAACTAAGTAACACGGGTTTAGTGGTTTAACCGGATAGGTATAAAATAAATAAGTTATAGAAAACGCACAAAATTGTTACGGATATGAAGTAATGAAGTTCAAATAAAGCATAAAAAAGTTATAAAATCAGGTGGCAACCCAAAAGATTATATTCACCATCTCTCTTTAATTACTTAAAAAAAAACTTGTTTGTTGTATTCTTATTACTAGACTTCGAAATATATGCAAAGAAAAGTCTAAAAAATACGCGCATATATATGCAGACATTTTTCAAGAAATATGCAAACTTATGCGAATAAAATATGCAGATACGCAAAAAATGCATTACATTAAAACATATGTAGACCTAAAATTATTTTTTATTATAAAACTAAGATTATAAAAAAGTATTTAGTACTTATATTATCTAAGAAATTTTAAAATCAAATATTTTTCAATGTTTTCAGGCAAAACTTTATGTTTTTTGTCAGTTTGCATTTACATATTAAACAGAAAATTACTGATCTACGTCAATTGAAGTGGTAGGGCATTATTCAAGTTTACAATTAGTACTAAGGTAAAATCTTGTAACAATTAAATTAAAAAAAAACTGAAATTGTCAGTTTCGTTCCTTAATTTTTTAGGAAATGCTGTTCTTATTTTCCTTGTGACGTTTTAAAAGGGATGTGTTCTTATTTTCTAATTTTTGCATTATATTAAGTACAAATCCATAATTGCCTTCAATGCAAAATAAATTGTGTGACAAATTTAGATGTTAATAATCCTTACATTCTTGCAAAGCTAAACACCATGAATCAACAAGTTTGGAAACTAATAATTTTACTGCATCCAAATGTTCGGTGTACAAAATTGCATCTTTTATTGCAGTCTCCCATTATGGTAAAATGGGTTAGGAGGCAAAAACATATTTGGTAGACGCTTATTGTACTTTTAAAAAAGCTTTAACAACGTTTATTTTTCAATTTTTCTATTAACTGATTCAACTGAAAAAACTGCTGTATTACTTCGTCGGCAATAAAGTTCAACGTGTGAGCTAAACATATATGGAGCCTGTTTGTTATTCAGTAATATTTTACACTATTTTACACTTTTTTACCTACGAAGTCCTAAAATACACCTTCCATAAGAGCACTTACGTAAAAAAGTGTACAATGGTGTACACTATTTCTGAATAACAAACAGACCTATGATGACATACATTTTTGTAAAAGGTGTTTAAATTCTGGGCTACTTTAGTGATATACAACGTGGCATCTGTCAGAAATATTAAAAATTTTTGTTTGTAACTATCTGGTAAATAAAAAAACGCCAAGCTGTCAAGCACGAAACGTATAACTGTCAAATTATTTGTCTTTTTCAGCTATTTTGACGCAGTTAAATAAGACTTTTCTTTATAATTTTTTACTATAAACATCAATTAATAAGTGTGCAATGTAGTGGCCTGAAGAATCTGTAGTCTCATTTAATATAATATAGATATAATTGATACCACCGATTTTTCTAGATTCAGAAAGTGCTCCTTGGTGGCATTTTAGTCCAGTAAATGAAGGGTCAAAGCTGTAAATAAATCTGTACAGTTTTCCCTTGTGACGCAATTCTTAGGTCTTCAGGGATGCTTTCGAGCGAACATTTTTTTATCAACATTAACAGGTGGGAAAGGGCTAAAAATGGCCCCTCAAGGCCCGGAAAATAGGTTTCCCGCTAATATCTGCCAAAATATGCGAATTGGAGAATTTTTGTTTAAACAAAAAATAAAGATCGCCTTGTATTCTACAAAAATGGTCTCTATAATGTTTTTGAAAAATCGATTGTTTTCGAGATAACGGGACCCAAAAGTCCCCTCATTTCAGCTGCCGCTCTACCGTTTATACTCGTAAGTGAATCCATAAAGATAGCGGATCTTTATGGATTCACTTATAAACGGACGGACGAATTGTTCCATTACTCGGGCATTAATGTACATTTTTTAATCATTCATAGTTTATCAGAATGGGAAAACCCGTACCTATCATTGCATATAAGTTTGGGTCCATGCTGATTTTTCTAGAATAATAAAAAAACCAGTAAATTTTTTTTTCACAATATTTTGAGAGTATCTCAATACTTTATTGTTATTTTTTGAAAAAATGGTTTGTTATTAACATTTCTTTATTATAATGAGAACTTAGCAAGTGTTCAATGATCTCAGAAAATTTCCTTCACCATCTTTTTTGCGTTTTGATAAAAAATTGTTTTGCCCATCTGCATTTTTTTGTAGGAAACTATTACTACCACATCTATTCAGTGTGGAATGCTATGGATTTTTCGACGGCCGTTTTTGCGAAAAATATTGGTGTTGCGAAAAAAATGGTAGGGACGATTTTTGTAGATTTTAAGGTGATCTTCATTTTTTGTCTAAACAAAAATTCTTTAATTCGCATATTTTGACAGATATTCACGAGAAACTCATTTTTGGGACTTTGGGGGGCCATTTTCAGCGGGTTCCCATACTGGAATCGTGACAAACTTTTTCTCGCTCGAAAGCATCCGCGAAGACCTAAGAATTGCGCCACAAATAAAAACTGTACAGATTTATTTACAGCTTTGGGTACTTTCAGGTCTTCAGTTACTGGACTATTTGGCATATAAAAAAAAACAAACAAAAATGTTGGTTTTTAATCTTAACTAAGAAATAATCGGGTAAAGCACCAAAATTATGCTCAAATATGCACGATTTATTGATATATGAAGAAAGAGGCTAAAATATGCAGTATATGCAAATTAAAATTGTTATTATTTAACTTAAAAAGACGTAAATCGTTCAGATGTATGACTTTTTGTTTTAAAATGCAAAAATTAAAATATATGCATTTTTCAAAAATTCTACTTATTAGTCAGTTGAATTTATAAGAAGATACTGAAGTAAATACGTTTAATTTACCCTTTAATGCAAACAAATTTCCACCCCATATTGGATCAGCTTCAGGATCAATGAAACTTCTGTGATCAGTAAAGTGGTCAAAGTCTTTTACCGTTATTTGTTTTATTAGATCCGGATCCCTAATAACTAAGGTTGGCAAATTACATTGGTATAACCCCGAATACCTGAAAAAGATTTGAACTAATTATATACAAAATCATCTTTAATGATTTATGTGCCTATTTTTATGTTTAAAATAAAAGACCATTACTATCATTCTAGTACTAAGTTTGTTGCAGGTTTTGCAATATTTTATTTCATACTGTACTGTAAAACACACTTTAAAATACACACATAAAAATGGTTAAGGGAACAAAGTTAAAATTTTGGTTTCTATTAGCTGTTTATGTAGTAGAGTAAAATTGTAAAATTGTAAAATAAAACGAAAATGTCCACAAAATATCTTTGTTTAGTACCAAAAATAAAAACATTCAATTACAAGGGTGTCCAAAAAATATATTTATTGGATACTAGGAAAAAAACAGTTAAGACATAAAACCTAATACAGTGTATGACCACCTCTATTGTTCACAACAGCTCGATATCGCCGAGGCATACTCCTGATTAAATTGTCTATTTGGTTCTGGTCAATTTGTTGCTACTCCTGAATTAAACAATTTTCCAGCTCCACTCTTGTTTGAAACACCGTAGCACGATTAATAACACGTCTTTTCAACATATCCCATATTGCTCTATTGGATTCAAGTCAGGGGATTGGGCAGGCCACGGCAATAGAGTAATATTGTGCTGATCCAGAAAATGTCTTACTATTCTCGCTACATGTAGGCGTGCATTATCCAGCATTAGAATAAATTCGTTTCCAAATGGCGCTGCCTGAGGAAGAACAATAGGTTGAAGAATTGTGTCACGATATGCATTTGCTATTAGAATCACAGTTTTAAAAACGCTGAATAGACTGGTGCAAATAAATTTTTATTCTATGAACAAATGAGAGAAAAACATACTATTGGGAATTTGATCATATCGACCAGTAAAGACAAAAAACAACATCAACTAATGCAAAAAATTAAACCGAAATGTTAGGGTATGAATCCTTACATACCAATCTTAGGCCTAAAAATTATTTTGTTTACAAATATGAATCTTTTTCCGACATTCCGACAGAAATGGTTAATTTTCTCAAAAAAACTAAATGCATTGGTATAATTTTTTCTTTATGAAAAAGTAGCTAAATAATGCCTAAATAAGCTCGCGAAAACCGCATCTCGATATCTTGTTCCTTACCTAATATTTAGAACAAAAAAAAATTTATACGTCAATATATCAAAAACTATAAAAGCTACAAGAGATTTTATAAAACATAAATTGTGTATTATTAAAAAACCTCTAATTTAGGTTAAATAATCTTTTCATCTAAATGCAGTACTTTACGAGTTATAATCAAAAAAGCGAATTCTAGGTGTATACCCTAAAAAATCCTGAAAATTCGATTTTTTGAATATAACTCGCAAAGTATTGCATTTAGACGAAAAGATTTTATACCCTTAATTAAAGGTTTTATAAAAATACGTAATTCAAGTTATGTAATATTTCTTGTAGCTTTTATAGTTTTTGAGATATTGAAGGAACAAGATATCGAGATACGGTTTTCACGAGCTTGTTTAGGCATTATTTGGCTACTTTTTCATAAAGACATAATTATATTAATGCATTTAATTTCTTGGAGAAAATTAACCATTTCTGTCGGAATGTCGAAAAAAGCCCTCTAGCGGCAACGTGTGAAACTCACGAAACTATAAATATTTTAAGATTTATAGCCCAAGAATAGCTCTTTTCAACTAGCCCAAGTTTGTTAAAATCGGCTCAGCCGTTTGAAGATACAGGGTGTGTTTGACGGAAACCTTTGAATACCCCCCACCACTTTATTTTTAAAGATATAGCAAAAACTGTCAAATAAAAAAGGTTCAGATTATCCTCGACTTTAAAGATCAGGTATTTTTTTGTTAGGTTAATGTAGCAAAATTCACAGAAACATCACTTTTTTAGATTCAAGATTGCAGTTACGCCCCCTAGCGGCCATTTCAGAAACTTGAAAATAATTTCCAGCTATTTCTCTTAACCATTTTTACTAACAATATTTTTCCCCAACGCTGTGCGATAAATATTTTCTGAGATACAGCCGGCCTCCATTCTTAGTTGTACACCCTGTACTTGGTTTTAGTCCGGAAAAAGAACTTTTCCAGTATTGAGTCCGGTAAAAAAATTCCCGGACTAGTCTGGTAAAACTTTTTTTAGATTTGTTGATATAAAATTCTCTCACTGCCATACATACCTAATATACTTTATACTTTAACTTATATTATTTATCTAACTACATAAAAGAAATTATATGTTGCTATTTAGAAACATTAAAATTTATGTTAATTGTATAATTTGTATTATCATGAATATTCATTTCGGGTATTTTATATGAATTATTATTTTTATCATTACTTATTGATATATTTTAATTATTTTGATATAAAACTTTCAAAGCAGACAATTAATTATTTTGTAGATATACGAAACAGGTTAAAAATACGTTATTATTTTAAAACATTAATTTTGACAGTATAGTATGAAACAAAATATTGTACATTATTTGTTCGAAAAACCTTTACAGTATCCGTTTAAAATTCCAGACTCTGCTTCTTCGTCACCTCGTCCGTAAACATCTCACTTATACCACAGAGCAAGGAAGTGCTTCTGTGCTCATACTGTAAAAGTTAATTTTTCGATTTTAGTCCACATTTAAGTCTGTGTGAGTAAAAATACTTAATGAATTACTACCACTTTGGAATAATAGTCATATATTTTTTTACTATTCAGTTTTTTTTAGAAATGTTTTTTTCAACAAAAAAGCAGCTTTAACGACACACACATTATATTGATGTAGACTTGCTAAGTATATTTTGGTTGTTTAAAATTATTACAGCTTTTTTGAATTTTCTTTTCTTCCAGTGGGTTTCTTAATGAATAGGTTTTGCTTCCGACCATTGTATGAGGTGTTGTTTTGACCAAGCGTGTTCTGCAATCCCTGACTTCGACGTTTCACCTCGTTCCGTATGTTTTTTGTGTTCTTTAACTCTAACTTCGAGTGGTCGGGGAAACGAAAAGACCACTCAAAGTTAGAGTTAAAGAACAAAAAACATACGGGACAAGGTGAAACGTCGAAGTCAGGGATTGCCGAACACGCTTGGTCAAAACAAAACCGCATACAAGGGTCGGAAGCAAAAACTATTTATAAAGAAACCCACTGAAAGAAAGGAAAATTTAAAGAAGCATTAATTGCACACAATCAAAATGTATTTAGCAAGCCTAGTATCGATATTCCGAATATCTGGCAACCGTTTCTGAACCGTGAAAAGTCGGCTAAGCTTGGTGAACAAGGGATAGTATATAAGTCGTAGCTTTTAAGAATAGTTTTTAGTTTCTTGAAGACGGCTGAAGATACATCACTAACCGAAACATTGTGTAACAATTAACAAATAAAGACAATGAAACTTTAAGATTTTTGTGTTATAGAAATGGAAAACTTATGTTTATTCATCGGGGGTTTAAGTAAATATATAAAGATTTAATATATAATGAATAAACTCACCTAGTGTTTGGATACATATTATACACCCACTCAATAAACTCACAAAAGCTTCTTCTTCTTAAAATTGCTTGCCAAGAATCTCCAACAAATGGCCATGGTTTCGTTTGTTTTACACCCAAATTTCGCCAATGATTCAGGGGTTTGATAAAGTTATACCATGTAAGAAACGCTAGTACCCCTGCTAGTATTATCCAGATCATGTCGATTAAGCTTTATGTAATTTAAATAGAACTGGTGATTACAGTTAAGTACCTTAAAAAGAGGTTTTGGTCAAAATTATCTATTATGTTTTATGCTTAAAATTCTTAACTAGTTTTAATGTGTATGAGTAATTAAAGTTATTTTTTTTAAATTTTAACAAGCAAACATACACATTTATACACATACATAATATCTATCCAATTTTACTGCATTTTGTGCAAAATACATACATACATACAAATATACATTTGAACATTCATACAAACATAAAAACATACGAAAGCAGTGAAAATACCTATGAAAAGCAATAGGTTCCTGTAGTTTATCTGTGGGCAAGAAAAGGTTTAAGCTTTCTTTTTAGAGTGGGGTTAGTTCTGGTTCTCGGAGATGACATTTTCCAGACATGGAAACAATATTCCAAACAGGATTTGATTTGTGATACATACAGAATATCGGTATAGATTAAAAGAGAAGAAATACATTTTAGCTGGAAAGAATTTAAACTTTGTTGTAGATGCTTTAGTTATAAGTATGCTTGTGCTAGGATCATTTTCAAAGGTCGCCACTCACAGGGTTAAAAAAATCTTTGTTTCGCCGAACTTAGCCGCTCCTAAGTTAGGGATAAGACTATTTTGGCGATAGCGAAAATAATTGTGTTTTCAAGCATTAAACTGGACAAGATATAACTGCATTACCCTGTTTTGGGCAGATTGCCAAAATGTTCTCTTAAGTTTTTAATAGAAAAATAGTAGGTTTTGTATGGAAAGATACATATTACTTTCTTTGTGTTTAAGACCAAGAAATTTGGCTAGCACATCTCTTTCTTTAAACAGTTCATATCATAAGTTTTCGTACTAAAGTGTACATTTTTCTAAGCTAGTAAGGCTATTCTAAAAATTTCTATTTATTAATTGTAACGTGACATATTCTAAGTGGAGTTTAAAGGTAACCATTTACTTTAACTTTTTGAAACTGGAGACGTTGCGCAACTTAGTTATTTGTATATTTGTAAATATTTGACTTAATTTGCTGATACATCCCATTGACGTATCACACCATATTTTACGTATTATTTAATTGTATATTGTTTTAAATAAAAACTTGTGTATAGTTACTCCACTTTTTGTGTCGTAAATACCAAGTCTTTTTACAGGGCGTCCATAAAAACCTTAATTTGCACCTATGTATTCAGTTCATCCTTAGCCGACAGCAGAGTTTGTCGGCAACTACTTATAGAGCTGAAGCTCATCGATAACCAGTTTCCCCTGTACCAGATCGGGTCAAAAGCTTTAGATACTTCAAGAACAGCGATCTAGCACTTGCCAAAGCACTTAAGGAACTTGTTCCAGTTATGTGAAATAAGCAAAACAAGATCTGCTGAGGGTCTTTTGTTACGTATTGCATACTCTTGAACATATTTTGGTGCTTTTCTAAATACTTAAAATTTGGGAATTCAATAATTTTACCATTATCTACTTAATTAATATAATAAATTAAATAATATTTCCAAAGCCGCTCCTGATCACCGAATTAGCGACCACTCCAAGGTAAACTTGTCCAGTTACCGATGTTTTGGTTGCAATAACGCGATAGCACGGCAGGTCAGAGAAAGTGGTACACGAGGTACTTTACTAATTTTAACGTCAGCTATATTAGTGATCAAAAAATTTTAATTGCATTTCAATTCCAAATTCCCAAAAAAAATCTCTTTACCTATTCTTGGTCATTTTTTTTAGGTATTAACGGGTAAATTAACACTATCCACTAAGCCTAAATAGCTAACAGAGCTGTCAATGCACTTTTGTGATCGTCGGGGGAGTTTCATAATGCCACATTTATAGAATTTTTGTCGTTGGATGTTATTAGATGAGTTTTGGTCTTCAGCTAATTACAGCTATTAGCTTTTATGTGCAATATGATTGTTAAATGCTAAATATAATTTAACCGCAGATATTTAAAGTATTTAATAATTGAAAAAATGGACGTATTCATGGAGGTGGGGGGAAGCTTTCGGGCTGCAGTCCGTCAAAGGCGCTTTTTTTATTTAAATAAACAAATAAGCTCCTATTCTTGTTTTTTTTTAAGAGCTAAACAATACAACAATAAATAATGTGGTTCAAAAAGTCGGTAATGCTGATTACTTACTAGATATTTTTTTAAACGATAATGAACTGCTTTTAGAACCTGTTTTTTTTTGTGAAATGTTTTTTTTGTGGCAACTGCGCTAGAATTTAACGTCTAAACGAAATAAATTAACAAAGCAAAAAAAACTAATATTGGAACTCGGCAACCCTTGTGTCGTCACAAGGCTTTTTGGTCTGACGACTAATTTAAAGGGCCAGACGTGAACTTTAAATCGTTTTTACGCAGAAACTAATTTTTTCTTGGAAGGCATCCCTTAATAGGCAAAGAAAGAGATTTAATGTGTTTTTTATTAAAATAAATATTATGCAACGGGTCTATTGGGCATGATTACCTTAAAATTGTAGGTGTGAAATTTTCTCAACTATATTTATATTTATAAAAAAATAAAATAGCATTAAATCCCATAATCCAAGCGACGACCATCGTAAAAGGGGGTAAACCAGACTAAGTACAAAACATGTTTTAAACCAACGGTTTGGCGATCTGTAATTTGTCAATTTTTTTTATATTTTTTTCCTATTTTTCGTAAAATTGATGTAAATAGAATAAATATAATGTTTTACTATACGAAGGAGTTTTGATCAGTAGAATATAAAATTTAAGCTTGGAGCCCTATTCTTGACAAAACTGATTGCCAGACCACCCTCAAAATATTTATTGCAATAATAATTTTTTTATATAAGGTATAAGAAGGTCAAAATTTTTGATTATTATCCCACTTTTGAATAGAATTATTAATATTTAAAAAAATATATCTGTAAAATTAGTATATAAAATATAAGAACAATGTTTTACTATATAAAGGAGTTTAAAAAATATTTTAGTCCGGCACCCCTATCCTTAACACAATTGTTTGCCAGACCCTATATTTATTGCAATGATAAATTTTCTATATAATGTATAAGGGAAAAGTTAAACGTCAAAATTGCTGTTTTTTTATTTCTTTTTTTTAATAGAATTACTCCGGCTTATTAATACTTAACCAAAATTCTTCGAGAACACGTTGAACAAAGTCCTTTGTTGCTACTTGTTAACCGCGAGTTTTTTTATTTTACTCTTTTAATTCTCAAATTTTGTAATCATTTTTTGATCATTCCTTATTGTTATAATAATTCAATGTCAATTATGTTTAAAACAAAAAAAAACTCGAGCTTAGCAACAAAGTGGCATAAAAATCAAAAGTTTTGACGTTGGATTTTTCCTTATACCTTTTATAGAAAATATATTATTGCAATAAATATTTTGAGGGTGGTCTGGCAAACAGTTGTGTCAAGTATAGATGTCCAAATACTTAGCACTGCCTTTTAGGAAAAATAAAAAAAATTGTGCTGTTTTGTGCTGTTCTTGTGCTATTCTGTGCCGTTAACAAAAACTTTTATGCATTTTTTCATGAGATATAAAATAAACAAAATAGGGGTAATTTTTTTATACCTACTTGGCACTGCCATTTTGCACCACAAATAAAAAAAGTACAGTGCTGTGTTGTGCTCAACTTGTTCTATCATGTACTATTAATACATTTCTTAATATCAAAAATTTTTTTTAGAAAAAATAATTGATTTTCATGTCGTGTTGGCACTGCCACTTTGAACTATTAGTCCAGGCAGTCAAGCTCAAAATAGTGTCATACCTCCGAATTTTTTATATATGCACCGATTTTCTTAAAAATTTGGAATTAAGCTTATCTTACCCTCCATATCAAAATATATATGGTCGCAAGGTGTGCAAATTGTTTTAAAGGGGTGAAAACCACCCCTTATTGAAAAAATAGATTTTATAGGTTTTTCGGCTTTTTTTCGATTCAAATAACTTTTATTTATGTAGGATAAATATCCTAACGTATTGTACAATATAAAATTGGTGTATTTTGACATATCAACCCTTAAGAATCTTTAAAAACTACCCTTTTGATGAAAATAATATAGAAAAAAATCATAGCATTTTAATAAAATTATTAGTTACCACTTTTCAACCCCTAAAAACTACCCCTTTGCAGAAAATGAAATAAAAAAATATCTAATGACTGCCAATTTTTAGATTTTGCTTAATTTTAGTATTACAGTTTATTATCTCTACTTAAAATTATTTTTAATTGTCCACACCCTAGCAACCCTTAAGAACCACCCCTATGACAAAAATAAAATAAATATTTTTTAATGACTACTGATGTTTTGATTTTAAATTTTGTTGGTTCAAAAGTTTATTCTCTGAACACAAAGTAATTTTTAATTGTCTACACCCTGCCAACCCTTAAGAACCACCCCTTTGTCAAAATAAAATAAAAAATTTTATTCAAAGACATTCAGTATTTCATTATCTGCTTTAAAATTTCAAATTTTATTTTTTGTGTAACTCTGTTAATTTTAAAGCTATCACATCCTACAAAAAATCATTTTAAAGTTAATTTTCAGCGCTACAAGCCTACGTTTGTTAGAAGGGCTTGAGACCCTTCATATTTTATAGGTAAAGGGTCAAAGGGCTGCGGAAAAGCAGTCCAGGCACTATAGTGAAAGTTTAAATCGGTTATAACTCCGTCAATTTTTATGCTACAAAAAAATAAAAGAGGAAAATAATCGTCATAAAAAATGCTACATTTTTCTACTCTTTAGTTTTTTTTGTATCTCTTATGGTTTTGAAGTTAAAATGAGAAAAAGAAAATTTTTGAAATATCACAAAAAAAACATATAATTTAAGCTCATTTTTTTCAAAACTGTGCATCTCTTATGAGTAAAACTTTCAGATGTTAAAAATAACATACAAAAAAAGTAATTGGTAAAAGAAATAGGTTTAATTTTGATTTTGAATAAAAAGACATTAGTTTTATTGCGATTTTTTTTAGTTTTAACTATTTTACACCATATCTCACTGAAATTTTAGTCAAAAAGAATTTTACAGGTGCTCATTTTAAAGGTCTTTTTATGTTCTTTAAAAATATTTTATGACTTTTGTTGAAAAATGTACCCTTTTTCCGTTATTTGAGGTTAAATACTAAATCACGGAAAATGAAAGATCTTTAAGCAGCTATAACTTGCCTTAGGTAGAACTTTAAGATCTTCATAAATAGGTTAATTTCTTTGTTTTTTTATAAGCTTCATTTTTGTTCATTACACTTTTTTCAATAAAACGCATAATTACAGAGTTATGCGTAAAAAACAATTGAAAAATGAGGTTTTCAATTGCGAATAATTCAAAAACTATTGATCTGGCGAAAAAACTTGACATGACATTTTTTACTTCAAATTTGCCCATCTATCGATTTCTGGGGTATTTTGAGTAAAAAACTGCCCACCCCCAAGAAGGGGTGGCATCCACCCCAGGGATGGTTGCGCACATCGGCACCATATAGATTTTGCTTTTCGACCATCCATCTATCATCTGTCAAAATTTCAAATAAATCTGTGCATATATAAAAAATTCGGAGGTGAAATGCTTGACTGCCTGGACTATATATTAAATCAAACTGTTGTGCTGCGTATTGCTATCATGTACAGTAAATAAAAATTTGGAACCTATTTTTAGAATTAATTTTTTCCTTGTTAAGAAAAATTACTTTTGTAGTTAAGGGGTTATAAAAGGACATTTGGCCATTAAGTTAAAACACCATGAAATGAGTTGAGGTGTATGCACGTTCTCAGCAGCGCGCAGTAGCTTATGCATACTTTAAACGTGTTTTCCTCGAAATAACTTGTTTTACATTGCGGACAGTTAATTTTTGGAACTACTGGACCGAATTTTTAAAACCCTGTTGCGTTTTGCTTATTGACATATCCTATATGCTAATTTACTATAATTTACTAATAAATTTACACTAAAAAATATTTCGTTCTAAGGAACCATTTATTTTTTTTGTTTCTGACTTGCCAATCCAGCGCTTAACAGTCTACAGTAAATCAACGTTTTTTTCGAGGCTCGACTTTGGTGCTTTCTTTATCAGGGTTAAAAAATAAAAAATTTTAAAAAATCTTTTTTTATACGTAACATGACATGAAAATCTGTTTTTTTTTCCTAAAAAAAGGTTTCAAATAATTTTTCCATATTTTTAATAACTGCACATAATGGAACAAGTTCAGCACACTACCCCCAAATTGTTTATTTTTTATCTCAGGAGAAAATGCATAAAAAAAGATTTTGTTAACGGCACAGAATAGCACAAGAACGGCATAAAACAGCACATTTTTATTTCATTTTTCCAAAAAGGCAGTGCTAAGTATGTGGGCATCTGTTTTTTTTTTCTAACAAAAAAGTTTCTAAAAATTTTTTAAAAATTTTATTAACGTGCATGATGTAACAAGTTGAGCACAACACAGCACAATACTTTAATTCGCTACTATGCAAAATGGCAGTGCTAACTCAGTTGAAAAAATGTTTTTAGTAAAAAAATGGTTCTTATTAAAAAAAAAATATTAATAGCACATGATAGATCAAGTTACAAGTTAAGTACAACACAGCACGGTACTTTTTTTATTTGTGGTACAAAATGGCAGTGCTAAGTAGGTACGAAAAACTACCCCTATTTTATTTATTTTATATCTCAGGAAAAAATGCATAAAAAATGTTTTTGTTAACGGCACAAAATATAGCACAGGAAATGAGGCATTTTGGCTAGGAATTTTTTTTGTCCCCCATGGATTTACCTGAAATTTTCACAGAGGGTAGGGAATAGCCCAAGGATCAAAGTTTATATTATGCCGAGGTGTGCTTTTATTCTGAGGGTGGTTGCCACCCCATCTTGGGGGTGGAGATTTTTTATTACATTTTAACTACAGAAATCGATAAAAAAAAAGTAATTTTAAGTAAAAAATGTTCCATATATGTTTTTCGTTAAACTAATATTTTTGAGCTATTCGCAATTGAAAGTAAAAGTTTTTCGACGAAAAAATCGACGTTTTTAATGGGGTTTTCACGAATAACTCTAAAAATATGCATTTTATCAAAAAACTGTAGAGAGCAAAATTGTAGCTTATAAAAAAACTAGAAAAAAGTTTTTTTTATAATTTTCTCTCAACTAATACAGACCGAGCTACGGCTTGTTAATGGTTAGCTTTTGTTCGTCAAATGTTAAATTTGAAAGATTCAAAATCAAATAGCGGGAAAACTTTGCATTTTTCAAGGAAAATATATGGAGTCTTTTTTAAAGTATATAAAAAAATCTTTCTTTTAAAAATTAAAAAATAGTTTTTAGCATGAAAATTAAGCGAGTTATGATAAAAATAAGGTCGGTCCCTATTTTTTTCTACGAAAAGATTATTAAAAACAACCCCCTAAATCCCCTCTTAATTAAAATAGATCTGTACCCTTCTCCGATTCTTTTTATATATGTATTATTAATACATTCTAGAAGTTTAACCAAATTAAAATGCTTAATTTTAGAAAAATTGGAGCTTAAAGTGAAAAACGATTTTTCGCAATTTCGTAGAAAAAGCCATTTTCTTTAAAATAACTCCAACAATACTGGAGATACGAAAAAAAAAGCTAGTGTACCGAATTAGAGCTTCTTTGATAACAAAGATTTTTTATTAAATATATTTTTCTGGACAATAAATATTTGGTCAGATATGGCCGTTTAAAGCCTCTATTTACGAGCGAGCACCACCTTATTCTAGCCCTTTAAACTCATCCCATTTTAAAACTAAGTAATTAAAAAGAATTTAATTTATATAGCCTTGTAGCTTTTAAAAAACCCTACAAAATTGTTTTTGAACAAACTTTCTACCATTAAAACTAAAGGAGCTATGTTTAGAAAAACCAATTAACCTTTTTTTTCGAAAAAGTCGAATAGCCCACTTCAGAGCATAATATTCTATAAAACCGGTATACTTTATATTTTTACCGGTTTAATTTTTTTATGCAATTCTACTTTCTTTTCCTATTTATATCTATTATATTGGTTTATAAGAATTGCAATGTTCTAAAGGGTGGTTTTTAAAGATTGAAAATTTGCAAAAGAATGAAATTGGTAATATTTCAGGCAGTAATATTTTTAATTATTAAATCTGCCAAGCTATTAATTTTTTGGGAATAAATCTTTTTTTAATTAAGCTATAATAAGGGTTGATTTATAAGGGTCGAAAAGTTGCGAAATGAAATTAGTACATATTTTAAGCAACATCATTCTAAAATTAAATCACTATGGTAAATTAATCATTTTTTAGGATAAATATTTTTTTTTATTTCAGCTCTAACAAGGGTTGAATTTTAAGGGTTAAAATATTTTAAAATTGTATTCTAAAGCATAAAACAATCATTAATCAACTAATCCAAACCAAATTTTACCCATCTTAAGGTTTAAAATGTTATTCCATAAGTTTTGAGAATTACGGGTAGTTTTCACCCTTAAAAAACAAACAGCGCACATCACCATGAAATAGAATTTAAAGTAGAGGGTTAGAAGCGCCTAATTCCAAATTTTATACAAATCGATGCAGGACGCAAAAATTGCGAGGTTTTGCAATGTTTTAGCTTCATATCCGGGACTATAATTATTTATCATCAAATAGTTTTAATTTGTCAATTTTTTTTTGTAAATCTCATAAGGGGTGGTTATTTAAAGGTTTAGTTATGGTAGTTAAATATTTATTATATCGTAAACTGTTAAAATATTTTTTTACTACAATAAAAGCGTTATTGTTAATGAAAAAACATTTTTTTGGAATTTCGTTATTAAGGGTGATTTTTAAGGGTTGAAACGTTAAAATATAATGTTAGATATAACTCACAACATAAAAATAGATTTATTTTACATATTAAGCTATGATTTTAATTTACATAGGGTCTATTTCTATGGTTTTTTAATTTTTTAGCATAAGGGGTGGTTTTTACCCCCTAAAAATAAAAAGCACACCCTAAGCATATATAAATTTTGATCTAGAGGGTAAAAGCAACTTAATTCCAAATTTTCATAAAAATTGAAACTGTACAAAAAAAATCGGAGGTCAAACAGCTTTTTTCTCCCCATCCATTGTACAATAGCACAAGAACACCACAAAAAATGTCTTTTTTACAAAAAGGCAGTGCTAAGTATGGGGACATCAAGAATAGGGGTGCCAGACTTAAATTTTAATATTCTACTAATCAAAACTCCTTTGAATAGTTAAACATGGTACTTATGTCTTAACATCAATTTTACAAAAGTTTATATAAAAAAAATATTTAAAAAAACAGGTTGCAGGTTGCCAGACCGTTGGTTTATTACTTGCCTAATATCCAAAAACTAATCAAGTCCATTTTTGTACTTATTCTGGTTCACCCCCTTTTACAACGGTTGCCGCTTGGAGTACTAATTTCATTTAACATTGAACTTACCTATTTTTAGAAGTAACTGAACAACTTTGGTCTTAAAAACTTTACCCGAACTGCTTTAAATGATACATTTTAGTTATATATATAATAAATTAAATAATCGCCGAATAATGCATAACACAATAACTTTATTGCTGAGAGTTAAAAGTGCTGCTTTAATATGATGAGATGAATAATTTATTTATTGTCTTAGTTGACCCCTTTACAACTATAAAACTATTTATTAATAAACAACAATATTATTACTGCCAAAAACAGAATCTCTGTTACAGTACCGTCGCGTCGCGTATAGTCGCGCCTTCCTTTTTCCAAATCATGATATTAAATTTGACATTATTAGTATACCTATAGTGGGTGTCACACGATACGTGTAGATGTATTGTATTAGTATAAACCAGCCCTAATACTTATTAACTGCTAACTTCATTCATACAAATGACTTATGTACTGTTAAATAACAGAACTGTAATTATAAGGATAGAAATAAAGAAAAGCCACTTTGCACTCAACCTCCGACTTAGTAGTTTCATTTCTTGTATTGTCCTTCGGTGTTCCCCACAGTGGGTGATGCAAAAAGGTGGTTCATCCCCATTTTTGCATTTGTCAAGATGAAAAAAACTTGGGGAAAACATATAATGTCAATTGTCTTTCGGTGACTTGCAGTTTTGGAAGCGTTCAAGTATTACGTAACGCAATTTTTGGAGATTTTTGACCTCCCCCTCCCCTCTAGTTAAACGTTACGTAACCACCAAGTGACCATTTTTACCTAAAAGTCACAGGTATGTGGCGTAAAGTACCGGAAAGTCGCTAAAATAAAATAAAATTTAAAAACGTTTTAAAAAATGCGTGAGTGATTCTCTCTATGCGACCATTCTGAAAGGTTAAAAAAAACAATGTTTGGGGCCCCAGCCAAATTCGTTACGTATACCTAAACGCTCCCCTTCCGAAAAAGGACCCAATTTTCAAATTGAAAACTAAGGTTTTTTTTTGACATTCTATCTCGAGCGGTACTCCATATGTCAAATTTTGACAGCTTTAAAAAAATATATTTTTTTCGCTCTAGGTGGCCACCTTAATCTTAAAATTAATATTTTAATGTCAGTTAATTTAACAAAAATAAAATTAGCCATAAGTGCTTTACGCCTAACGTTTTGAAATTTTAATATGAAAATACTTCATTTTTTCAAATGGGATAATAATAAGAATATTTCCAAGTTAAAAATTCAACATTTAATAAATTTTTTCTTGTATTAATTTGTAAGCTTGCTTAGACCTGAATTAAGTATAGCACCTTTGGTCCTATGTTCTGTCAACATAATTTTTTGTTTTTAGTTTGAAAAAAATTGCCTATTTTTGTATTTTACTATATATATATATATATATATATATATATATATATATATATATATATATATATATATATATATATATATATATATATATATATATATATATATATATATATATATATATATATATATATAATTTATTTAATAACGGATAATTCAAAAAAAGGGAGGTATTTTTTCGAAAAATCTCAACGCGATTTTATTTTTGGGAGGGGCATATTTTGACATCAAATGTAGATATAAGGGTGACGCAAGAAAGTTTACAGGAAAAATATTTTTTTAAAGGGACCCCCTGTATTTTATTTCGGATTATCCGGAAAATTCTGGAATCTTTATGTATAATGTTATATACCTTCGTTAACTATTCACTAAGTAATTACGTTAAATAATAAACATAAATTGATTAATAATTAAATTTTTGAAAATTATTTTATTAAATGCTGGAAGTGGCCGCCATTAAGGGCATCTCAAATCAGTATGAACCATTTATAACCAGTCTTTCGATTACCTATACACCTTCTTTTGTGAATATTTGACATAGACTTGAAATAAGTGTCAATTATTTAAAAGTTTTTTCTTTGCCCAATCGGTGGATAGGCAGACGTTGATCAATAGAGTGGCCACCTAGATCACCCGACCTTAATCCATTGGACTACTTTCTTTGGGGTTATGTCAAAAAATCAAGTATAAAAAAGATAAGCCACACACGCTTGATATCCTCAAAGATCGCATTCGTAATGCAATTAGGAATATTTCTCCAGACACAGTTAAAAAATGTACAGCAAGAATTTAACGATCGCCTGGGGTGCTGCAGAGCTGTTAATGGCGGCCACTTCCAGCATTTGATAAAATAAATTTCAAAATGTGGAATGTAATTATTAATCAATTTATGTTGAAACAAAGTATTAAAATTATTATTTAAAAGTAATTATTTCGTAAACAGTTAAAGAGGTATATGACATTATACATAAAACATGTCCAGAATTTTACGAAGAATCCGAAAATGCTAAAATTATGGGGTTCCATTTAGAAAAAATATTTTTCTGTCAGACTTTCTTGCGACACCTGATATCTCCATTTGATGTCAACATATGCCCGATCAAAAATAAAATCGACATGTCCAAGGATTATTTCGAAAAAGAAATACCCCTTTTATTGAATTTATCCGTTATTAAATACAACCCTGTAATTATATATATATATATATATATATATATATATATATATATATATATATATATATATATATATATATATATATATATATATATATATATATATATATATATATATATATATATACATACAGGGTGATTCATGAGGAAATGTCAATACTTCAGGTACGTAGTCAGGGTCCAAAAATAAACCTAAAGTGTATACACATATGGATCCGCAAGGCCTTCGTTTCCGAAATACAGGGTGTTAAAGTTTTTATTTAATTTTTCTATTTTTTAAATAAAATCTATGATAATGAAAATATTGGAGTAAAATTTGGTATCCGGGGTTTTTTGGTATGACGGATTCGAATATAATCTTATTACGGCCCTTACTTGTTACTATTTTGAACAACCACAACTTTTTGGTACGGCCCTGTATTACATTTTTAAGTTAATTAAATAACTGTTTTGTCATTTTTACGTCAAAAAGGTATACTTGTGAAAAGTCGATATGAGCAACAGTTTTCGAGATTTTTGGATTTAAAAAAATACCACGCATGTCACGCATCTCATTTTATAATAGCAAAATTTCAAAAAAAAAATAAACAAAAGTATAATTAAACGATATGTATTTTAATTTTTATTAAAATAATTATTCCTAAATTATGTTAAGCAAAACATAAAAAAATATATAAAAAGATATAAATAAAACCTTTAACACTTTATATGTCGGAAACGAAGGCCTTGCGGATCCATATTTGTATTGGCTTTTATGCTTATTTTTGCACCCTGAGTACGTACCTGAAGTATTGACATTTCCTCATGAAATATATATATATATATATATATATATATATATATATATATATATATATATATATATATATATATATATATATATATATATATATATATATATATGTCAAAATTACCTCGGCACTATTGCTACCTTTTTTATTATACGAGATACAAGTTAGGTTAAATCAGCAAAGTTGTGTACACTTTTACGCTGATTACAATGGCGATAATAGAAAAACAAATGAACATCAGATTTACGAGTTATTCACAAAAATATACTTTTTTTAAATGCAACACCTGTATTTATTGCGTTAATTCGATAGAGAATGTAATTTTCTATATAATTAGTTATTAACATTTTTTTCTAAGATGATAAATAGCAGAGTTATTTCCATTTAAATGCCTTTTCCGTAACTGGACGCAGGCAGCCATGGAATTCTTAAAATCGAATTTTTTGTACAAATTATATCGTAGTACGCCATGTCAGAAACCAAATTTAAATAAAGTCCGCCATAAAGGATATAATTTGTCAAACCTTCTAATTACTTGGGTAAATAATAAACATCGTAGTTTCAACGCATAACTAAGTAACATTAATAAAATACAATATGCTAATAATGGCTATATTGGCATAATCCAAAAAATCCTTCAACACATTTCTTAGTAAATTCAGATATTGTTTGCCTGTTAAAGATCCTTTATAAAACACAGGTCCAACAATTTTTGATCCAATAAGGCAGCACCATACGTTTAAGCAAAAACATCTTTGTGGATTGAAAGGATGATGGCGCAGGAGATAGAGAGAGAAAAATATCTTCTGTTTGGCATATTTCTTTCTGGCAATAGTTTCACTCTAAAGCCTGATGCCATTTTTTTTGGCAAATTATGTAGCATTCTATCATATCAAACTTCTCCAAATGACAGCATTTTAAACAACAGTAGCATAAATGAACTGTTGCCTTATAATTTACTAGTTGTCACTAAAACATCATGGCGGATACACATGTTATCTTTTGTTTTTTTTTTTTTAATTTTTATCATAGCATACTACGATAATTTGTACAAAAAATGCGATTTTAAGAATTCCATGGCTGCCTGCGTCCAGTTATGGAAAAATACATTTAATTTAAAATAACTCTAACGCTTTTTTTCATTTTAGGAAAAAAATGGAAATAACTAATTATATAGAAAATTACATTCTATTTTGAATATACGTAACAAATACAGGGTGTTGCATTTAAAAAAAGTATATTTTTGTGAATAACTCGTACATCTGATGCTCATTTGTTTTTTTATTATCGTTATTGTAATCAGCGTAAAAATGTACACAGCTTTGCTAATTTAACCTAACTTGTATCTCTTATAATAAAAAAGTTAGCAATAGTGCCGACTTAATTTTGAACACGGTGTATATATATATATATATATATATATATATATATATATATATATATATATATATATATATATATATATATATATATATATATATATATATATATATATATATATATATATATATATATATATATATTTATAAATACTCCTGGGTTTCTCGGTGTAGCAACATAATAAAATTACCTGAATTTTTACACATCAAAAATTATTTAAAATTATAAAACCGGCCAACACAATATTATTCATTGGATTTATCATCAGTAAACACTTATCTTTTACACTAACCGAAAATTATCTGTAGTTCAGAAATATTACGTTTAGAAAACCCGTTTACCGGTAACAAAATTTTATAATATTGCGCAATGCACTTTTTAAATGTATATTTTTCAAGTAATTTAAAGTTGCCAGTTATTGCAACATGAATATTAATCTTGCACATACCATGTATGCAATCACTGCAGTAGCGCCGCTGAATGATACAGATGCACACCAAAGATGTATAGAACATGAGATAAACAATAAGCACTTTCGGTAAGTACCCAGGGCCAGCGTTGTTAGCAGATATTTTTTTTGTACTAGATGTCGCTATAGTTTCGTATTAGATTTCGGGATATCGTACTAGATTTTAGGACTTGCGTCTAGCGACACCCCCGCTGGCAAGCTTCTTGACAGTGTTGACACATGAATCATGCTTTATTATGCAGAGACTCGGCGCGTAATTTGAAAAGTAGACTTTTTCTAAATAATGCATTTAATGTAAAAAAAGCAAATCATGGGTCTTTTTTATAACGTCTCATTTTTACGTCTGATATATTATTGAAGAAAGTAAAAAGCCGCTTTGCTAACTTAGGGCTTTTGAATTTGTCTAAATTATTTCTTCATAAAAGTTATTAACAAAATTTTTATCATTTTTGATATGGTAGAAGTTATAAATTTTTTCAAAAGTGTAATTATATATTCCCCGGGTTTTTTTAATACGTTGTTAAAATTTTGTTTATAATTTCTACAAATAATTTAGACAAATTCAAAAGCCCTAAGTTCTAGTCGGTCATGGTTAGTTCTGGTTAGCAAAGCGGCTTTTTATATTCCCCAATTATATTTTAGACGTAAAAATGCGGGGACGTATTAGAAAATACCCCGACTTATTACTTTACACATTAAAATTTAATTTTTTAGGTTATAAACTGTCAAGAAGCTCGCCAGCGGGGGTGTCACTAGATGCGAGTCTCAACAGTCTCATCAATAACTCTTTAGTTGACCGCTAAAAATCTGCCGCTGTCAGTTGTTGTACTCATGGCAACATCGCTACAGACCGTAGGCTTATTTTTAAATGCGAATTCGAATAGTCTGAAAACGTACTAGATTTGTGAGCGGCGTACTAGCGTACTAGAACACTCTTAAAAGTACTAGATCTAATACGAAAGTGCTGCTGCTAACAACGCTGCCCAGGGCCCGCTCTCTGCCGCTCTAGCCTGTTGGCCGACCTGGGTAAAAATAAGAATTTCCGCCCCAGAAACTGATTTGGAGGTAAAAGGAAGGGGGGTATTAAATTAAGTGAAAAATTAAATAAGATTTTAAATACAAAATATAGTCTGTCTTAAAGTATATCGTTATGGCTTTTGACGGACCATACCCCAATAAACCTTTAACGATTTTATTACCTATTGTTATTGGGTAAACCCATTTGTTCATAAGGGCAGGGGTGAGCCAGGTATTTATTGAGTATTAACCATAAGACATATAAATATTTTGGCTAATATTTTAGTGGCAGTGTTGAATAACCGTTTTTACTGTGCGTTTCGAAAAAGTTGTTTTACGAGAATATAACTATGTCGGATGTAAATCATTTGTCATTAGATGCAAAACAGGTTGTGAAAAATGTGTATGAAACTTTAATCAGTAGAGGTCTAATTAAACAAGAAGCTTTAAAAGAAACCTGTCTACTTACAAAAACTCCAATATCGTCGATAAGGGATATTATTGTTATTAGTAAAGAATTGAACAAAAGAAAAAACGTAGTGATTTTCAATCTCACCGTATAGACAAAAGTGATCAGGACCTAATAAGAAGGAAAATATATTGTCTTTATGAAAGCGGAGTTATTCCTACCTTGGATAAACTAAAAAAGAAGCTAGACGAAGACGAAACCAATATAATTATTAGCCGTGCCACCCTCCATAGAGTTGTTTGTAAAATGGGATTTAAATACCGCAAAATAGGCAAAAGACAAGTAGTAATGGAATCGCACAGATTACGCACTTGGAGATTTAATTACCTTCAAGAAATTAAAAGATATAGGTTAGAAAACAGATCCATAATTTACCTTGATGAAACATGGTTCGATACAACCGACACAGTATCCAAAGGATGGGTTGATTCCAGTCAAAACTGTCAAATGAAAGCACCTTTAAATAAAGGAAAACGCATTACCATAATACACGCTGGTTAAGAAGACATATTTGTCCCAAACTGCTTGCTGTTGTCTGCAAAGAATATTAAGGATTCTAGCTTGGATTATCATGAGGATACAAGTGCAGAACTTTTTGAAAACTGGTTGCAAAATGATCTTTTAAAAAATATTCCAAGCAACAGTGCTATTGTCATGGATAACGCAAGCTACCACAGCCGTCTGCTACACAAAGCACCAGCTTCATCAAGTTCAAAAACTGAAATCCAGGCATATTTGTTAGAAAATGATATTTATTTTGAATTCAGTTACAAAAAAACGCATCTTTTGGAAGTCCTAAATTCATATGCAATTAAAAAACAATATGTATGTCATAATTTGGCTGAACAGGCTGGGCATACTGTCTTACGGCTTCCTCCGTATCACTGTATGTTTAACCCCATAGAGCATTTGTGGAACCAAGTAAAGATCAAAGCAGAAAATGTTACACCTTCTTTAAGTCCCAGTGTTATAAATTTGATAAAAAACGTAATTACTAACATACCAGTTGAGAACTGGAAAAATTCACTACAGCACATTATAAAAATTGAGGACTCTTACATTTCTATCCAAAACAACATAAATCCTATTGTAATTAATCTTAATGATGACTCTGATAATGAAACAGAATTAGATTTAGATATTTAGATTAAAAACGTAATTATATCTGGATAATGCAGTTATAAATTTATTAAAACTTTGCATATATTTAATTTCCTAATGTAATTTTAAGATTATACTTACCTAAATAAACAATAAATTATAAATCTTTATATTATTACAGGCCGTCCCAAATGTCCTTTAATACCTACCGATCCGCAGTTTTATTGCTGTCGGCAGGTATAATCCATAAGTTAAGGCAAGAGCTAACACGGTATACTTTGAGACAGACTATACTTACAATTTAAAAACAATGCTTTTTATTTTAAAAACAAAAGACATTAGCTAAACACTAAAAACAATAGTTCTAAATTTAGGAGCATATTTTTTAAGACGATTGCTATTGTGCCATCTAGCATATAAAAAAAATATAATTTACTGAGATAAAGTGTTAAGGATAGGCCTATTAAACTTTTAATTTTTGTTTCACAACAAATTTTGAATATAATATCCTGGATGCCCCTTTTTTGGTGGTCTTTTTTTTATCTAAACAGAGCTTGGTCTTGTTTTAAATTTTAAAAATTTTAAAATCCCTAAAAGATAAAAGTAGTTCGCGGGGTATTTGTGTTATACGAGTTTAGCAAAAGAAAAAAGCAAAGATGGCTCTTGTATCCAGTGGCGTATGCTTGGGGACAGGGAGGCCCAGTTCCGTCCCCCTAGTTTTTGAAACAAATTTAACACTTTTGGGAAATAATTTATTTTTTTTAAATATATTGCTTTATTTTTTTTTAACAGTTGAGCCCCTTTCCCACTTTTTGTAGTCAGTACACGCCACTGCTCGTATGGGTAATTAAATTTGGCCTATTGTCTAATTTTTTAATGATAGAGGTAAGTTTCAATTTCTGTATCTGGAAAAGTACTTTAAAGAATTTCAAAAATATTTATTTCAAAATTTACCATGAAATACTTATAAAAATGCTATATTTTAAAGCCAAAATTTTAATATTACTGGTGTTAATATGTTCTGTGCCATAAAAACTGGTAAAAAAAACAAACCCAAAATCATTTGGTAAATGCCTAAGTGTGTATGTGTATAAATTAAATTTAAAAACCCAAATAGGTAGATTCAATAAAAAGAAAATACCTGGTATTAAACAGACACTAAAGCACTTGTAAGAACTGCAGTGATTCTGAACAAATAAAACACCTACCTAAAATAACAGACTAATTACAACTTTGTCCGTAAAATAACAAACAACTACTTAAGGTTTAGATAAAATGATGCATGTTTTTAGGAAATAATAATAATCTTATGTATGATTTATTTATTACAATCTTGAATTGTTGTCTAATCTTTTGGAATTTGGCGTAAAACCTTTTTTTTGTTCTGCGTCGGCTATACAAATAAAAGAAATAATTACTCTATTATATATTAAAATAAAAGCATAAACAAAGGAGTCGGTTAATTTCCCCCTCCCCCAACTAAACTTCTTTAAACATTTAATATTTTATATTTTTGCACACAAATTGCACAACTTTGCACAGGCAATTACAATTTTTGGACACCAATACACGAGAAGTTATAAACATATTTAAGTGGGAACTTATCGCTAGCTCCTCCCACTTACTTTTTTTTAAATTTTTTGTAGATTTTAAAAGCACGATTTTTGCACAATTTTTGCTGTTTCCGGAAACCAGCAATTACTCTTTTAAAAATATGTAACATCCCCCCTTCCCCACACCAACACACTTACTGGGTATCAAAAGTAAAATTTTTGCAGAATTTTGCACATACGTGGTCCATTAAGTATGCAACAAATGGGAAACTTTTTTATTTGCAATTTGTCAATAAATTTTATTCTTCATAAAAGTTGGTGCATGGTCTCAAACTGTATTGGCAGTAGTTACTTTTATTAAAAGTTGAAAGGTATGCAGGGTAGGTCAAAAAAATTGAAAACTGCTTAAGAGTAAAGTACCCTTATTTTAAAAAATATAACAAAATGTTATAAGGAAAAGTTGTTTAGAATTTAAAGTTATACCCAAATACCAACTCATGGCCCTCTATTCAAATTTTTAGTTTTTTTTGGAAATTTTTGAATTTTATATTTCTTTATAGAACCCAAAACTAACTTACTTTTAAACAACTGTTCTTAAATTAAAACATATTTGTAAAATTAAACTGAATTTATATATTTTTTTGCCATTCGGCAACTTCAAGTTTGTTGCAAGGATATTTAATAGAACTTTAAAACTCCCTAAATATATTTTTAAGCAAGGCAAGTACTTTATTTTTAATAATATGTGTGTAAACAACTTTCAAAGAAAGTATAATATTTTTACATTAATTTCATATCAAAATGTTACAAGTTGAGCTAATACTAAAACAAAAAAGTAGTAGATCGCTATGAAAAAAAAACAACTGAGTTCTAAGATTTTTTTATTAAAGTACAACTATTTTAATTCTAATCTTTTTAATAATATGGAAAAATAATTTAAAAAATGTCCGAAGACTATTGCAAGAATTAAAAAAAATAAAAAAACAAATTAAAACTGCCTAAAACAAGAACTGTCGTAAGGTCTCTGTATGACTACCATCCCTTTTAATGCACCTTATTGTTCTCGCGTTAAATTCCCTTAATGTAGATGCCAACACCCTAGCAGGAATATATCTACAATGAAATCTTATTGATGTTTGTAGTTCTTGAACATTATTAAACGGTCTATCTTTATAAACCTGTTGCTTCAAATATCCCCACAAGAAAAAATCCACCGGTGTCAGGTCTGGCGAACGAGGAGGCCACCGTGGATCTGTATTTTGTCCTAGCCATTTATTGCCAAATTTTCTATTCAGCCATTGAGCAACATCTCTGGTAGAATGAGCAGGACATCCATCATGTATAAACCACAAATTTTGCCGTTCTTGTAACGGCATCTGATCTAAAAAATTGTCCAGTTCATTTTCCAAAAAATTTAGATAACTATTCCCATTTAAGATTTCTGGGAAAAAGAAGGGACCTATTAGTTTATCATTTAAAATACCACACCAAACATTAGTTTTTTGGTAATAAAGATTTTTGTTGTCGATAACAAAATTTGGATTTTCATCAGACCACCATCTACAATTTTAGGACGATAGTACACCATTTGTGGTAAAAGTCGACTCATATCCGAATAGGATATGGCGATGAAAATCTCTTTGTTCTTCTATTTGACCTTGAACCCATATTGAAAAATCGTATCTTAAATCATAATCCCTTTCTTGTAACGTACAAATAAATTTCGGTTTGTATGGGTAATATTTGTTTTTTTTTTAAGGATTCGCTTTACAGAAGGTTTTATAATATCAGTATATTCAGAAATCTGTTTTGTGGACGTTTTGGGATTTTCAATAACTGTCTGAAGTACGTTTAATTTGGTTTTCTTCCGTACAGACAGTTTTTATTCGTTCTTCATGGTACTTATATAACAATGATCCTGTCGCCTTAAAATGGTTTAGAATCCTACTTATAGTTGAATAATGAATTTGTTTTTCTGGATGCCGTTCGTTAAAAATATCTGCAGCTTTACGCATATTTTTATATCCATCTCCACAAATTAAAACTAGTTCTGCCTTTTCAGTTAACGTTAAGAATACTCGAGGAGGCATTTGTAATTAAAAAGAAAACAGTTACTATGAAACAAACGTCTTATGGATAAGTTTAAAAAAGCTAAAAACTGTCAAACTAAAGACAGATTTTCTTGTCAGTCATTTGCTTGCTTTGCTGCTATTTGCTTTGCTTCAATATAAGTTCAACTTGAAGCATTTTGATATATATTTTTTTTATAGAAATTTAATACATTTTTTTAAAGCTTTCTATTGGCATATTATTAAAAATAAAGTACTTGCCTTGCTTAAAAATATATTTAGGGAGTTTTAAAGTTCTATTAAATATCCTTGCAACAAACTTGAAGTTGGCGAATGGCAAAAAAATATAAATTCAGTTTAATTTTACAAATATGTTTTAATTTAAGAACAGTTGTTTAAAAGTAAGTTAGTTTTGGGTTCTTTAAACAAATATAAAATTAGAACAATATAAACATGCATTATACAGGGGAAATTCAAAAATTTCCAAAAAAACTAAAAATTTGAATAGAGGGCCATGAGTTGGTATTTGGGTATAACTTTAAATTTAAACAACTTTTCCTTGTAACATTTTGTTATATTTTTCAAAATAAGGATACTTTACTCTTAAGCAGTTATCAATTTTTTTGACCTACCCTGTATACCTTTCAACTTTTAATAAAAGTAACTACTGCTAATACAGTTTGAGACCATGCACCAACTTTTATGAAGAATAAAATTTTCTGACAAATTGCAAATAAAAAAGTTTCCCATTTGTTGCATACTTAATGGACCACACCGTATAATGCGGGTTCAAAACTCCAAAAGTATGTACCAGCCTCCCTCGCTTAACTTTTTTACATTTTTTGGTGGATTTCCAAGGTACGATTTTTTGCACAATTTTGCACACATAATACCGATTTTTGCCCAGATGCCAGAAACCAATAATTACTCTTCTAAAAATATGTACCAGTCCCCCTCCCTCCCAACTTTTTACGTTTTTTTAATAAATGAAGGAAGACTATTTCTTGCATAATTTTGCACACCTAATGCCGATTTTTGCGTAGTTGCCAGAAACCAGTAATTACTCTTTTTGAAATGTTTTAAAAGCCCAATAATAAAAAATAATATAACCGTTATATGTATAGAATTTTAAAAGACAGCAAAATTCTTAAGGAAATGGGCTCATCATCATACTACCTGGCATTTTAGTATGTTGTAGTACTTGACCCACCGATCAAAAGCTCCAATGGGCACCACTCCCAGAAATCCATAATTTTGGTGCTACAGACTCCGAAGGACTCGATGTCTGAATATATAGGTATTCATTCATGAGGTCTACCAGACCACCGTCTACTTCATTTAAGACGTATAGTATCAATTTTTTTAATCAAATCTGAGATTACCCTATCAGACAAGTCGGGTATGCTCTATCAAATGGCGATAATACGCACTTTTGGTTCCACCGAAACTTTGTGGCTCAGACTTCAAATAGGACATGCTTGTTTTGGACACAAAATTTTTCTGTCCTGAAAAATAGTCAAAATGGCGGTATTTTTACCTTCCAGTCCAGACTGGAATAAGGTGATACGAACAGACAGTTTAGATTTTTAGAAGACATATGTAAGTTTTTTTAGAGAAATGAATGTTTCGTAAAGATAAAGCGAGATGTCGACAATTCTAAGTTTCTATCTGCAGATGTCTGTAGCTTTGCTGCTACAGTACGTTCCACAATAATTTGTGGACTTCTCGTTTTAGCTGCTCCTGTTAGTCGTAAAACTCAATATACTTTAGTACCCGCATGTAGGTCCGGTCTTAAAATTTTCTTCATTTATTATTGTACCTACTTTTTGGTATATTATAAAGGTTTAAGGCAAATTGCAGGTGTTAAATATAAAACAGAGTCTTTTCGTCTTAGTTTATCAGTCGTTTGGAGTTTGTCAAGGTATTTTCGTGTGTGTTATTAAGCATCCAAAATCGCTAACCTAAACTATTAATATTAGTAGGTAATCAGGACCTGTACCCTTTCAAAAGGTGCGGTGACTACACAATAGATATTTGTTAGGCAACCTATTTATGGTTGTGTTTTCCACTGAGGGTTGTAATTTAAATTTTATTGCGGTCAAGAAATCAACGAATTATTGTGAAACGTACCATACAAGACAATACCATGCATGCGGATGTGTGTCTGTGTGTGTTGGAAGGGGAGGGTGTACAGTTGTGGGCGAGAAATTCCGGACATTTAGGTTAACATTTTCTGTCATATTTTCGAATTTGCGTAAACTGGGTTTTTTTCTTTAAGGCCTTAAAAGCAAAATAATTACTAAACAAATGTTTACGGATAACATAAAATATCAAAATTAATAAGAACAGATTAATTTTTAATAAAATTGAGAAGTGCAAACTCTTTTACAAAAATCTACCGTTTAATAGGTATATTACCTATTTCGTTCTTAACGAAATATGTAATATATCTATTAAAACAACAGAAAGACATAAAAATATCAAGGATTTTAATGAACTAAACGCTTGGGCATGGATGCTATCAGTTTTTGGATATGATGTGCATTATAATTGTTCCATATTTTCTTAATTTTGTTCCATAGGTCATTTGCATTTTGTCGACTTGTTGGGATTGATATCTGGACTCCTTGAGGGCCAATGTAGTAAACTTATATTATTTTCTCGTATCCAGTCAGCAATTCTTCTTGCCTTGTGAACACAGCAGTTGTCCTGTTGATAAATAAAATTTTGCCAGGAAAAGGTATTAGTTAATGAGGTAAGCATAACATTTTGTAAGATATTAATATAAACTTTTCCTATAAAATCTTCCATTACTGCGGTGGCAAATCCCAAGGCCTCTTGCAGTCATATATCCCCACACATTAACTAAAAATCTTTCACTAGCTTTAACTGTTTGGGTATACTTCTCTTCAAATCTTGTCTATACTCTAACTCGCCCATTATAACAGGATGGAAAGGTCTTCTCATCTGTAAAAACGACATTTCTCCAAAACTTTATAGCGGCACTTTGAATACATTGGTTTAATTTAAAAAAAAAAACGAAGATTTAATAAAGAAAATTAATTTCAAAATATAAATTTGAAATAAAACTGAAAAATAAAATTACTGTTTATCTCAAAATTTTTTGGACACCAGGGGTATTATTTCTAATGATTTTATGTAAATAAGGATTAAGTTAACAAGTCCCCGAACACTACTTAAAATTTAAAATTACATTTTTTTATTAAATAATCACCGTATGGTGTTATTATCAAGTATTAACTTTTAGATGCGGAGCATTAAAACAAGTATAGCATAATGTTCACAGATTTTTTTAAATTTAATATAAATATATATATATATATATATATATATATATATATATATATATATATATATATATATATATATATATATATATATATATATATATATATATATATATATATATATATATATAGATGTTTATTATACATATTTAAACTAAATTGAAAAAGTGACCAGTGTCTTAGCTACAAAAAAAGTACAATCACTGACGTCCTAAAATCTAAAACTGGATTTAAATTAAATATTAATCAAACTTAAGTCTTAAGTCGCTTAAGTGAAAACCAAAATCCTCCCTCCACCGTATGTTGAAATGATTTTCTATTTAATTTTAGGGGAATCGGTGACTTTTTTGAAGGCACAATTTCAAAATTCAATAATAAATTAAAGAATAAGGCTTTGAATTCCAAAATAGCAAATCTTGAACCGATACAATTTCTTGGACCTGAGCCGAAAGGCAAATAAGTATAAGGCTTGATACTGTCTTTGTTATCATCTGAAAATCGTTCGGGATCAAATTTTTCTGGATTCGGGTAATTTCCTGGATCTCTATGAATACCCTGAATTGGAAGAAACACAATATCGCCAACTTTGAGGGAGACAGGTTTTTCCTCTGGAAGAATAGGTTCGATGGTGTATGGCTTAGTGACAACTCTATCTACGCCAATTCCTGGTGGCCATTTTCTTAATATTTCTATAATAGAATTTTCTGTTTAAAATTTAAATAGGCATTTTTCAGGAAATATTGTGAAAATTCTTTTACATAACTAAGTTGAGAGATCTTTAATATAACATATCAAATAAAAACCTGTTTTACCTGAAACCACCATATCCAAGTACTTCATTTTTAATAATACATCATAGGTAACTTTTCTATTATTTTTTTCATAGGTTTCTTTTATTTCATTTCTTAATTTATCTTGAATTTCTTTGTTTGTAGCTAATTCAAAAGAACCAAAGCACATTCCTGTGGAAACTGTGTCAAATCCCGCAAAGAAGAATATTAAAGCCTGGGACGTTATATCCTCATTAGTAAACTGTTTTATTTGTTTGGCTTTTCCTAAAAATATGTCACAATGCTATATTCCTAATAATGACTTTATACAGAGCGTTACCAGAACATAATTGAATCGTTTTTTTTTTGAGAGTATAATATAAACATGATTAAATGACATGCAGTATTACCAACTTATAAAAAATTTTGTAGCATTAATCTGTAGAAATATGCCAGATAGGGACGATTATTTATTAATAACTAGAAAAATAAGTTATTTTGACAAACTTTATACTTTTGTGTTAAAAAAAAATATTTCATTCTTACTATTAAATGCAGTAAGTGTAATAAACCCCAAGGTGACGTCCAAGCTGACATGGGAATGCCAAAAAGAACTGGAGGTCCTGGGAGAACGCAACAGAGTAACTTTCCTGTGGGTACCAGGACATTCGGGAATAGAAGGCAACGAAAAAGCGGATGAGCTAGCGAGACATGGATCATCCACACCATACTTTGGACCAGAACCTGCCCTTGGAGTGACCAAAACCACAACACGAGGGCAAACAAGAGAATGGATCCGAAACAAACACAAGGAATACTGGGACAACCTCGGTAGAATAAGACATGGAAAGGGCTTCATAAGGGCCCATCCAAAAGAACGAAGGAAAAACTACTAAGACAAAGTAGGAAAAGACTTCGCATAACAGTAGGGTTGCTAACAGAGCACGATAACCTAAGAGGACACCTACACAAGATAGGGTCATACAATGGGGACCCAAGTTGCAGAATTTGCGACGAGGGGGAAGAAACAGCCTACGACATACTGTGTGAATGTGAAGCGTTAAATCACAAAAGACAGGCATTATTTGGGCAACCGAAAATGAGCCCACAGGAATATATCAACCAACCAGTCTCGGGGTTATACAGACTTGTAGAAGGAACAAGACTAATGGGAGGATTGGTATAAAAGACAATGGGAGATTAGGCACAAAAAGCCCAAGAGGCTGCGCTACCTCCGGTAGTGAAAGACGGCTCCGAGGAAGAAGAAGAAGAGGAAGAAGTGTAATGACAACAAGGCCAAATAAAATAAAATATTGACAGAAAGACTATGTTTATATTATGTGGTTACAGAATCAGGGGAACTAGATATTAAGACAAAAATAATAACAAAAATTAAATAAAAATCAACTGAAACCAACGATGAATTTAAAGTGCAGGTAAATTTAAATAAGACTGTTAATAAAACCACAAACTTTCATTAAATAAAGACAGTGTTAATGTATGTTTTTTTAATTGGTAAATCTCACCAATGAATGATTCTTTTACAGTAGCAAATCCAGTCTCAATAGCCTCATTTGTTTCCTCATGTTTAATTCCCTTTCTGGCTTCCAGAAGCACATTTATCATGTCCGGTCGGACTATACCTTTTTCCTCTCTAGTTTTTATTGTTTCATTTATTATGCTTCTAAAGAACGTTGCGACCTTCTTTTCGAAGAACGGTACTTTAAATATCTAAAAAACAATTTTGATAGATAAGCGTGCTATATAAACCTAAAAATAACAAAGCTACATAAATTTATTTGAAAGTGTGGCTAGTGCGGGCCTGAGCATAAATAGATAGCTTATTTCTTATTTACGCTTGTTTTTTGTGTCGTTTATCATGCCGTGAGTCAGTCGTATTGCCTTACCTGAACAAGGCGAGAATAAATTTTAATTTTAAATCATTGTTAAATCGCGAAAATGGCACAATCTAAAAACATTAAATACGTGGATTTGGTTTCTTGAAAAAAGTTATTTAAAAAAGCTGTTTATATTAATGAGTTCCATATACAGTTAAAAAAGCGTCAACTTAGAAATGACCCTGTACTAATATTAATTTATGTTTTTCTGTTTTATTAGGAACTTTGTGATTACCCTAAAGAGCTTTGGTACCAAAAAATATCCCAAGATTTTAATAGTTTTACTGAAGCTACTTAAGTTCGTAACGTCTTTTCCCATTAGGTAGAATTCGTTGTTTGGATCAGCCATGGAATCAGTTTTTATACCAAAGGATGTTGTGGCAATTACATCATTGGTAAATCTAAAATATTTGTATCTCAGTAAGTTCTGTACTTCTACTAGTATAACATGAATAAAACGCTTTATATTATACAAATTACAGATATTAAATGCGAATGTGCGCTACATTCGCATTTGATATCTGTAATTTCTACAAAAATGTCTTTAAGCTACCTTAAGACAGCAAGTATCAGTAGCCCAAATATAACTGTACAGTTTACATTTATTTTCTGAAATGAAATGCGTTTCCGGAAAAATGTTTTTGGACTTCTATTGTCTTTAGTTAATTAAAAATACAACGTTTTAACTTTTAAGTATCTCCAGCCATCTTCAGGTGAATTCCAAATAAGTAATATCACCACGATCAGCGTTTTATGCATGGAATTATCTAGGTCCAAGGCTAATTACATTTAGTCAAAAGTGGTTTCCAATTATTTTGCTGCTTTCTTCCAATGCTGATCTCGGTGTTTGTTTTTAGAATCTGACCGCTTTTATATGATGTCCTTGGGTCCCAGCGTACCAGACTTTTTAATTTCTCCTGATGTTGTGCATCGCCGTTGTTTTGTAATCCGAACTTCCACTGTCCTTTGGTTTTGCCTATGTATAAGTTGCGACATTTGCATGAAATTTCATAAAGTTCTGATCCTTAGGGCATTTTAGTTTTATCTTTGTTGGGTGGCTTCTTAGGAATTACTGAATTCAAATATTGCATCGATATTGTAGTTCTTTCCGATTCTTCTTATATTTTAAAAATACCCCTGACATGTAGAATATTAAGCATAGGTTGTTCTTAATTTTTTTGTTCCAATACTCGGTTCACTAGTTTTCCGAAATATCCATTTGATAAAAGATATTTTTGATGTTATCAATTTCTGATTGCCGTAACAATGCTCTATTCACACGGCTTTTTACAATGCTGAGTTTGTGCTGTTGGAATGACTTAATGAAGAGTTGAGATATTGTCCTGTGTGTGTTTGTTTTAAACCCTGGCTGCTTAAGGTTTAAGTAAAATTAAATTTCAAGTGCCGTCCCTACAGACTCGTATTAGTCATTCCTTTTTTTATTTGCCAGTTCCACAAACAAACCTACTTATGTTTTCGTGTAATGTGTAGAAACTATGAAAAAAGAAGGCATGATCTTGATATTTTTTCTTGTAGTTTATTTAAATTACGAAGCTTTTATTTAAATGTTAATTGAATATTTCTGGTTTAAAAATATGAAAAAAAAGTGATTATAATTTACAAAGTGTGTATATTTGAGAACTGTTTTTTTTTGTCTTGTGGTAATTATTGTTAAACACTGTATTTTATTTTTAATATTAACTGCCTGTAAATATTTATGTTGAATTTCCTGCCCTATAATTGGAAAACTCTGTCTGTTTAGTTGTATTATAAATAAATAAATAAATAAAAATAAATAAATAAATAAATGTTATCCTAGCCTAAGACCTAGATAATTAATAGCCCTCAGCGCATTTGGTTTTTTGTATTTCTCTGGAGACGTCCGAAGAGACTTACCAGTTAAAATGTTGTGTTCTAAAATAAAAAAAGACAACAACAGTCCAAGAAACATCTTCTGATTTAACTTACTTTATTGTCTATAACCTTAAAACAAACACAAAATAATAAGTATTTTAAGTAAAAATATAATATGTTATATTCCTAGTCTTGCTTTTTATAAATCCACTCAAATATCTTAGTTGTTAATGATAATGATTTTATTAATTTTATTTTGTCCACGAACCTGTGGAATTTTTAAAGTTGTAATTATCTTAATATAATAACGTCATTTTCATTTAAGGTGTAACGAAAAATGTCACTTTATCTAGACTCTTTTATCTCAACATTTACATTTATAGATATAGATAAGTAATATATTTACCTAGTATAAGCATCCTTCATCTCAATCTCTATAACATCCTCATTTTTATCTAAAAAATACTGGACAAAGTTTTCTGCAGCTTCTTCAATCAAATAAAACATGTTTTTCATTTTACTGCTAGTAAAAGATCCACTTAATGTTGCTCTCATCTCACGCCACTTTTGTCCTATAAAAAAGCAACAATCTAGCTTTATCATCATTACCTGCCTATAAATAATTTTACCGCAATATTTTAGGTTTGCCATTTAACATTAGCTTTTTTATTTTACTAAACTAAGCCTTTAAATTAAAAGAAAACTACGGGTCCGGCCAAGACGGCTTCACCGTATTTCACCCTTATTAGAAATGGTCACACCACTATAGGCCGTAGACCGTCTGCCTAAAGCCAGAACCAAAGTGGTTTTATCTGGTGATATCACAGAAATATGTTTAAAAAATAAATTTCTAAGAATTTTACAAAACATATCTCCAGAACTAATCTGGGTTCAGTGCGACAGAGGTGCACAACTGCTTTCATCTGTAAATAAATGTACTTAAGTTAAGTTTGCCTACCTGTTAGGGCAAACAAATTTCCTCCCCAAAGTGGATCAGATTCAGGGTCAACTAATGATCTGTGGTCAACAAAGCAGTCAAAATCTTTTACCGTTATTTGTTTAATTAGCTCTGGATCTCTAATTAGTAAAGTCGGCATGGTAAATTGATAGTAACCCAAATATCTATCAACAAAGGAAATATTGATTTAGTTACCATATACAGTATGTCCGAAAGGGTTTGGTTTTTGTTCAACCAGAGCCAGTCGAGGCGCACAACTGCTAATGTAAGCAAAGATAAAACAAAACTTTATAGAATTTTAAACATTTTATACAAGTATATAATCCAAATCGATTGAAGGTTGCAGTTTTATCCAATCCTGTTTCCCTTTTTTGTAAGAATAGAATATTATAAGTAAATGAAGGGACAAAGCTGTAAATAAATCTGTGCAGTTTTACCTTGTGGTGCAGTTCTCAGGTCTCCGGGGATGCTTTCGAGCGAAAAAAAGTTTATCAACATTAACAGGTGGGAAAGGGCTGAAAATGGCCCCTCAAAGCCCGAAGAATGGCTTTCCCACTAATATCTGTCAAAATATGCGAATTGGGGAATTTTTGTTTTGACAAAAAATAAAGATCGCCCTGTAATCTACAAAAATGGTCCCTATATTTTTTTCAAAAAATCGATAGTTTTCAAGATAACGGGACCCAAAAGTCCCCTCATTTCAGCTGCCGCTCTATCGCTAGAATACCGCTATCTTAATGGATTCACTTAAAAGCGGGCGGACGAATTGTTCCATTACTCGGGCAATAATGTACATTTTTTAATCATTTAAAGTTCATCGGAATGGAAAAACCCGTACCTATCATTGCATATGAGTTTGGGTCCATTCTGATTTTTTTAGAATATTATAAAAAGCGGTCAATTTTTTTTCTCAATATTTTGAGAGTATCTCATTAATTTATTGATCTTTTTTGTAAAAAGGGTTTGTTATTAACATTTCTTTTTTATAATGAGATCTTAGCAAGTGTTCAATGATTCCAGAAAATTTCCTTTACCATCTTACTTACGTTTTGATAAAAAAAATGTTTTGCCCATCTGCATTTTTTAGGCGTTTCCGAAGTTCTAGAAAATCTGTAGAATAAACGCGAATCAAAAACTCATCATCTATTGAAATGCTTTTCAATGCATATCATTTGAAAGCTTAGAGTGTCTAGTTTCTAAATGTATTTTTTTCTTTTTAATTAACTCCAATAATTTTTCAATAATCAGGGAAATTCATCACACCAGTGACTCACGGACTCACAACTAACCACACCTATCCAGTGTGGAATGTTATGGATTCTTCGACGGCCGTTTTGCAAAAATATTGGTGTTGAGAAAAAAATGGTAAGGACCATTTTTGTAGATTTCAACGTGATCTTTATTTTTTGTCCAAACAAAAATTCTCTAATTTGCATATTTTGGCAGATATTCAAGGGAAACTTATTTTTGGGACTTTGGGTGGCCATTTTCAGCGGGTTCCCATATTGGAATCGTGATAAACTTTTTCTCGCTCGAAAGCATCCGCGAAGACCTAAGAATTGCGCCACAAATGAAAACTGTACAGATTTATTTACAGCTTTGGGTACTTTCAGATACCTAATAAGATACTTGCTGTGACTGTATTTGCGTAGGCTGTTCCATAAGTCTTGCAATATGAGAAACATAGCAAGTTTGAACTTGTTTGAATGGTCGCATTAATAAGTATAGAGACAAACAAGTCCAAACATATACTCAGGTTATTCCTGTGCTCAGTTTGTTTGTTACATGATTAGCGAAAAGTTGTAAAATGGCTTGTATACACACCGTGATTACAGAGTGATATTCTACTACAACTTCAGACGTGGGTTATCTTACCAAGAGTGCCATGACGAAATGTCTGAAAATTTCGACGATAAGTGTCCTTCTGTCTCTACCATATTCCGTTGGTATAAAGAATTTCAACGAGAAATCTTCAATTTAGATGATGATGAAAGATCGGACCGCCCAGTAACGAGCAGGTCTCGAGAGAACATTGCCGCAGTTAAAAATATAATTACAGCTAACCGTCGAATCACTTATAGACATATTCAAGAGATTCTAAGTATTGGTGCATCTACCTTAAATTTGATTTTGCATGAAGATTTAAAAGTAAGATAGTTATGTTCTTTATGGATCCCTCATTTCCTCGGTGAAAACCAGCGAGTAGCGCGTGTCAATTGGTGTGAAAAAATATTGAAGAAATATGACTCTGGCCATTCAAAGGATGCTGATTCAATCGTCACAGGCGACTAAACCTGGTTATATTTTTTCGAAGTTTCCAGTAAATCTCAATCAAAACTATGGGTGTTCGAAAATGAGCCAGCTTTGACCAAAGTTAAACAACAAAGGTCAGTTAAAAAGAGAATGATCGCAGTATTCTTTGCTAAAAGAGGCCTCATAAAAAGGTGGTGTTGGATTCACAGAAGACCGTCACCGCTGCTTGGTATACAGGCGTTTGTTTACCTCAAGTTACAAATGAGCTGAAAGAATTTTTGACCCGATCGGGACTTACACTGTTGGATCATCCTACTTATAGACCGTACCTTGCCCCCTGCGATTTCGGACTTTTCCCTGTTATAAAGAAAAAATTAAAAGGCCAAAAATTCGCAACTGAAGAGGAATTTTTAAGTGCTTGGGATAATGCATGTGCTTTAATTATATAAATGGCAAGAGATGTTTAGTTGTTGGTTTATACGTATCCAAAAGTATGTAGACTCTGATGGCATGTATTTTGAAAAATCTTAATAAATACTTTTGTTTTGCTAAACTTTTGGAGCACCCTACGTATAAAAGTTTATACTAACATAATTTTTACAAAGAGTAAATTATTTTTTTTATGTAGGTAACCCTGGTGGTTCCCGTTAGTGTATTCTTAATAAATATCGGATCAGTTGGAGTTCATCAAAGAAACTCGACTTATGTGGTACTCACCTAGCGTTTGGATACAAATTATACAGCTGCTCAACAAACTCGCAAGAACTCGTAATTCTAAATACCGTGACCCAAAAATCTCCGAGGAGTGGCCATGGTTTGGTTTGTGGTACCCCTAAGTCTCGCCAATAACTCAAGGGTTTGACCAGTTTGTACCATATTAGAGCAATGGCGACTACTGCTAGTAGTATCCAGATCATTTTTGAGTATATTTCTCTGAATACATATCTAAAAGATTGTAATTGTTAAATAAAAAAATAATTTAAAGAAATTGAGCAGAAAGACATTTAAATGTCCTTTGGTTAAAAAAATCTCTCTACAATTAGAACAAATAGCTCTAAAATCACATATTATGTTGTAAAAATTTAGAAAGGAAATTCACTGCTTAAATACCAGATAATTTCTAAAAGCACGATCGTTAAACATTTTGATTTTAAATTTACTGGAGACGTGGCTTGGCTGTTACAGTCGCCCAAAAAAGTTTACTATTCTTTGTAAAAAAGTTTTTTTCTACTTGCGTGCGCAAAGTTTAACTTTGCGCACGGAAACTCTTTGAGCACGCATTTTCGTTCTGCATATTTGCCGTATTTATGGTCGATTTTTAAATGTATTAATAACTTCTGGATGAAATAATATTAAAAAAAAGGGTTCTACATATTCTTTTATTGTGCTTTATTGAATTTTAAAAACATTTGGCGCTTAGTAAATATCCCATATCAATTTTCTTTATTATCATTTTAATATTTTTCCATGCACCATGTATTTCATAGACACCATGCTAAACAATAAGAAATCAAAGAATTTTTCTTGTTGCTGCAGCAACCAAGTACAAACATTTTCTAATGTCACGGAAGCATTAGAAAATTCGGTAAAAAGTTTTAAATAAGTTTCTAAGAATGGAGGAAGAATTGCCAGACGATGTTGTAAAAGCCGCAAGTTTGGCCAACTTAGAGCTCCTGCCGGCAAATTCAAAAGAAAAGTACGAGAAACAGTATAATTCATTTGAAACATGGTGTGAAGAAAAAGGCGTTAGAACTTTGAAAGAGGAGGTACTTTTAGCCTATTTTCTCAAATTAAGCAAAGAATTTAGTCCAAATGCTTTATGGTCGAAATACTCTATGCTGAAAAGTGTTTTAAAAATCAAGAAAAATGTAGATATCGGCAAGTTTTATAAGTTAGCAGCATTTATTAAGAAACAAAATGTAGGCTTTCGGCCAAAAAAATCAAGGGTCTTTTCAAAAGAAAAAATATCTTGATTTATTAATGAAGCACCTGATGAAACATATCTTTTGATAAAAATTGCGACCATTTTCGGACTTGCTGGCGCCTGCAGACGAGAAGAACTCGCAAAAATGAAAAAATCCGACATCGAGGATAAAGGCAACCTAATTGTTGTGAAGATTCCAGACGCAAAAAACTATACCTCACGTACTTTCGTCCTGTGAAGAGATCAACAAAGTATTTGTTCTTATATCGGAGGTATACAGCATTATGGCCACCACATCAACGGTTTTTCGTATATTTCAAAAGGGAAATTTGCACACAACAATGGGTTGGGATCAATACATTTGGGAAGATGCCTTCTGAGATAGCAGCATTTTTAAAGTTGCCGAATCCAGAGCTATATACCGGCCACAGCTTCCGGCGATCTTCTGCAACGTTACTTGCAAATTCCGGAAAAGGACTCATAGATATAAAGCCGTTAGGCGGTTGGAAATCGATAACGGTAGCCGAGGGATACATTGAAGAATCAACAGGCTACAAAAAGGGGTTAAGTAAAAAGAATTTAAACTGCAACAAGCCAAAAACTCTCAAGAAGCCAGATGAAATGTTCTGTTCCACAGACGCTGTTTAATCAGCTAAAACACAAGATTTCGTCTTAACATCGAGCAGCGAACCATCATCGACGTTCCTAAGAAATTATTTGAAATCGGCCATAAACCTTCAACATGCAACTAATTGTACTTTTAACATTAATATTGTTAATAATAATTAATAATAGTTTTTTTTTGTATAATCAGTTAAAATAAAAATTTAATTATTTACTTTGGATTTTTAATTTTTACTGAAATATTCGTATATTTCTAATAATCATATTCTTTAACAAAACACTCGTAGAAAAAGTATTCGCAAGTAGAAAAAGTATTGTTCCTAATACTTGCGCAAAGTGACTTTTCCGCACTTAAAGCTTATCCGAACTCCGCTTCGCGTCGTTCGTCTAACTGCTTTGGCGTGCGGAAAAGTATCACTTTGTGCACTTATTAGGAAAATAAATATTTTAAACGATTTCAAAAATATTGTCCTATTACTTTTTATTGACAATGAATTGGATATTCATAGATAATGTACGTTACATACGTAAATTTTTAGGGATAAATTTAACCCCCATTATAGCCACAGAAAAATTAGGTCTTAACTTGCAAAAAAATAACTATATCTTGTACGGAATTTTGTATTGGTATTGATGGTGTCTAAATATAGATTACTCTTTAAGCCAATATTAAATATGACATTGGTTAATGGTACTTTATGAAGTCAAATGATAAATAAATATTTACTTAAGTTTTTGCTAGCCACATACAAGGTACATACAAATTTGCTAACTAATTTTTAATTTAAAAATCTAAACTTACATAAAATCTGCTACCTCTACACGTTGCGGTTATACTGACTGAATAATAAAAAACTTGTTTAGTAGTATCACGTAATTTGCATTACTGACCTTGTTTCCTATAATTTTCTTGACGCAACAAAATAAAAAACAGATGCGCGCCGCGACGGAGGCGGCGAGACGGCGAGACAGGCCCGACTAATATGAATTTGATTGATTGTGAAATAAATTCAGTTTAAATCTGAAGAATTAGTTTATCCCTGTGACCTTATTAAAACTATTTTCTTTAATAATACCGTAGAGCAAAGGTCAACAAACTTTTTCGTGTTGTGGACCCCTTGACATGTATTGGGTATACACCCTAGGTATTTTCCTTATTTTAAATTTTCCTAAATAATTACCTACAACTGTGTTTTTGACAGCTGATATAGTGCTACTGCCTTTAAGATATTTAAATGTCTGGACCCCTTTCACGTCATAGTAGACCCCCAGGGGTCAAAACTTTGGGTATCATCGCTCTAAGTATAAAATTAAACAAAATGTTATTTTAAGCTAATAAAATAACAATAAAAAAATTAATGGCAGGTTGATTATTTCAATAGAATCTCATCTGAATCTATATAGGCTCCGCCATACGCATATCTACCCAAATGCACGTCTCACGACTACTTACGAGATATCAGATTCAAGCCAGCCTGGTTACCATCGTAAATAAGACCTTTATTCGTATTTATATTTCCCTCGAATCCTTGAGTCCACGGTGAAAAACTGTGGAAACACTGTGTTCGTAGAAACACTGTGTAACCACACAGGTTCCACGATGTTTTCACAGTGGAGTTTTTCCATAAACACACCGAGTTTCCACAGTAGTTTCTCGCTGAACCCAAGGCGCTTACAGAGCAAATCCATAATAAATACACATTAGGTATTCACCGTGATTACACAATATTAAATGTTTTAATGTCCGACTGGTATATTATTTGACAAATAATAATATTATGTCAAAGTCAGTTAACGAAATATTACCCTAGGGCCTTATTAAAAAAATACCGCTCTAGGGCCTACAAATTTACCAATAAATAAACAATAAATTATCAATAGCCACCATAGAGAAGCGACATAAACCGTCGGCACCTTTGATCTTAAGGGTACAAAAATTCATGACCTTAAACGTGACGTATTTGACAGTTGGCCGGTCGGTACACTGAGAAAACCGTTTCTGTGGCAAAATAAAGCGTCCTACACTGAAAAAAAATCCTTAAGAAAAGTAATTTTAAAACACTAATGGAAATTTTAAAATTTGACTTATCAGAATTGACGCCGATTTTGATGATTTTTTGCATCCGGGGTTTTTAGGGTCACTGATCATGAATCTAAAGTCAAGTTTTTTCGGCAACGTTTTGTTAGTAACGATATAATACGATCTTTTTGAAAAAAATGGTGGGTACTGCACCATCCACTAGTAGTTTTCTCGTACTTTCTTTTACAAGGTACTTTTGTTCAAACTGGAAAAATAACCTTCACCGATTTTAATTAATTTTTGCACCCGGGGTTTTTGGGGTCGCTGGTCACGAATCTAAAGTCATTTTTTTAGCAAAGTTTTGTTATTGATATATTCATCATTAAACTTTAAAGGTTACCTGCGCCAATTTTGTTGATTTTTTACATCCTGGGGATTATTGGTTTGCTAAAAATGAATCTAAAGTAATTTTTGTTTCGGCGACGTTTCGCTCTCGAGATCTTTGTCATCAGAGTTAAAAATCAGCAGTTTTAATACCTGTATTTTCCCTGCTTTTGCACATAATTACAAATTGTGTGAAGGGGAAACAGTAAAAGTTTGATTTTCAAGGTTTTGATTGATTTTGATAAATATCTCAAGAACGAAATGTTGCCGCAAAAATTGATCACAAATTTGTGATCAGCGGCCTAGAAAACCCACGGATGCAAAAAATCATTAAAATCGTCATCTCTTATGATTATATAGAATTTAAACCAATAATAATAATAATAATAATAATAATAAAGGGTGATACAACTTTTTACTTTTATTTATTGTAAAACAAAATTCACTAATTCTACAAATTTTTTTAGAAGTGTTAAGAAAATCGTTTTTTTTTACCAAAAAAAAAGAAAACACGAACTAGAGAAGTGAGAAATAATAGGAATAATTAATGACACTTACATATTAAAAAAAATATTTCTACAAATATTAACAATATTTTACTTTTAGAGTATGTAACAAATAAAACCAAATGGTGAATGTTTAAAAATTGTATTAATACAACCGTCTTCATACACATATTAACACATTTATTATTAAAAAAAATTACTCTTAACATCAGAATAAATTTTTTAATATACCATATATATCCAACACTAAAGTCTCTTGAGCAACGGACCTATGTGGTTGGTTGGGTTTAATCTTGCTGACTAATAAATGGAGGAAGTTTTGGAGGAGCAATTCTAATATCTAAAACAAACAATACTCTATCAACATATTTTGTATTAGGTACATTTTTTTTTAATTTGCTTTGTTTTTTGGAAAATTACTTAAAGACTATAAATAGTTATGAACATTTAAATTGTGTATTAATTAATATTTTCATAGTTTGCACAGTAATGTTTTAATTAACAACTTTCGAGTTAAAACATTATTAATGATTTTTACTATGGAATATGTACAATGCCTAAAATTACACTGAGGTTAAATGGGTACAAACCTGATAATATAATACATTTTTTAGCAGATTCTGTACCATCTGTTTCTGGATATGCCTGTTTGGCATCATTGCTGATCTTTTTGAAAAAAATGGTGGGTACTGCTCCATCCACTAGTAGTTTTCTCGTACTTTCTTTTACAAGGTACTTTTGTTCAAAGTGAAGCTCACAAAGTTTGTGAAAACTCTTAAACAGTACTTCTATCTTGGAAATCAAATCTGTACGATAGATTGCCTGCAGCCATATTTCAGCACTACAAAGATATAATTAGGTGATGTAATTTACACATAAAATATAGACAGCTTATCTGAAGTCATACACTAATGGTTAAATATTACAAGGTTCTATGTTATATGTATTTTACACAAAAGATATTTATAGTAATCTCACTGTATACTTTTAAATCTGAGAGCTTAAACCGTAAACTTTGTTATCCAATATTAAGAAAAATGGTTCATAGCAATAGGCTCTCATTTGACGATTTTACTGAAAAAATATTGAATTATCATGATCACTTGCATAAATTACATACCTATTTTCTCTTTATTTTTACCTAATAGAAAAATTAAATTACTAGCTTTAATACAAATGTCATCTTTTACACAAAAATATACAGCGAGATTACTATACAATCATGTTATATTAAAGTGGTAGTGTCAAATAAGGATAGCTATGAAGGATATTTTATTTTAAAGCAGGCTCTTAAGAACATATACACCGATCAGCCATCTATACCATTAAATACAAATAAATATTATTAAACCAGATTTAAACATAATACAAAGGAAGATCAGATTTTTCTATTCAATTTTCAAAATCTGGTACATTGCTTATAGGCATATTGAAAGAGACCTTTTTTCTCAAATAAAGCTAAAATTAACAAAAACTATTTTTCTTGACTTAGCTTACCTAATCCAGACTTTTCAAATATAATAAGTTTGTGGCTTAATCCGTTGAAAATAATTTTATAAGTATTTTTAAAACAGAATAACAAAATTTAGTATTTAACATAAATATTTCTCCGCAAAAAGGTTTTTTTTAGACAAAATCATAAACAAATAATAAACTTAACCTAAAAAGTCATATGATTAGTAGGTCCAAAAATCATTGTATTTAGTAAAATATATTTGTTTAACGGTAGGGTGTTGGTGAGTTTTTTAAAAGTTATTTTGTTATCATTTGTAAATATAATTAACAGGCTTCAAAACAATGATACAAAAATATCAATAATACGATTGCAAATGTACTTACCGTTTTGGGTCTCTTGGAAAGGAAAACATACTTATTTTTTGTCCATCCTTGGAATGACATCCTCGGAATGCACAACAATTACCGCCAGGCATCGTTAATTTAAGAAACAATACAAAATGTTCAAAACACCACCTTAATTTAAAAAGTTTAACTGGTTCACAAACGAAGCAAAATCGCAATATTCGTAACGAACTTTAGACAACGGACTAAAATCCCTAGGTAACGCGTTGACATTTGGCCGGTCGGTCCCCCACCTAAAATTTTTGGCGCGAAATGCTACTGTCGCTTCTCTATGGTGACTATTCTCGGCCAATATTAAATATGACATTGGTTAATGGTACTTTATGAAGTCAAATGATAAATAAATATTTACTTAAGTTTTTGCTAGCCACATACAAGGTACATACAAATTTGCTAACTAATTTTTAATTTAAAAATCTAAACTTACATAAAATCTGCTACCTCTACACGTTGCGGTTATACTGACTGAATAATAAAAAACTTGTTTAGTAGTATCACGTAATTTGCATTACTGACCTTGTTTCCTATAATTTTCTTGACGCAACAAAATAAAAAACAGATGCGCGCCGCGACGGGAGCGGCGAGACGGCGAGACAGGCCCGACTAATATGAATTTGATTGATTGTGAAATAAATTCAGTTTAAATCTGAAGAATTAGTTTATCCCTGTGACCTTATTAAAACTATTTTCTTTAATAATACCGTAGAGCAAAGGTCAACAAACTTTTTCGTGTTGTGGACCCCTTGACATGTATTGGGTATACACCCTAGGTATTTTCCTTATTTTAAATTTTCCTAAATAATTACCTACAACTGTGTTTTTGACAGCTGATATAGTGCTACTGCCTTTAAGATATTTAAATGTCTGGACCCCTTTCACGTCATAGTAGACCCCAGGGGTCAAAACTTGGGGTATCATCGCTCTAAGTATAAAAATTAAACAAAATGTTATTTTAAGCTAATAAAATAACAATAAAAAAATTAATGGCAGGTTGATTATTTCAATAGAATCTCATCTGAATCTATATAGGCTCCGCCATACGCATATCTACCCAAATGCACGTCTCACGACTACTTACGAGATATCAGATTCAAGCCAGCCTGGTTACCATCGTAAATAAGACCTTTATTCGTATTTATATTTCCCCTCGAATCCTTGAGTCCACGGTAAAAACTGGGAAACACTGTGTTCGTAGAAACACTGTGTAACCACACAAGTTCCACGATGTTTTCACAGTGGAGTTTTTCCATAAACACACCGAGTTTCCACAGTAGTTTCTCGCTGAACCCAAGGCGCTTACAGAGCAAATCCATAATAAATACACATTAGGTATTCACCGTGATTACACAATATTAAATGTTTTAATGTCCGACTGGTATATTATTTGACAAATAATAATATTATGTCAAAGTCAGTTAACGAAATATTACCCTAGGGCCTTATTAAAAAAATACCGCTCTAGGGCCTACAAATTTACCAATAAATAAACAATAAATTATCTTCATTTAAGCATTTATTACGAAAATACAAACATACTTACACAATAAACTTATCATAATAAAAATTATGTTTAAAAGTAAAACGTACAATTTTTAAACTGACCGGAAAATTCCACATTTCCATACCCCACCGCAGGTGCTGTGTTACTTGAAGTAATACTTTTCCCAACTACAAGGAAAGCATTAGCCAATTTGGAGCTTTTACTATCATCCACGTACCCTCGTGCTACCGAAGAACTCTTCCAGCCTCCTAACCTCATTAAGCTCTCGGAACTACCTCCCGCATCAGAATGAATTGTTGCCGCTGTACGTCTTAAACAATGACCTGTGTACGACTTAGCATCAGGTAAACCCAAAAATATGTAGCAATCTTAAAGGGTATATTTCCAAATGTATTTTTACCTATAGGCTGCACAGTACATCGTTCATCACGATAGCACAAAAAAAACTATCAATAGGTGCACTTTTAGGTCGCAAAGACACATAGTCCCGAATTAACTTTGTTGCGCACATTTCACTGTCATCAATAACCAAAAATATCCTTGCTTGCCAATTTTTACTTTGTGGAATGTCAATAAATATATGCTGACCCATATCACGCACATCGGAAAACTTCATTTTCACAAGCTCGTCTCTTCTACAAGCTCCGAATACACCTATCACTAATGCAACTTTATCTGCCAAATATTTTTCAGTCGGCGCTTCTTTCAAAAAAGTTATAACTTGTTCGGGAGTCAGAACCTTCGACTTTTTAGGCTGATAATTTCTCCCAAGTTGCTTTAGGAACTGTTGCAGAGAAATCAACTTTTCTTTACTTTTTATCTTCTTATGAACTATTAATTCTTTACGTAACATTGAAAACTTTGTCCAAAGGGAATTTGAAGAATATGACTCTGACAAATCTTGAAAATAAGCCATCAAAACGGTTTCGTCCACACGGTCCACGCAGTGTTCCGTCAGCCAGGCCTCAAAATGGAAATATTCTTTCTTGTAAATCCGCCTAGTTTTTTCTGGCACAAGCGCTGCTCAGCTTTAGCAGCTTTCACTAAAATATCTTGAGGGAGATGGGTTTTTTCCACTACTTCGGACATTTTTATGCCTCAATCGCAAAATTATTTTTTATGTGCTGTCTTATTGACAAATAACTTACAACCATGGTTACCACAATTACGTTTCGACAATTTTTTCAGGTAAATGCTAGTACTTGATTTGGTTTAAACTAATACATTCAAAATTCATTCAAATTTTTCTCATATAAAGAATATTTAGTCGGACATTAAACGTTGAAGGCACCACGGGTATTAAGGATAATAACGCTTCCGGTCAACGTATATCCCTCGGGCGAAAGGCCCTCGGATTTTTTTTTCTTATTTAAAAGAACTATATGTTTTTTTATATAAATTTAGGTTATAACAATCTTTTAAAAAATTTAATTCTTTACAAGAACGATTTCTTATGTTTTTTCCCTAAACTGAATAGAAGTAAAGTTACAGAGCATAGAATAAGGGGAGAAATGTTTAATGATGGAATTTTACAAATAATTTACTTTTTAACAAGGATACAATTTTTATTCTAATTTATTTTAACTTTAAATTACAATAAAACACTGTTTTGACGAGGTTTATTTATGTTTAGTATATAAACAGTGATATTCTTGTATTTAAAGTCAAAATAAAATAAAATAAAAATTGTATCCTTGTTGAGAAGTAAATTATTCGTATTATTTCATCATTAAAAACGTATCTTATTATTCTATGCTCTATAACTAACTTTATTTCTATTAATTTTAGGGAAAAAACATAAGAAATCGATTTTGTAAAGAATTAAATTTCCTATAGGATGGTTGAAACCTACATTTAAAAAAGATCATATAGTTCTTTTGAAAATTCGGAAAAATGGAAAAAGGGATCCCCTATGCGTCAGTTCAACTATTGAGATATTAAGCTCAATTTTTGGGATAATATTTTTTATATCGAAGATACTTTAAAGATACATTTAATCAAAAAAACACAAGAAAAGTTGACAGTCTAATATACACGATGTTTCCACGGTGTATTTACCAATTATCCAGAGTGTTTCCATTGTGTATACACTGTGAGCCCAAGGATGCGAGGGTCTATCTATACAGGTAATTCAAATTCGCCCCTCACCATTAGGATTTTGGAAATTATAAAAGATACAAAAATGATTAAGTAAGAGCAAACTTGCGCATTCATGAATGAGTCCAACAATCTACTGTTTAGAAAGTTTTAAAATTCCGAATATTTTGGGATATACGAGAAAAACCGAAATTTTGAAAAACCGTTTTTTTTTCTGGCTCCATTTCTAATCGGATTTTAAAATAAATTGCACATTTACATTGCCACTTTTTTCACTTCAGACGTTACGCTACTCGGCCAACATCATATACTTATAATATGTAATATCATATCTTCTTAGTTGACCTTATTTCCGGTGATTTTTTTTTTTTTTTTTCTGTAAAAAGAAAAAGAATTTTAGCAGAATTTCATTGTTTAAATAAAGGAAAGCTAAATATAATATTTAAACTTTATTACAGAATATAAATTTTTAACAAAATTTAAAATGAATGTGCGCCTTGGAATCCTTGCAGAAAAAAAATAATGCACTTTATCTGCTCGACTCGATATTATTTTTGACGTTTTATGAGGCACAAGCAACTGTTGAAATAATTAAGTTTGTTCGTCCTCCTCGTACATAATATGTTGTTTTACTGCGAATTAAGAAGAATTAAAAATAATTGATAGCATATTATCTTCAAGGTTATATTAATCTAAATTATTGGCCAGAGTAGAAATTAAATATTATTAGGTTTAGACAACCACTTAAAATTTATGAAAGGTAAGTGTTTGTGTTTGTGTGAATTTTGTTTGTTTATTTTTTTTTAATATTATCATTTAATTTTTTTTAAGTCTAAATAAAAATTTATCTCTGCGGTAATTTTTCCAATTTTTTTCGGCTCGATTTACTGTGCAAATGAACGTCTACGAATTTAAAATTTAAAAAGTTATAAGGTTAACTATATATGTATAAACAAGGTCTTTATCATGGTCATTGGTTAAAATAAATCATTATATTTTGACATCCACTTACAACGATAACTGAAATGGATAGAAAATAACTCATTTTATAAAAGTTTCATAGTATTATTTCATAGTATCTTTTGAGCATAACAAAAAAAACAATAAACATTAAAAAGTTAGAAAAAATGAATAGGTTAACTTTTTTTAAATGGGACAAGCTGTATATTTTTATTTAGAATAAAAAGTCTATTTATCTTTTCAAAAATATATAGTTTGCTGGTATTTCGTTCCGCCGTTTTAGATATACAGTAGACTCCGGTTATAAAGTACCCTCTAGGGATCAAAAAATTAGTACTTTATAACCGGAGGTACGCTATAAAAAACACAATAATTTCCATAAAACGAAAAAATTATTAAATTAACACTGCCATATAACCACGCCTGTTTGAGAGAATATCATCCCACAGTCGATAACTGAAAATGCCCGGCGGTCGCGGGAACCACTGTCCGGTAATTTCCCGGTGGCCGTGGAGCCACCGTCCTGTAATAACATAAAGTCGTACCTTACAACCGGAAATTCGCAAATGTTGAACGTTATAACCACCATCCAGTAATTACCGGCGGCCGCGGGAAACCACCGTCCGGTAATAACGTACACTCGTACTTTACAACCGGAAATTCGCAACTAAATAGGTGAAAATATTGAACGTTATAACCGAAGTTAAAATTATATATGGTACGCTATATCCGGTAAAAAATCAAGAGTATTTAGGCCGGGACCAATGAAATGTGTACGTAATAAACGAAAGTACGTTATGTCCCATGTACATTATAGACGAAGTACCCTGTATTTAAATTTTTAAATAAAAATTCAATTGAAGGCAAAAATCAGCGTTGCCTTGGAAAACAAATTATTTATTATGAACTTAAAAAATGTAAAAAAATTATTAACTTTCACCATTTTCTCTGCATTTAAAAATGTTTTTTTCTTGATTTACGATTAATTGCGTTGAAAACAAAATTGGACCGGTTCCTATGAAGTAACATAATTTCATATTTAATTTTTTGTCTTGGTATATTTATATTATCTGGATTTTTTTTAAGTAACCCCACAAAAATAGATTTAAAGGATTTATACTGGGGATATTGGGCGGCCATCTAAGAGTGCCTGGTGCAACATATTGTGAGAGTTTCCCGTCCTGATTCCAGATAAGGTTCCTGTAATGCTAAAGAGGGACATCTTCAAGCAGGTTTTTTACTTCGTTAAAAAAAAATGTAGATATTTATCTCCTGTTAGAAATCCCCTAAAAATTATAGGTCCAATAAACCTATTGCTCAACATGCCACAGTAAACATGAAGAGACCTACGCCGTTGGATCTTAACAGCTTGGATTTTGTGGGGATTTTCAGTTGTTCTTTCTTTTATACATCCCGGTCGTAGTAAAAGTCGCTTCATCAGTAAATAAAATTTTATGAAAAAAATGTCTTTCGTTTTGAAGATTCCGAATTATTTCTTGACAATAACTAGGGCAATCTCATTGGTCTATTTCCTTTGCGTCGAGAGGAGCTAATGGCTATGACTATAACCCTGCGATGACGCTACGTCATCGCAGGGTCGTGCAGTGTACTGTCGCTCTCGTGGCGTCAGAACTGCAACTCGGTTTTTTTGTTTAGTTTTTTTTTAGATTGGTTTTTTTTAGCGATGTTGCCACGAATATTTGAGAATTTTAAATAGACTTTTTTATATTTTATAAAAAATTAGAAAGAAATGTTAGCCTACCCATGGCTATACCCACTAAGCAAAAAATTATCTTAATTACGTTACATTTATGTTTTCTTGTTCCTTTGTTACGTTAATCATCTTGAAACAATAACAATATTTAAAAATTGTTTAACCTAAAGTTTAAGCATTTTTCTGTATAAAAGTAAATGTTGCGTCCACTCTGCTATTAAAGATGCCACTGAAAAAATATGGATGTAAAAAAATGTTGTGATAAATCGCCTGTTATTTTTGATAATCATTTTTTCGTCCACCCCAAAATAGTACAAAAGTTTCCAAGATAAAACCAGTGACAAGTAACTATCCCTAATAAAAAAAACTAATATAAACTATTGGGAAAAATTTATTCATACAAATTTCTGATGTCTACAACTCTCCTTTCATATTTCCCAAATTTTTGTACAGACTATTTAATATGGAAAGCTTATTTTCTAAATCCACATAAAGTGTAACAGTTCATATAAAAAAATGTTCTTGTGATAATGTTTATCACATGAACATTTAAAGTTTTTTTTTACCGATCGAAAAATACCCATTTTCTGGAACACATTTTAGCCAGAAAGTAACTTTTTTTCGGGCTAGACCAGAAAGTGGTTATTAAGGACCGGAGAAACACTTTTGCCAGGCTCATTTGTCACTAAACCCATTTGTTACTTTGCAGATCCATGAAATGAAAAATAAGCTGCTATTTGGAGCATAGCCTTTTTTATGCATGGTTGTTACGGAAACGAACTTAAGTGGATTTTTTTTCTCTTTGGACAGTCCACGAAGGCTTAGCCTAAGTACTACCGTACTGTGGGTGTCTTAAAATATTCTTATTGTTATAATAAGTATCAAATCCATGTAAAGCGGATAAATAGACCTGTTGTCGATAGTTTCGGTTGAAAAAAAACATTGTACATTACATGACCGAAAAACAAGTGTTTTGCGGTCTCGCCAAGCTTCCAGAAGTCGCCTACGGCCAATTACGGCTCACCCTACAAACCGCTTGACTCGACCTGCAAAAACACTACTTTCCAGCCTTATAAAAATGACTAATATGTAAGGTATAAAGCAACCAAATTTTAATCTATACTTTCTTTAATTTATATGTATCTAGGGAATGGGAGGTACCTCACCAAACTAATCTCGGACTTATTACCCCAATATTTATTTTAAGGAAACGGCTAATGCTGGATGTTCTAGACTTATGGCTTAAAAACCTTACCTTCAAAATTTGGATTTTTGGTCAATTTATCTATATACCTACACACATACATAAAAACTGATGTAATATACTTACTTTTCGATCCATATTTCCCTTTAATATCACGAGAAAAAACTTTAAATTTACAACACAAAACACAATTGTTCTTAAAATAAAGTAAGGTTAAGTACTAAAGCGAAGCTTCTTTCTTTCTTAACCTGGTGTCGTTGTCAAAAAATGTAACAATCTCTGTGCGGGGTACATTTAAGCAAACGCAGGTCGATATGTTAATTGTGTTTACATTTCCACGAGAAATGTAATAGACGCAGTAAACGTAACGATTCTGCATTAAATAAAATCATTATTATAAACGTTAAACTAATAACATTTTATGTTTTAACAAATTATAATCGTATCTGATACGTATATTAACAGATGTATCGAACTTGTGTTTAAAAGACAATTATATACATGGCAACATTTTAACGTTAATATTAAAGTACATAAAAATTACGTCAGTAAGATGTTTGTTCCATACCGTATTAAAAATATTCACAAGGGTATGTTACAGAAACGAAAATTATCAGTAACAATTCAAGAAAACGAAACAGACATAATAAAATAACGTTTAAAAATAAACGTTATTACAGTTACTTTTGAATAACGTTACAAAACGTGCTCAAGATGTTCTTTGCTTAGTGGGTAGTAAAATAGCTGTCATGTTATCAAATGTGTTTCTGCAACACTAGGCTTTTTACTTAACGTTGTAAGTGTGTGTCAAAATATAAATGAAAACCCTGTACCTTCGCGCCTTAAACGATGCACCGTATCAGTCTGTCTCAAAAAGCGTTGGTAAATATTAAAATCGGGAAAACAAGATTGCGGTCAAACAGTTTTAATGTACATATAAAAGCGTCTCTGGATTTTTATGCGTCTTTGGTTTTACCGCCTGAAAAACATGCTGTTCATAACGTCATCACGCCATCGGTTTAAACTGTTTTACATGTAGCCTTGAATTATCCAGTTACTGCGTGGTAAAAATTTGCAATGATACATTTTTAAATTATCTAATATATTTACTGCAAAGAGTGCATCGTAGCAGAAGAGGCGTAAGTGTCATCAATTTAATATTTTCGTTTAAATCATACCTATATTTTAAGGCATAAAGATATCAATCAGTTTATAATACAGCTGCAATAAAAGCATACACATATTCTTTTAATTCTATAAAAAATGACTGTTATAGCGCCTAATCGTTTAGAAATTTAAAGATACCAAAAATACAAAATGTATATACCGCGCTATTATTTAGGGTCAATGCCAATCAATAATTTATTATGTTTTATAGTAAAGGAATCTATTTTAGGATAAAAAAAAGCATAAATTATTTTTAAAGCGATGTAAATATTAAAGGAACCCCTTTTATTTTTACAGATTTTGAATAAAATATGTTTGCACGTAGAAATGTAATTAATAAGAGAATTTTGTATTTCGTGCAAAAAACAAAAATCTTTAGAGTTAGCCGCGCAGTTTCGTTAATTTAAACATCATCAGTGCTTTTTATTCAAAAAAATAGTATCTTTTATTAAACCTATGTAAACCGGCCCACAGCTGCATGGACTTCTGTAGACTCCTGGTGTCGAGAGGAGGTTTCTTTTTTCCTTAGCTGAACCCCCTCTCGACACCAGGAGAATTCCATTCAGCTGTGGGTCGGTTTACATAGGTTTAACAAAGCGCAGTATCAACACCAGGCTTATAGAACACAAAAGGAGTTATCGATATGGACAAACGGAAAAATCCGCTGTGGCTGAACACGCACTTTCACAGGGCAATCACAGGATCCTTTTTGAGAACACGCAAGTCCTAGATAGAACAGCCAATTATTATCCAAGAACATACAGAGAGGCAATAGAAATACAAAAAATAAGAACAACTTTAATAGAAAAGAAGGGGGCCTTAATCTTAGCAAACCTTGGATACCAGCACTGAACCCTCAGAACTCTAACCATCAAAACTTTCTTCGTCGAAATATATTGTCGCATCACATTGGCAGGTTGGCAATATGACTAGAAATTTATATAAACCGATAAAAAAAATAATACTAAAAAATATTCACCAAAAATCACCTAAAAGGTTTATTAATGTAACTAATACAATAAAAAAAATTGAATTTTTCCTAATCGATCGATTTTTTTGGGAAAAAACCGTTTTTTTTGTGTTTTCCAGATTTGAAAAAACCGGTTTTTTTTTAAACACTAGGTCAAAATATATAAAAAAAACTCCACCCCCGAGATGGTTTGGCAACCACCCACAAGGTAAAGGCACCCTTCGGCATGCTATAGATTTTGATCCTTGGACTATTCGCTGCCTCATGTCAAAATTTCAAGTCATTCTATGCATTTTGAAAAAATTGAGAGGCAAAATGGTTGGTTTCCTGGACTATTTTGGCGGGAACGTAAGCCAATACCCGCCGCAAAAGTGGACACGCGCAGTTCTTTTAATATTTGATAATACATCAAATTACTGTATATTAATATATTTCTTGACATGCTGCTAATTAATTTTTTTTACGAAGTTCGCCAATATTTTTTTTAATTGGAGATTTTTTAGTCTGTAACTAACTATAGCCCAGTCTGTAGGTAATTTTCATGACTTTAATTTGTAACAGGTTGAAAGGTGTTAGAAGTTGTAAAGGGTGATTACCTGAATATGACTATATAGTTTTAGACTCGAAAAAAGTATGCAGGGGTGGGGGGTGGAGGGTTAAAAGTGCTAAAAACGTGTTTTTCGCTTCTGCAAGCGCCGTTGTTAATTTTCGAGGAATACGTTTAATGTGTTTTTTAGGTATTAAAAAAACCTATAATTTGAGCCCGACCAAAATTGATTTGGTTCATTTGTTTATGAAAACCGTTAAAAATAGCCATTTTTTGAAATGTTGATAAATAATTATTGCAAACATATTTTTTTATCCATTTCTGTGATTGCAAAACATAGGTTTTTTTAATTCTTTATAGAATGAGAGGTTGTAAAGCATGATCGGATAATTTGTGGCTAAGATAATTGAGTTTTACTGATTTTAAGGCCCTAATCTAGTAGGCTATATCTTTTTTGTTTATAAATGTTTTTAAGTATTACAAACTGTCTTTTGCTCTTTTAAGACTTATATTTTACTAATTTAGATCAACGAAATAAAAAAAATAATATTAAGTCCTTCGTTTTGAGCCTTGAAAAAAGATACTTTTTTGTTAATAAACAATTGGAGCCGGAGCGCCCCCTGCATAAGTTAAGAATTTTAAACCAAGAAATATGGAAAGCTGGCTTGAAACAAATATTTAAAAAAAAAGGATTTATTTTATGGATTTAAATTTCAAATTACTTAAAATTTGCAATAAACATTCAAAAATAAAAAAAAATCAATTTTTTCCAGAATCATATCTTAAAAAAATACCAAAAATTCGGCTATTTGATTATAACTCGAAAAATATTACATTCAGGTAAAAAAATGATATTACTTTAATTAAAGGTCTTGTAAAAATACATAGTTTATGTCCTATAAAGTTTTCTGTATCGTTAATAGTTTTTAAGATATTGATGCTTTACATTAAAAAAAAAAATCGTTAATATCTGAAATTATGCCTTTTCTTGATTATTTGCTGTTTAACCTCCAATTTTTACTTTAGATTTGTGTTCAGCGGAAAAAAATACTTAAGAAAATCTTAGTCCAACACCCAGCACACACCAATTTTTTGTGGGCCTGTGTAATTAATTAAACTTAATTTTATTTATATTTCATTTTTTTATCTGAAACCCTATTAGACGACATAATAATTAATAAATCTAAAGCTTAAATTTCAGTTTTAGTTTCAGATATATTAATTGATCTCTCACCAATACCATTTTAAATGGAGGATACATAAACACCAATCTGGCTTTCCGATTTCTAAAGTGCCTTCAGATTTATTAATTGATATGTCGTCTAATAGGGTTTCAGATAAAAAATTTAAATATAAATCAAACTAAGTTTAATTGATTACACAGGCCCACAAAAAAAGTGGTGTGTGCTGGGTGTGGGTATAGGATTTTCTGGAGTATTTTTTCCGCTGAACACAAATCTGAAGTAAAAATTGGAGGTTAAAGAGCAAATAATTAAGAAAAGGCATAATTTCAGATATTAACGATTTCTTTAAATGTAAAGCGTCAATATCTTAAAAACTATTAACGATACACAACACTTTATAGGACATAAACTATGTATTTTTACAAGACCTTTAATTTAGGTAATATAATTATTTCATCTGAATGCAATATTTTTCGAATTATAATCAAATAACCGAATTTTTAGGATTTTTTTAAGGCATGCTTTTGGAAAAAATTGAAAATTAATATTTTTTTATTTTTGAATGTTTATTGCAATCCTTAAGTAATTTAAAATTTAAATAAATAAAATAACTATTTTTTAAAATATTTGGTTTTAAAGCCAGCTTTCCATGTTTCTTGGTTTAAAATTCTTAACTTATGAAGGGGGTGCTTCGGCTCCAATTGTTTATTAACAAAAAAGTACCTTTTTTAAGGGTCAAAACGAAGGACTTAATATTATTTTTTTTATCTTAGCAAAAAATTATCCGATCATGCTTTAGAACCTCTCATTTAATTAAGAATTAAAAAACCTACGTTTTGCAATGACAGAAATGGATAAAAAAATATTTTTGCAATAATTCTCAACATTTCAGAAAATGGCTATTTTTAACGGTTTTTTGCATTTTTTCATAAACAAATGAACCAAATCAATTTTAGCCGGGCTTAAATTATAGGTTTTATTAATACCTCTAAAATTAACAATGGCGCTTGCAGAAGCGAAAAACACGTTTTTAGCACTATTAACCCTCCACCCCACACCCCTGCACACTTTTTTCGAGTCTAAAACTATTATAGTCATATTCAGGTAATCACCCTCTACAACTTCTAACACCTTTCAACCTGTTAGAGATCGAACTAGCCCTGTAGGTATTGGCAAACCCGTATAAAACCGTGACGTATCGGTGTTATTCTAACAGCGTTCGATCTCTACAAATTAACGTCATAAACAGCCCTTATTTTTACCTACAGACTGGGCTACTAGTTTAAATATTTATTTACACCAAACAATTTCTTTTTTACCCTTGAATTTTTCTTAAGGTCGCGCAAAGTTTTAAATTAATATCTATTACGTATAAAAAATTCACTAGTACTATTATATCAGAAGTTAAAAAAAACTTCCAATAAAAATATTTTTTGGAGTACTGGCAGATCGGACCGCTCAGATCCAGATCCCAGGGTACAGACTTGTGCCCACACAGGGTCCATTGACCCTTCCGAACTTGCAGATCGCGTAAAAAAAATATTTTTTTTACGTGATACTCTTTATGTTTTTTGAGTTTTTAGGTGATTCGGAAGGGGCAATTAATTCTGTGCATGCAAGCCTGAACTGAAGCAGCCCCGCCTTGTAAGTAAATCATTATAATACGTTTTTCTGCGAGCGTGCGGAAATTGTTCTTCCCACATTATTTTGTGTGGAAAGACATTATTCCCGCACTAGTGGGGGAGGGTATATTATTCCCACACTAGTGCAGGAAGAGTTTGCAAACATTAAAAGTGGCGTTGAGATCCAGATGATCCAAATTAATGACCTAAATGGAAAAATTTGGTTTAAAAAAATGTGTGGTTTTTTAGGTGAAGGTTTTCTAAAATTGGAAATGCATATTAATGCACTAACTAAGATTTTGTGGGTGTGCGTTTTGGCTCTCAACACCTAAAATAATGAGTGTGGCGTTGAATAATTGTATTGTCGATTCACCAAGTTACCTTTGGTTTCTATGATGATGAGTTTTTATTGGCTTTCAAAATAATTTCAAAGTGTCAAGCATAATCTTAAGTTAGGATTATGCAGAAAAATTAAATTAAGTTAAAATAAGTTAAAGTAACACAAGAAGACATAAACATTATCTGATCAAATGGTTTCAATTATACACATAAATTAAAAATTAAGTTATATTAAGCAGATAACCAACTTTTATCTTTCTTAACTTAATTTTTTAACCATAACATAAAATAAAATAAACGTTTACTTTTTAAAATAATTAAACTTCCACACAACAGAAACTCGTCTTTCCCATGCATTATGAAAAAATATAACAAAATTATATATTTTTTATACAAATATTTGTTTAAGAAGTTAACAAATTACCGGACAGCTGCCAGAGAGTGCATCGATGAAATAGAAATCACAAAAACCTTATTAACAGTGATTTGCTCATCGCATGCCTAATTTTTTGATTATTTTTAAATTGATTTGCGTGTCTTCACACAAATGTCTTAATTTATATTAACTTAATTTTTGTTAACTTAACTTAACTTATCTAAATTTTTCTGCATAATCCTACCTTTATATAAAATTTGGAACACGAAATTCCGCAAGATATTTTGTATTCTGCTAATGTAACTACTTTAAAAATTATACCAAAGGAAACTGCTCCTAGATATGAACAAGAATATTCATTTTTCAACGATTGGTATTCCCAAAAAATCGTTAAGACATTGGACAAAGAGAGGTTTATCTGGCATATTATGCCGAACTTTCTAAAAAGTTGAAGCCGTCTACAATACGGGCCAGATATTCCATGCAGAAAACGATGATAAAACTGAAGCAAAATGTGGACATCAGCAAATTTTATAAGATAATTGCCCTTATCAAGCAAAAAAACGGGCTTTAAACTTAAAAAATCTAAAACGTTGACCAAAGCAGATATCACCAAATTTTTATCCGAAGTTCCGGATTACATTATATTTGTTCCATAAAATTGTGACTATTTTTGGAATTGCTGGAGCTTGCCGTCGCCAAGAGCTAACAAATTTAACTTTGGATGACATTAAAGATAAGAAATATATCTTGGTGGTTAACATACCAGACAGAAAGACATATGTAACACGAACCTTTATTGTTTCCGGTCAAAATTATATTTACTACTACAGAAAATATATAGAATTGCGTCCATCAAACACTAGCCATCGAAGATTTTTTTTAAATAATCAAAATGGTAAATGTACAGTGCAGTGCGTAGGGATAACCAAAATCTGAAAAACTCCCCTTAATATAGCCGGGATCCTTAAGCTTAAAAATCCTGAAGAGCATACCGGACACTGTTTTAGGAGGTCCTCCGCAACTTTATTGGCTAATTCTTCTGAGACAGACATTACAGACTTAAAACTGCACGAAGGATAAAAATCTTTTTCGGTTACAGCAAGTTATATATAGATGAATCAATAACACATAAAATGGAAATAATTGCTAATAAAATTTTAACAAATAATGTTTTGAAAAATAATAACATAAATTCACTTGAGCCGACGCCATGTCTACAGCCTACAACTACAGCTAATACTTCCAGCGGCACCATAAGTTCTGGTTCATCCATCTGCTCACCTTTCGCTTGATTTAGCTTTTACCGTTAATGTACAACATATGACAAATTAAATTTTAATACAAATTATTAAAAATAACATTGTAAAATGGTTAAAATTCCTAGTTTTCATAACATAATTCATTATTATTACTGTTTAATAAATTTTTAATTTTATCTTCTCGCTTTTATTTTATTTAAAACATATTTTTTGTGTCATCACCCTTAGTACGCGCGTAGAAAAAATATAGTTCTTAACTTGCGGGAAAAAAATTTTCTTTCCGAACTTGTTAGTAAAATTATCTATTTTAATAAATTAATCCGCTAAAATAATATACAACAAAACTAAGGAACTGTCTTTTGAAAATTTTTAAATGACATAAATTACTCGGAATTACGAGACTGCGTTAACTGAATAGTCTTTGTATCTCTTAAGTTAACGAGATCTCTATGCTTGTACCCATATTTCAATAAATTGTTTTTAATACATAATTTGTTTTATAGAATACTGAATGAAGTTAACATACTAAAATGATGTGGTTTATTATCTTAGCAATAATTGTACCCGTAATAATATGGTTTGCCTACCTTAAACCCTTTAGCTATTGGAAAGGATTGGGTGTTCCCCAAACAAGACCATGGATTTTGTTTGGCGATTCTTGGCCTACCTTTTTACGAACAATGACTATGCCACAATGGTTGGATTGGATCTATTATATGCATCCTGGAACCAGGTAATTTTTTATTAGTTGGCTATTAAACTATAGTGTTAATATTAAAAGTATTTGTCCTTTATCATTGTTCATGTTGACTTTATTAACCCAGAAATTGGTATATATTTTTTTCTTTGCAAATTTTGACATAAATAATGCATCTACATATTCTTTTTGGGCATATTTTATGACAAGTGATCTTAGAATGCATAAATGGTTATATGTACCATCCTTACCTTGTAAAAGTTCATATGCCAACCATCCTTAATATCTTTCTAAAAAAACAAAAATCCATGTGAAGGTTAAAATACAGATTTGATAAAGTTTTATTAATCACCTCCTTACCTCCAGCTAACCTCACTTTAATATGTCAAATGGCAACCCCCATAGTGTGATACAGCAATTCAAATGGCATACAATTTACTATCCAACCATACCAAGAAACCTAAAATCGATGGACGTAAAAGCGAATAAGAAGAAAAATGTAACTAAATAATAGAGTTAAGCGAGTTTAAATAATTTATTTTACCAAATGCTCAAAATGTGCGACGTTATTGGCGACAGTATAACAAAGCCTGTTTTAAAATTTGTGGCGAACTTTGACGTAAGTTTGTCTAATAAAACGTTGCATTTCAGTGAAATCATATCTTTAACTTTTTAAGTATTTTTAGACGGACTTCTTCGCTTGTGTTTTTTAATAACCCTAGAGGAAAAAATCTAAAGGAGTTAGCTCTGATGATCGTGAGGGCCATTCTATTGCACCTTATCAACCAATCCATTTTCCTTAAAACTCTTCATTGAACTACTTTCGAACTGCTAAAGCATAGTGGTCCCCCACACTATGCTTTATCTTGCTGGAATTGGAAATTATCTTCACTGAGTTTCATAGTACCATTTTTATCCACTTAATTTTCCAAAGATTGGATGATGGAAGGGGATACCACATTTTCCAAAAGGATCAGACACAGCTGGCCAAATAAATTTTCTTTCAGTAATAATATAATATATTATTTTAATATAATTTCGTTTCCATAAATACCTGCCCAAACGTTGATTTTTATTGAAAAATAAGTATGGCCTTCCTGAAATAGGTGCAATTTTCATGATCCCAATATCTACAGTTGTGTTACCTAATCCATTTAAGGAGAAAGTTGACCTTGTACTTGTACTCTTTTAACTCTCGGTACTTGTCTACTTTATATTAGATTTCTACTGACGGTTTTAAAATCATGTTCTACATGTATCTTTTTAAGTATTGTTACTGCTTTGTAATCCTGTTTTGCTTTTAATATCTAAACGTTGCTAAAAAATGACACACGTATTAACAATAACTATACTGGGTACTTTTTATTTATAGTTCACAAAATATTACGTTTGTTTTTTTAGATATACTGGAATGTACCAATTTTATCTTCCAACTTTAGTTCTGAAAGATCCAGAGCTTATAAAACAAATAACGGTGAAGGATTTCGATCATTTTACTGACCATAATAGCCTTTCAATATCGGAAGACATTGATTCATTATGGAGCAAAAATCTCTTTGCTTTAAAAGGTAATATATATGTGTATAATAATGTTTTCATATTTTCACTTATTTTATTATTATATAGGATGTTCCTAAGTATTGCGCAGATTTTGTCCAATGATTGATTAATTCCATGAAACAAATTTTAAATTTTCTAAACAATTTGGTTTTTAAAATAAAGGGTTCTTTTTATTTTTTATGATTTTTGAAGTTTGAAGATGTTTTTATTGGTACGCAATCTTGTATAAGTAATGTATATTTAACCAGAATATGTTTGGTAATACCATACATAGTTGGTACAGTACATTCCACAATAATTCGTTGATTTCTCGTTTAACCTGCTACTGTTAGTTGTAAAACTCAATAAACTTTGGAAACCCGCATGTAGGCCCGGACTTAAAAATTTCTTTATTTATTATTGTACCTCTTTTTTGATATATTATGTAGGTTAAAGGCAAATTGCAGGTGTTCAATATAAAGCAGAGTCTTTTCATCTTAGTTCATCAATCGTTTGTCAAGGTATTTTCGTGTGTGTTATTAAGCATCCAAAATAGCTAACCTAAACTATTGATATTAGTAAGTAATTAGGGCCTGTACCCTTTCAAAAGGTGCGGTGTCTACACAACAGATATTTGTCAGACAACTTATTTATGGTTGGGTTTTCCACTGAGGGTTGTCATTTAAGTTTTATTCCGGTCGAGAACTCAACGAATTATTGTGGAATGTACCATATCTGCTTAATGAACGTGCAAATATAAAAATAAAATTAATGAGTTGGTGCATTTATTCTAAAAACATTTCTTAGAATCTAAATCAAATATACCTATAAACTTTGACGACACTGTTTGTTATAGCTTGTTTTATTTGGGATACTAGCCTTACTACTTTTTGGAAAATGGGACCCTTTTGATCCGGGTCCCGGGGTCTACGGGCTGACCCTGTCCAGCTCTATTGACCCCTTTAAACTTGCAGATCGCCTGCAACAAAAAAGAAGAAAACCTCCCAAAAAATCCAAAAAAACACAAATACTAGTCTACGTTTCGGTGGCAGGTCGGCAACCGTTTACAAGACAGAAACTAAAACAAAAAATTAAACTAAATTTTAAGAAATTTTTGGTCTAAAAACTTGAGCAACTCTGATGGCTTTTTACTTTTTAATGACGTTTTGTCATAAGTGACACTAGGTTATTAAACTGGTGTATATGTATAGTGTTCAAAAAGACCAAAAAGGTGGGTGGTATGGTGTGTTAATTGATTTTAAGTTTACCTAAATTTACTTCAGCATCAAGCATAGGTAACCATGTATTATTTAAATTAACAGATATTGATGCTACACATCTGTCTTTATTTAATAAAATAAATGCACTTTCCTTTATTTTACGTTTTTTGAACCAGTTTCCTTTGCTAAAATGCTAGAAGCATTCCAGTTTATTATGTGGTTATTATCAAATGCGTGCTAACAGATTTTTGATTTGTGGAATTCTGTATTTCTAATATATGTTCTATGTTCTTTTATGCGTTTGGCTAATGGTCTGGAAGTTTCACCAATATAAAATTTATTACATTCACAAGAGATCTTATAAATGACATTTTTTGTGTTTTCGTTAATATTGTATGGTTCTGTTTTGGATCTAATGATGTTTTGTGTTTTAAAGATAGTGTGAATATTAAATTTATTACCAATTCGTTGAATTTTATTTGATAAGCTAGGAATATATGGTAAAAATAGATTTGTAATAGGTCTATTTTGATTTTGTCTTAAATTTGGTTGTTCAAATTTTAGAAAGCATTTGTTTATAAAATCAAGAGGATAATTATTATTTTGAACTAAAATATCTTTTAAAAATTCTTTTTCATTTTCTTTGTTTTGATCAGAACAAATTATTTTAATTCTATCAAAAAGACTTTTTACAACTCTTTTTTTTTTTCTTAAAAACGGTGGCCGACTTGCCACCGAAAAGTAGACTAGTATTTGTAATTTTTTGGATTTTTGGGGGGTTGGGGGGGCTGGACAGGGTCGGCCCGTATACCCCGGGACCCGGACCAAGAATGTCCCGCCATTTTCCAAAAAGTAAGGCGAGTATCCCAAATAAAACAAACTGAAACATGAATCCGCCACAAAACTATAGAACATATTTACTGTATGTTATGTTGTAAAAAGTTATATTAAATTTTGTGTGCTAATTTTTAGGGCAAAGGTGGCGAGATATAAGGGCTTTATTATCTGGTTCATTTACAAGCAGTAAAATGAAATTTATGTACACCCTAATTTCAGAAACGTCGGAAAATTTTGCTAAGTATTTTTTAAACAAAAATCAAGACTTTATAGAAGTTGAAATGAAGGATTATTTGACCAGGTAAACTTAATTAACCAATAAGATTTCAAAACTTAAATATAAATCGCCCCGCGCATAGCAGTATTTGAGTATTTAAATGCCGCGTCGCAATGCACCAAAAAATAGATGAAGGAAAGGGCCGTATTTAGGCGGTGGCGAAATGGGCGCCCGCCAAGGGCGCAGCTACATGGGGGGGCGCATTATCGGCCATGATTTTTTTTTGTTTTCATCAGTTGTCAGTACCGTAGTCATATTATGATTATTTTCTATTGCCAAATTAATCAAATAAATAAATTACAACAATACAATTTTATAACAAATTTTCAACTTAGATACTTACTTAAATTATTTTTAATATATTAAGACTAAAAAAATGTATAAATTATTAATAAAATAATAATTTATGCCGATACCTACAGCGACGATGTAACTTTGTATTTTTTAATATTAAAGTTGCGGATAAATTAGTATTTTATAAATTGGGGGCAGCACTAGTTCTTTTTACTACCAATAGCTTAAGAAAAATTACAATTTTCTAACTTTTCTCGAACGATTATGCGTTGTTACGTTGGCTAAAATTAAGACAGTACGAAATGTGCGTCGATTGATTTTAACGATATCATCAACGATTTTGCCCCGGTAAAAGCAAGAAGAGTACAGTTTTGACTCATGATGGACTTTCTAACATTTAAGTTTATAAAGTAGGCACCCAGTTTATTCACCTAATTGTAGCAATTTGTAATAAAAAACCAATAAGTTTGATTACAGAATAATTTTTACTTGTTATTTGCTGCCCTTAGATCCAAAAATGGTAACAAGCATATATAAGAGTAAAATGTGTACTCGTATAATGCAAACCATGATGTCATCATTGAACAGATTTAGTACCGTATACAACTATAAATAACGTATTTTTTGGTAGTTTTTGTAATAATCAATGCATCATAAGTTTTGTGTCATATACTCTTAAAAATAAAACAGACAGTAAATTTCTTTCACAGCTAATATATATATATATATATATATATATATATATATATATATATATATATATATATATATATTATATATATTATATATATATATATATATAATATATATATATATATATATATTATATATATATATAATTTTATATAATATATATATATATATATATTATATATATTTATATATATATATATATATATATATATATATATATTTTAAAATATTTTCTACATGTTTCATAGCAAAGATTTCAAATAATTTATGTAAATACATGTACTGTAAGTTTTTAATCGAATATATTATTTAATTTATTCAAGTATAAATGTTACGTTTTAGTAGGCCTGCTATGCACAGTATGTACCTACGATTTTATTGTTGAAAAAATTATTCTAGTTTTATCATCGGCAAATAAGGATGTATAGTTAACTTATATTCCACTTCTTTGAGTCAGATACAAACAGTTGTTTTATGTAAATCATTTCTCTTTCAAAAAATAGGCTAATATTTTCATATAAAGATAATATACAATTTGACACAAATTCTACAACAAAATTGGTATTTTAAAGAAACGAAATCCTCGGATCCAAAAGCTTTAAACCTACAACTTTGCAGTTTAATTTTGTAAAATTTTCGGGAAAAAAAACCTTTTTTGTTGGGGCTATTCCATACTCCCCATATCCCCCGGTCTGTGGATAGGGGCGCAAATGTTAAGCCCCGCCGAGGGCGCGTCCATACCTAGATAGAGCCCTGGTGAAGGAACCTATTTCACCATACCTACACAGGCAGCGTTGCCACAATTTATTGAGGAAATAGACCAAACGTTAAAATTATTAACATAATTGTACAGGGTGTAACAAATTCCAGGGTGACCATTGGGATACGAAGTCGGTTAAAGAGGGGCAAAGTTTTGAAATAAGCAGCTTTTCAATGTATCGTTTTGAAGTTTAAAAAAATCCGAAAACTTTCTGATATATCTAGAAAAAACGAAAACTTGGAATGAGGATTTTATTTTTTTCTCATGATATTTAAAACGATGTTAAAAAACGAAAAGCACTTTCTCATAGCAATTTCTTGAGCTAAACAAGATGACGGCGCAGATTGTGAATGCGACTTTTCGTCTTTGAGAAACTATGATCAACTTTATTACAATGTATTCGATAAAGCTTTTCAAGCAGAATCTTATGGTGTATCACAATCCATCATTTTTAAATTGTTTTATATTACAAATAACGTTTTTGAGGGTGACTATTGCAATCTTGCAAACTCTAAGAGATGAAGAGATGAAGTTTAAATTGTGGCAGAGTTAAGCATTTTAGAGCTTCCAAATCTTAAAAATTTTGATAACCTCTGAAGAAAATTTAAAAAAACTATTTTTTTTTAAATTGGTTATTATTTTTTTCTGGTTCATTTAAAAATTAATGGAAAACCAATTTCACATGTCTGTAGTCAGTTTCCTGCACCAATGCTGGTGTTTTCATCAAATCCATTTTTTAAAACGGTCTGGTTAGTTCTGGTTCAAATAAATAGATTGTGATACACCATTGATCATCGCTTGAAAAGCTCCTCGAATACATAATTTCAAAAAAAGTTGATGACTAGGGCCTGGTTTTATACCCCGTATTTATTATCGGATCCTAAAAAAAAATCTAAAAATCTTCTAAATACCTCACCAAAATATATAAAACATCAGGACAAATCTACCAAAAAAGTAGAAATTTAATAAATGTGGAAACACTGGACAAATGCGTCTGCTTCGTGTTTTCACGTTCAATCACAAGTCGTTTTGGTTTGGTGTCAGATTTAAAAGGCCAGACAAAATTAAATAATAAATACGCTAAAGGAAACTAAAGTTTGTGATGTTTATCCAAAGCATTTTAATTAAGCAATGAAAGAGATTGGGCGTGTTTTTGATTAAAAATAAATTTTACGCAAAGAGCTTTTTATTTAAATATTGTTTTATTACCGTTTTTAGTTTTTTATTATCATAAAGACGGTTACAGTTTTGTTATAGAAACATTTATAATAGCCTATGGCCTATTAAAAGTATTTCTCAAATTGATTTTCAACTTCATAAGGACAATTAATTATCCACACCGTCTACACCTATTCGGGAAATGGTCGTATTTAAAAAAGAAGTCCAAATATATAACTTGATACATAAATCCAACAAAACCACCTGATACCTATTTAATATATTATTTTTTATTAAATTGTAGGTATACTAACGACGTTATTGCATCAACAGCATTTGGTAAAAGTGAATTCTTTAGAAGATCCGAACAACGAGTTTTACCTTATGGGTAAAGAAGCTACAAACTTCTCAGATTTTACAACTTTGCTTAAGTTTATTGGAATAATGATATTTCCAAAGTTGTTCCAGGTAAATAAAATTTTAGGCTTCATAGGTTGTAAAATAAACCATTTACAAAATTAAATTTATCACTAAACCTGTTAATATTTCTTTCTCATGTTGTTTTTCAATCAGATATTTTTATAATAATATAATAAAAAAATATAGGTAATAGTCTCGAAAGTTGCCTCCACTCCGATTTTGACCAAATTTGGTATAAGGGGTTTTTTTGGGGGCGCTGATCACGAATCTTAAAACAATTTTTTTGGCAATGTTTCGTTTTTGAGATATTCATCATTTAAGTTTAAAATCAAACTAACCTTATTTACACTATTCCTACACGCTCCTAATGTGTGCTCTTTATTTTTATTTTTATTATTATTATTTTTTGTTTTAAATTTACCTCAATAGATAAAAATCAGTTTCATATTTTTGCTTTTAAACCCTGATAATAATAAAATAAATCTTACTTAATTCAATAAATTATTTGTAACTAGAAAACAATTAAAAATATTTTTTCAGATCCTTAAAATTGGAGTTTTTAAAAGATCCAGTTACAAAGTTTTTTAACAACCTTATTAATGAAACCATTCGAGTTCGAGAAGAACAGGGAATCATTCGTCCAGATATGATAAACGTTTTATTGGAAGTAAAAAAAGGTATAAAAAGAAGTGAAGAACAGAAAATAATTGACACAGGCTTTGCTGTCGTGGAAGAATCCCCTGAATTAGGTATACCTATATAATAATAAATATTTTAGTTTATAATCTAATTGTGATTTGTGGACTCGTCTGAATCTTTGGGGATGACATAGCAGAAACCTAAGACTCACAAAAAAAATGTTTTATTTAAATTAAAATGGCATTTTGCACATTTGAACTTGCTTGCCCGCAAAAGTACAATATGTAGGTAGGTAGGTTTAAAGTGAGTGGACTTTTTACGCCCTCCACTGCGACTGCTTGGTCTATTGTGGCTCACACCTTTTTATATTTCTCCCAATAGGATCAGACTTGATTGGGAGAAAGTTCTTATATCTCCTCTTACTAGTGTCGCTACCGGACACGAGCACAATGTGTTCTGATGTTTTCTGGTGTTCCTGTTTCCTGGAGAGTATGACGAGCAGACGGTTAGATCCGGCATTACCCTATGAAAACGGTCCTATCCGGGCTTTTCGTTTAAAGCCAGGGAACCCTTTTCCCTATAAAGTCGGTTCTGTCCGCCTTCTGTTTGGAATCAGGAATCCCTTCCTAAGCACCTGTTTGTTCGGGATGGATTAGCCCTTCCCCGTGAAACAGGCACCGGTGACTTCAGGGGCACCTTTAGAAAGGGATTCACACGTTTCGGTCGGCGCACCTTTGTCTGCTTCTAACCTTGAGCGACGTATACACTCTTGAAACGGATTTATCCGTTTCGGTCAGCCACCTTTGTCGCTTTTTTCCTATAAAAGCGGTTCTGTCCGCTTTCTGTTTGAAGCTAGGAAAGTAATAGTCCACCACGGCAGAGCCCCGCATTACCGCAGTAAGGCTAGATACTCTGAGAGGTCACCCTGTATCTCAGAGGCACCGTTGGAGACACCTGTTTAAGACAGAGGATGTCATTCACTCATCAGCAAGGTATGCTAACACCTTGAGTTAAGCCTTGTGTTCATCTTAGCTTCGGATCCTGTTCCATACGCTAGCCAAAAGAGTTGCCGATAACCAGCAACTCTAGCGTATGTTCCAAAAGACCCTACTGGGTCCAACCACAACAACGACGTGTGAACACAGCGGTTGGGAAAAAGTAGAATAGGACCAACCTTTTTTAACAGGACAATTAAATACAAAAAAACTGTCTGGATTACTGACACTAAAAGTGCACAAGTGCATTACATACGTAACATATGAGAAATATGTATAATGTATATGTATGTAATATTAAATGGTTACGATTAGATACTTAACACAAACTTAAAGTTATGTGTTTTCTTTTAAATATTGTTGTGCACTCGGCAATACTCTAAATATTACGCAATATTTCACGATTACTGAAGCAGGCTAACTGAATCAGTTAACAGAACTCTGGGGGGTAGATGGAGTAGCAACACTGTAAATTTCAAAGAGAGCGCCAAAAGTAATAAGAATAGAATAAAGAATTAAACAAGGACGGAAGAATTTTCGTTTTATTTATTAAATAAAAATAAAACATTTATAATATAAGAAAATCACATGCATAGGCGTGCGCAGGGTAAAGCTGGTGTGGGTGCCGAGATAATAATAATAATAATAATAATAATAATAATAATAATAATAATAATAATAATAATAATAACTGCCTGGTAATCAGAATACTGATCAGGATAAACTTGTAAGCTGGGCTTCTAAGGAACTTCATGGAAGATTTCATTATGAGCTCCAGCAAGAAAATGTGGACAAGATGGCATCCTTAAGGTGGTTAATGAGTGGCACTCTAATTCCGGAAACTGAGGGTTTTATCATAGGTATTCAAGATCGTGTTATAGCCACAAGAAACTATGAAAAATACATTCATAAAAACAACAATGTAATAGACAAGTGCAGAAAATGTAATCAATCCTATGAAACTATAGAGCACATATTATCGAGCTGCCCGAAATTGGCGAATAACAAATACCTAGAAAGACACAACAAAGTAGCTACAATTGTCTACATGTCTCTGCTAAGAAAACACAATATAACTCTGGACAACAACAAGCCCTACTATGAATATCAGCCACCCCCAGTAGTAGAGGATGATAATGTAAAAATATACTGGGATAAGACAATTATGACGGATGTAACAATTGAGCACAATAGGCCTGATATTACGGTAATCCACAAAAAGAAAGAGTGACCTATCTCATTGATATATCGATCCCTAGCAGTTCCCAAAATTGATAAGAAAATCAATGAAAAACTAACGAAGTACACAGAACTGCGTCAGGAAGTCAGTCAACTGTGGCAAATGCAACAGGTCGAAATAGTGCCTCTTATTCTATCGACAATGGGATTAATTCCTAAAAATTTAAAAGAGCAATTTAAAAAAATTGGAATCCCAGAAAATACTTACCATCCAATGCAAAAGTCGGTGGTCCTTGATGCCGCAAATATAGTCAGGTCGTTTCTGGGATCAGACTTACCGTAACTGGTTTCTTGCATTAAAAGCCGAACTAGTTATAATTTCCCTGCAAGGAGACACAAAAAAAAAAAAATAATAATAATAATAATAATAATAACGCGCAGCCCCCATGATACAGACCAGGAGAAGCTGCAAGCCTGGTTGGAGAAGCCTCTTCATGGACATCACCCCAATGAGGTCAGTCAGGAAAATGTCGACAAGTTCGCGTTGAACTACTGGCTGACGTCAGGGACGATGTTCCCAGAGACTGAAGACTTCTTATTGGCTATAAAGGACCAGGTTATTCCGACGAAAAACTATCTGAAGCATATCGTTAGAGACCAGTAGACATTGCGCCACTTTAAACAGACAGGCCGACTTCCGGTCCATGACGTCATTATTTAGGAATCTTGGGCTAGCTATATTTTAAGGTATTGCGCATGCGTGGCACCTGTCACCTGCCAACTGTCACCTGTCACCTGTCACCTGTCAGCTGTCAAATGTCAAATGTCAAATATTTAGGAATCTTAGGTTAACTATAAGGTGGCCGTCACACGGGCCCTACGCAAGCACCAGGCCTGGGCTAGGCTCGGGATACACCATCTGTAGGAATCTTAACCTAACTATATTTATGTTACCTGTCAAATGTCAAATGTCATCAGCTGTTGGTAGCCATCTTGGATCTCGACGACATCGGGCGAATTAAATAAAAAAAGTCCGGGATTTGAACCACCTAGTGCCAGTCGTTCTATTGCTTCTGGTTCCAACGCCTTAACCCATGCAGCCAAATGGCTAAGTTAAAATGTATTGATTAAAACGTGTAGAGTACATTAGGAATCTTAGGCTGTATAGCGGTAAATAAAAAATAAGGTTGCGAATGAAATGAATGAGATGCAATAGGACGACTGGCACTAGGTGGTTCAAATCCCGGACTTTTTTTATTTAATTCGCCCGATGTCGTCGAGATCCAAGATGGCTACCAACAGCTGATGACGTTTGACATTTGACAGGTAACATAAATATAGTTAGGTTAAGATTCCTACAGATGGTGTAGTGCCCCGCGCCTAAGCCCCAGGCCTGGTGTTAAGCGGGGCCCCTTCTTACCATGAACCTAAGATTCTAAATATTTGACATTTGACAGCTGACAGGTGACAGGTGACATTGAAGTGACAGGTGACACGCATGCACCTTAAAATATACTAGCCCAAATTCCTAAATATGACGTCTACGGAATCCCTCTGTTAAAGTGGCAATTCTATACCCATCTATAGAGAACGATCGATGCAGATACCTATGGGTGTAAACATCGGAGACAATCCAGCATATAACGGGGGGTTGCCAACAACGAGGTTAGAAAATGAACTAGAGAGAACGCAACCAATGTTACACACGTTAAAACTTTGGAGTAAACAAAGAGACTCCAATATGGCTGACTCGACAGAGGCGTATTTAGCACTTTTGTGTTGTTTATTTTTGCAATGCTTTATAGGTGTACTATAAACGATTACAAAAATAAATTTAAAGGGTTTGGGATAAATATATATTTATATATTGTAAAAAATGGTATAAATTTTGCAAATATGTATATAAATACCTAACTGATCGTTAAGTTATGATATAAAATGAAAAACTAAAGAAACTACCTATTTTATAAAATAAGTTAAACAGTTAGTTATTTTGGTAAAAAAATATTATTAAAATTTTATAAATTAGTAAACATATCATCAGAGGATCCACAAGGGTATCCCCCATATCACTGAAAATAAGCAAAAGAAAGAATTAAAAATATAGCCAAATAAAATCTTTGTGCAAGATAAGATACCATCCAAGGAGCGCCTCGGCATATTATTAAAAAATGAAGGCATTTTCAAAAAAATTATCTTTTTTTTGTTTCGTAGTCAACCATATGCAACCGAAGGGAGAAGGCTTGATGTATTTCAACTAATTTAATGAAAGAAGTCCTTAACTGGTCTTTGAAAAAGTTAAAGAAAAAAAGAGTCAAGTTAGAAAAATTAAGCTTAGAAAGAAACAGTGCCATTTTTCATAAAAAATTTTTTGTGATTTTTTTTCTTTTAATTAAATAAATGCAACTTGACTTGTACAAACAGCATACAAATTTTGCCTTCAAAAATTCCTGTGGAAATTGTATGCAGTTTGTTATTTCTACACAGACAATTCAATAATGTTATAAAAAAAAATATTTTAAAAAATTCATACAAATTTTCTCTTAAAAAAAGTCATTGTCTTCCGTGCTTAAAAAAATGATAAAGTTTTTTTTTTATCTTTAATATAAAAGTAAAACAAATACAAGAGATGTTTTTATTAGATAATAATTTTACCAAATAAAAGACATTCTAATGTTTTATTAATTTATTTAACAGTATTTATTATAAATTATACAGTGTATATAAAATAACAAAAAAAAATAAAATGAGCAAAGTTTTAGGTTATTAAAGCCTGATAAAATGCCGTTGAGAAAATTATTACATCCCTGTAGTTTTTAAAAATAATCAATTAAATTTATTCTATTTATAATTAACCAAAGACATTTTTATTAGTTTTAATTTAGGGTATAATGTTTTAAAATGAGTAATAAAAAAATTTTTTATAAAAACATTTGATGATAAGACCTTAAAGACGAAACGTTAAAACCTTATTTAAGTTTTTTTCCAAAATTTAACAAAACAACAAAAATCTGATTACTTTTTATATGGCATGTTATCTGCCCCTCATTGCCTGAAAGTCCATACTATAATTATAGACAATTTTATCAATAAATAGATTGGGGATAACATTGTCTCTTAGCTGAATTTATGCCACATATAGATGTTCTGTAAAAACAGTCCCGAAAAATGATCGGAACAACAACAGCGTGTCTGCTAAACTGCTAAGTTTGTAAGTCCCTTTTCCCCCAACCATGCTGATCTTCTGGTCTCATTTTTGGGTTTTCTGTTAAATAAAAAGTAATTTAATTTTATTCTTTAAACCAAAAAAGCAATAATCATAGGCATCTCGAAAAGATTGGTTATAAAACTGGATACCAAAAAAAAACCCAAATTTTTGCCATAGAATTGTGATATGTTACACGTAATTTGCTATATCGAAGTCAAAGAGATTTTTTTCTAATTGGTTATTAGCAGAATACATTTTAGTCTCCGAAAGGATCAAGTTTATTAAGAATTTTTTAAAGAGATAAGAACAGAAAAAAAAAAAAATAAGTGGCTTTATGAAAATAAATTAACTTAAAACTAATTAATTTGAGCTATTTTTCTCTTTGTAACCCACTTATATGTTTAATCTATTAACAAATAAACGATTTAAATTAAAGGCAATTTTAAAACAGAAAAAAATCATAGTTAAATAAAATTATTGTTGAATAAAATCTTGAAATTTTTTTTCCACCCAAATTCTTTCTTATCTACCAAATTTTTACAACCTGGAACTAAAACTTCTTCATTATTGTTCAAAATTAAAAAATGTTTCTAAACCACCCCAAAAAACTTCTCACATATATAAAAATTAAACGAAAACACAACTAAAACCGCCTCGGCCCTTGGGGAGTTACCAATATGGCCGAAATGACATTTCGCTTGCCGTTTTCAGCGCCCGCGTTCCCTCTAGTTCTTTGTAACCTCGTTGGTTGCCAAGCATTTGCAGCATCAGAGTATAAGGAAAGACACGATTCAGCAGCCAAGATACTCCATCAGCAATTGGCAGAGAAGCTAAAGCTTTTACAGAATGAAAAATTGCCTTACTATAAGTATAATCCGGAACCAATCTCGAAAACAATGAATTTAAATTGTACTGGGACAAGAACTGTACTTACAGACCAAACTGTTGCTCACAATAGACCAGATATTATATTGGTGGATAAAGTTGGGAGAAAAACAACACTGATCTATGTCGCTATCCCGAACAACAACCTACGTGAGAAATACAATTAAAAGATTGTAAAATACATAAACCTAGAAACACAAATAAAAAGACAGTGGGAAATGAACAACGTCCAAACGATCCCCATAATTTTATCAACAACTGGCATTATACCAAAAACTCTTTTACAAAACATCAACGGACTAGGCCTCGGTGAACATCTGTATAAGGCTATGCAAAGGGCAGTGCGCTTGCGACCGCTCGGACTGTCCGGAAATTTGTGGGGAATACAGCAGAACCTAAGAGAACCTAGAGCCCGAAAACATGAAAAGGGTTCCCACAGAGCTCAATTCTTTTAATATCTGAAGATATCTGGGATGAGTGAATGTTCCCCTTAGAGGGAGTGCAAAGCCGTGTGCTTTAAATCATAAATAATAATAATAATAATAATTCGCTGCTTCCCGTATCCGTGTCTCTTCGAAAGACACGCGGATATTGCTGTGGACCACCTGGAAGACGTGAGCATAAGGTAACCCATCTGTTTTATATGGATGACTTAAAACTGTACGCAACTAGCGAGCGAGACCTACAACATGCAGTCTCTTAAAGTGGTTCACGAATACACCAGAGATGTTGGAATGGAGTTCGGCCTCGACAAGTGTGCAAAACTTAAACTAAATAAGGGCCGGTTCGGAAACGATTTAGAAGCTGACCCGCTTGCCGATAGCACGCTACTCCGCCCTCTACAAAACAACGAGAATTATCGATATTTAGGAATCGATCAAAACCGGACTCAAGATGTTAGAGCTGTGAAGACCGAGCTTAGAAGCAATTACAGGCGACGTTTACGGAGAATTTGGGAATCCGAATTATCTGGAATAAATAAGGTCCTTGCTACCAACATGCTAGCAGTGCCTGTATTGCTTTACTCTTTTGGAGTGGTTAAGTGGACGCGAGAGGAGCTGCGCGAGCTGGACATCAGCACACGAAAAATGATGCATCTTCACCGTAGCATCCACCCGCGCTCATCAACATCCCGTATTTACCTCCCGCGCCACCAGGGAGGTCGTGGCCTTTAAGCTTGGAGTGTATGCACGATCGGCTGGTTTTGAGTCTTGCTTGTCAAGTTGCCAATAGTACTGATCCACTGATGCAACTAGTAAGAGCACACGAAATGGCTAATGTTGGAGCGTTTCTATTTAAGGCAGCGGAGCGAGCAGCGGATAAATTCGGTCTCAGTTTTGCATTAGATCCAAACGACGACCAGTCACTTGTAAGACTTGAGTCTAAAGCCGTAAAAACTGCAGTTAAAAGAGCAGAACAGCAGATGCTCTTAGAAGATCACATTAATAAGCCGCAACACGGAGTATTTTACCGAAACATAGAAAGACTCAATCTATCTCGAAACCTCACGTTTGGGTTTTTAAAATCTGCTGAGCTCAAGTCTGAGACCGAGGGTTTCCTACTAGCATGCCAGGATGGGGTGATAAACACATTGGTATATCGAAGCCAGTTTTCTAACATTCCTGATACTGCTTGTCGAGCTTGTCGACAGCAGCCGAAACACTAATGCACCTATTGTCAGCTTGTCCAGTGCATGCTGTAAGTGGTTACATCCACCGACATAACGATGCGCTTCGGGTACTTTATTATCACCTCAGACATTACTACGGCATCGACGAAACGGCAATTTTGCCATTTGCTCCCGGCGATATCGAGGCAGTAGTGGAAAATGACAACTGTCGCATATATTGGAATTATGCATTCCCAACTACGCATCAAATTCGCGCCAATAAACCTGATATCGTTCTCCTTGATAAAAGAAATAACTCATGTATGTAATTGAGTTCTCCGCCCCAGCGGAAACTAACATCGATATAAAGGAACGGGAGAACGAGCCAAATATCAGGATCTACTGGCGAACTTCGGAGGCTCTATCCGGAGATAACGTGCGATTGGTTGTCCTGATTGTCGGCGTTTTGGGGGGCATAAAGGAAAATGTTTTGGGGGAGCTGAAGTGTATTCCCGCATGTCAACATTCACCCGAACAACTGGTGATGAAAATGCAGAAATCTGTTGTCCTTGGGTCCCTTCGTTTACTGAGGCAAATGAATTTGGCCGAAGATCACTGACCGAGCGGACGCGAGGAGTGGTCTTCGATACGGATGGCCTTCCGCATGACGCCCTATGGGGTCGGAGCCATGGGATACGTCATGTCGGATCTTTCTAAATAATAATAATAATAATAATAATAATAATAATGAAGTAAATAAAACTATAAATAACAATATATCGATATTAATACATTGTTATTAATAAAATTAATTAATAATAAATTAATAAGAATAAATTCTTAGGAATGTTTGGTAAATATTTATGAAATAATAACAAACCGAGTACATTATATATTATTTATTATAAAATCATTCTTCTTTCATAAGGTACAATTTTTTTAAATTCGTTTATCACAGTACTTATATCAATATTTGCGGCTAATTCCTGTTCCACAAATGGAACCAGGAGATTTTCTAAACGTTCTTGGCGTATTGTGGATCTTAATTTTGATTTTACCATACTCATTTTCGAGAAGGTGCGTTCGCGTGTAATTTTTAAATCGAACCTTATCAAATAATAATTTTCATATTTTAAATACAGTAATCTTTTTCAGACTAGTGGGGGTGCCACGGCACCCACGGCACCCACTGTGCGCACGCCTATGATCACATGTAAAAAACTTTGCCCATAATTGTTTAAAAAGTATGTTACAAGTAAACACTTGCACTATTTACAAACCTCCACGTTTTTTGACAGCAGTTATTTATTTTAGGTTATATTTAATTAATTTCCTAACTCGGCAAGCTTCAATTTGTCAAGTTACTTATGGCGGATTTTTCAACTGTAATTTATTGCTTACCGCTGAACACTTTTTCAATTCGTCCCCCATATGAGAGGGTTCTCCTTCCCCCTACCCTCCATACAGAGAATGCCTGCTTTCGCTCGGTAGCGCCATCTGGCAGGGTTTTATTCGAAAATCGCCAGAAGCGTCCGGATTATTACTAAGGCAAAAGCGCTAATCGGGATGTCTCGATTACCGAATATCCGGATTAGCGTGTGTCCGGTTAAGGGGAAGCACTGAATAAATATAAAGATCTTTTTATAATAAAATCGAAAATTATGTAAACAAGACAAGCCAAATGTGAGTCTCTCCTAATTCCTAGCACCCTTAACACGAAATTATAAGGTATCCTTTTCTTAAATTTAGTAAAACCACAAAAACGACAAATTGAAATAACCAACGCAGACATAACTTCCCAAGCAATGATATTCTTTCTGGCTGGATTTGACTCTGTTGCAACAGCAATGTGTTTTGCTTTTTACGAAGTAGCTGTTAATGCAGACGTACAGGATAAACTCAGAAAGGAAATCAAGGAAACATTTAATGGGAATGAAAAAGTTACTTATGAAGCACTACTTAAAATGAAGTATCTGGATATGGTAGTTTCAGGTATTATATTAGAATAGAATAGAATACACACATTTAGTATATATTAAGTACTGGGTTATCAATGAAGGCAGAACTCGGCCATATTTATGGCTTTTCTCTTATTTAAAAAAAAGTGTGAAATAGCCATCCTGTGTATTTGACTTGAAAAAATGACTTGATATAAAACAAAGAAATTACGACATAGTATTAACATATTATTGATGGGACTCCTTATTAATACGGGTAAATCTGTTAAAGAACACTTCAAATCTAGAAATGATTTTGGAAGGATATGAATCAAGATGAAACCTTTTGCTTTTTTTTTAGAAACAGATCAATTTTTTTGGGGGTAAAGCATAAAATTATATAAAAAACGTTTCTTTTTCCATTTTTAATGGTTAATATAGGTTTGTTGAACCACTGAATTTGAATATGATATTAGTAATTACATTTGAGGGCTTAGAAGGACTAAATTCATCCATTTTTACACCCTACACCCCTAAAACATACATTTCGCCAAAAAAATCCCATTTTTAATGGTACATATAGGTTTTTTGACCACTGAATTTGAATATGATATCAGAAATTACATTTAAGAGCTTAAAAAGGCTAAATTACCCTTTAACCCTTCACCCCTAAAACATATATTTAATTCTGTTGTTGCTAAAAATAAATACGAAATACCATTTATTAAAACGTATCGACAAAAAAGAGAAGTTTTTAAAAACAAATCAATAAATAAGGGACATCATTAAGAAAATGTAAATTTTGTCCTATTTTTTTTTGTTTTAATTTAAAATATTTCTTTCTAAGTGACAACAGCATTTGAGAAATTTGTGATTTATATTAGGAAGTAGAAAAAGGTTATAATAAATACCTGAATGCCAAAACACAAGAATTTCATATTTGCACGAAGTCAAGCGTTTATTACTACTTTTAATACATATTAGTAAAGTAAAATATCTAGTTAAAATAATTTTGTTGTTAATAAAAATAACACGATATCCTTTTGATTGAAACGAATAAACCAAATAAATAAGGAGTCCAAATTAAAAAATGTTAATTTTATGTCGTATCTCTCTTGTTCCAATTCAAATAATTTTCTACGAATTTAACGGAAAAAAATACATAGGATGGTTATATTCACCCTTTTTACATACAAGGAAAGCTACAAATATGGCCCTGTTTAGTCCTCGTTGGATGATCCTGTATCTCGCCACCTATACAGGGTGTCCTGATAAAGTCGTCCTCCGGCGATATCTCGAGAACTCCTCGTCGCATAGCTTTCGGAAAAAAATATTTATTGTAAAACTGGCTTCGAGAAAATGCTGGAAATTATTTTCCAGTTTCTTATTTATTACTAGAGGGCGTAAAACTAAGAACAAAATTGAAAACACGGATTATTTAAAAATATACCATATTAACTTACGTCGTTTTCTTACGAACTATGTAAAATTGGAAAACTTTTTTCTTTTAAGCGGAGGAAGGGGGGAGGAACAAATGTAACTTTGAAAAAAAAAATAATTAACTTTTTTTTACCTTAACCGATTTTGATAAACTAGGTCTCGTTTGAAAGAGCTTTACCAGGGCTTAAGATAAAATATTGGTATATTTATTTTTTTTTTTTTTTTTATCCCTAGAGACTGATTTGTGTCAAAAATATAAATTTTGTTATTTTTTTTCGAAAAAATTTAAATATAATGGTATTTATTTTATAAGCCCATTAAAAAGAGCATAAAAAAGTAAAGAAACTGGTGAAAACAGCGTTTCGATATTTTAATTAATTCTCGACTTATTGTCGTAAAACTGCATTACTCGTATCCTTTCCTATTTTAAGCTGTCAGATAAACAACGCGGCGTTTTTATCAAGAGTGCCGGACGTCAAAAATTACAGAAAACAGGAACGTCAAAAATGACAAGAACATTGTTAAACTTGATAATTTCAAATTGTTCTTGTTTATCGCAGTTCATCGTTATTATTATTAGTAGTAGTGTTGTTAATCGTTATTAAGTAATTTCAAATTATGTCTTATTCTACCACCGAGGCATACGATATACTCGCCGTTTGTTTGGAAAATTTTCAAAATGCCTCTATTGCTGCAAGGCAATATGCCATAAGATATCCCAAAACACGGCATTTAAATAAAAAAAGCGTTGAGACGGTTGGCAACCCTTTTAAGAGAAATTGGAAATGTGCATCCTATTCCAGCACAATGAAGCCAGAGCCCGTAGATAATATTAAATTAGCTTTTACTATCCACGAGCCTTGTAATAATGAATGCTATTATTAAACTGATGATAAACAATAAGAATATTAATCGATAAAAACGCCGCGTTGTTTATCTAACAACGAGGAAAGAATAGGAGTAATGCAGTTTTTCAGCAATAAGTCGAGAATCAATTAATATATCGAAATGCGCTTGTCACCAGTTTCTTGAATTTTTATGATCTTTTTAATGGGCTTATAATAATAACACCATTGTATTTAAATTTATCAAAAAAATTGACAAATTTATAACTTTGACACAAATCAGTCTCTAGGAATAAAATAAAAATAAATTAAATATACCAATATTTTACCTTAAGACCTGATAAAAGCCCTTTTATACGAGACCTAGTTTATCAAAATCTGTTAAGCCGAAAAAAAGTTATTAAATATTTTTAAAATGTACATTCGCCTCTTCCCCCGTCCCTATATTTGACAGATTGGGAAAAAACGCTTAAGAAAAAAAAGTTTTCTAATGTTACATAGTTTATGACAAATCTATCAACGACATAAGTTAATATGGCATATTTTTAAATAATCCGTGATTTTAGTTTTGTTGTTAGTTTTAATATGACTATTTTTTTCCAAAAGCTACGCGATAAACGGTTTCCGAGATATCGCCGGAGGACGACCTTATCAGGACACCCTGTTTTATAACACCCTTTATATTTTTTTCAGAAACTCTTAGAAAATGGCCAGTAGCAGTAGGATCTGACAGAGAATGCGTGAGGCCATATACCCTACAACCGTCGAAACCCGGGGAACCAACCATACCAATTAAGAAAGGTGATAACGTTTTTATACCTGCATTCAGCATTCATCGCGATCCTGATCACTACCCAGACCCGGAAAAATTCAACCCTGAAAGATTTTCCGAAGAAAATAAAGGAACCATTAAACCTTACACATATTTACCTTTTGGAGTAGGACCACGGGCTTGTATTGGGTCGAGATTCGCCCTTTTAGAAATAAAATCTGTTTTGTTTCACATGCTGAACCATTTTGAAATTACTCCCGTAAAGAAAACCTCGATACCTTTGAAACTGAGCAAGCAAACGTTTAATCTTATGGCGGATGGAGGTTTTCAACTTGGTTTAAAGCGACTAAAAAATTAGTATTTGACAATAAACCTATCTCTGCCCTAAACAACGAATTAACCGACATTGTAGATATTTAACTGATTGTAACTGATGCCATTAATTTTAAAATACATATTTAAAGATCTTTACTTAGAGCATGATACGCTTTCATTTGTTCGAAGAAAAATAATTATCCGCTTTTAGCTGTTTTAATACATTTTTTCAACTAACTTAGGAATATTTAAGTAATCTAAAAAATTAATTAAACACAATTCCTTGCATGACGTGTGAATTTGTATTGAATTGCCACGAAAAAAGGTACTCATATTTATTAAGTATAATTTGCATTTATCGTCAACCGGGGAGAAAAGTGGCATAACTCAAAAAATTCAAATGTTTACTCACCGAGGTTTTTTCTTCTGAGATATGTTCAATTCAAACATTATAAATAAAAGTTACAAACATAAACAAATCTTTTATTTAACTTATACATTAAAATAGGTGGGTATTTTTTGTTGTTTTAAACAATTTCGGCTTTCTACATCAATTTTCCTTTCAATATTAAATAAAGATGAGATGAAAATTTAGAAATTCTATCGGCCGAGTGATGATCGCGTTGTTAAATTTAGCAATGGACTTAGCAGTTTAGAATGTTTAACAAAACGTCGTTATCATTGTTATTCAATGATTTTAGTAGGAAACCTGTTAAAATCTGACATTTTGTTAAACATTCTAAACCGTTGTTAACTTTTAACAATTTGCTAAGTTGACAACGGTTTAGAATGTTTAACAAAATGTCAGATTTTGACAGGTTGCCTACTAAAATCATTGAATAACACTGACAATGACGTTTTGTTAAACATTCTAAACTGCTAAGTCCATTGCTAAATTTAACAACGTGATCATCACTCGGCCGTCAGTCTTTTACAGTGAATACACTGCCCTAATTCTTGCTTCTTTACAAAATCATTTTTACTTTTGAGTATTACTGAGAACGTATTTTCATGAATTCTGAATTGCACTGCAACATCTTTCCTCTTTAAACGACTTTTTACAGCTTCAATTGCTTTTAGTTTATCAGCATATGTTAGCGTATTCAATTTTCGTTTCATTTTACGTTTTCTTTATTATCTTTTAATTTGATACGTGTATTAACGAGCTATTTTAGTAAAAGACTGAAGTTCAAGAATATATATACAGTATGTCCACGGAAAAGGTGTTGAAGAGAAAAAACTTTTTTATTTTTGATTTTATCGAAAAAAGCTTCTCTTGATAAAAAATTTTGCTACTTCTAAAAGTAAGATTGGGATGGAAACATTTAACATATTTTATACGCGGTGTTCAGAAAATTGAAAAAACTTAAAGTGGTACAAGAGTAAAGTGCATTTATTTGAGAAGATATGGAAATAAGTTACTAGGAAAAGTTGTTCAAAATTAAAAGATAGTCTCTAATACCAATATTTGAAAAAATCGGCCTACTTTTATTTTTTGTGATTAAATTTATTTTAATATCGATTTAAATTTTTAATATCAATTTATTATCAAATTTTTTGCTGTTAAGTAAGCATTTAAAGCTGACGATACTGCGGCTAATGAATTATAAAAGCAAAGTATCAATAAAGCTTGTCACTATCAACGCCTACTAGTACAAAAATTTGGAATTAGTTAATTGATAATAAAATTTTAATCACAAATAAATAAAAGTGGCCGATTTTTTTGAAAATTGGTATAGAGACTACCTTTTACGATTGAACAACTTTTCTAGTAACTTTTTCCATATCTTTGCAAATAAAGCACTTTACTCTTGTACCATTTTATTTTTCAATTTTCTGAACACCGCTATAAAATATATTAAATGTTTCTATCCCAATTACTTCTAAGAAGCAGCAAACATTTTTATTACAACTAACTTTTTAGATAAATTAAAAATAAAGAAGTTTTTCCTATTCAACACCTTTTCCGTGGACACACAGTACGTCCACGGAAAAGGTGTTGAATAGTAAAAAACTTCTTTCTTTTTTATTTTATCAAAAAACGCTACTCTTAAAAAATTTTGCTACTTCTTAGAGTAAGATTGGGATAAAAACATTTAACACATTTTATACGCGGTATTCAGAAAATTGAAAAAACTTTAAATGGTTCAAGAGTCAAGTGCATTTATTTGAGAAGATATGGAAATAAGTTACTGGAAAAAGTTGTTCAAAAGTAAAAGATAGTTCCTAATATCATTTTTCAAAAAATCGGCCTACTTTTATTAATTTGTGATAAAAATTATTTTAATATTATCTAATTCCAAATTAATAACTCTTTATTGTACTAGTAGGCGTTGATAGTGACAAGCTGTATTAACATTTCGCTTTTATAATTTATTAGCCGCAGAAACCTCAAGCTTACTTAACAGCAAAAATTTGATAAAATTAATATTAAAAATTTAAATTGGTATTAAAATTATTTAATCACAAATAAATAAAAGTAGGCCGATTTTTTGAAAATTGGTATTAGAGGCTACCTTTTAATTTTGAACAACTTTTCCCAGTAACTTATTTCATATCTTCACAAATAAATGCACTTTACTCTTGTACCCTTTTAAGTTTTTTCAATTTTCTGAACACCGGTATAAAATATGTCAAATGTTTCTATTCCAATCTTACTCTAAAAGTAGCAAAATTTTTTATCAAGAGTAGCTTTTTTCGATAAAATCAAAAATAAAAGTTTTTCTCTTCAACACCTTTTCCGTGGACATACTGTTTTTATATTATTATTATATATATATTAAAATATATATATATATTATATATATATATATTATATATATATATATAATTATATATATAATATATATATATATATATATATATATATATATATATATATATATATATATATATATATATATATATATATATATATATATAATATTATATATATATATATATATATATATATATATATATAATATATATATATATATATATATATATATATAAACCACCCTGTATATTTAGAAAATGAACAAATATTATTTTAGTATAGGTTCCCAATGAAAGTAGCTGCAGTGAAAGTTCTACAACCAAAGACGTATTTTCGTGTACAGAGTAATGCTTCTTTGGCTACAATCTTCAGTCAGAAACTGGAGTTCTGTAAAATAAACTATATTTTGGGGGTAAAAACGAATTTAAATATAATTATGCTAATTTTATTAATCACAAAAAAACAACGTAAAATAACAATGTATATAATAGACTTTTATCAGTTCAAATAATATCAGACGACCATTTACCTCTAGAGTAAAAAAATAAACTACCGATTCTCAATGTTATTAATCTAACAACAATCTAAATAAAATAACACTCCAAAATGCAATTAATTGTTTAAGACGCATATTATGCATTATCTACTTTAATGTAATTTTGAGAAAGATTTATAATTTACCTAAAGGCAATGAAATAAAGAATGTTTTTTGGACCCCCATTGCCCCCCTTTATTTAAAACACAATGTGCTACATAAAGTGTCGAGCCAAAAGTAACATACAAATACGATCTCCATTTTAAATTTATTAATGGATGTCTAAAACCAAAAACTAGAATATTATGTGATACCACCTCGTGTGTAAAATTGTGTAGTGTTTGATTTTAATATTGTTTTGAATAAATTTTAAGGGTAACAGGGAAAAATTGTAGAAAAGCTGAAATTATTTACATCATTTTACTATCAAGTAGACAAAAAAAGTCATTTTCTTAGTTATATTTTTAACTATCCTTGAGCCTGGGTCGATTTTCGTCTCTTTAGTCTAGGACGAATCGGCGCATGAGTACCGAAAACTATTCGAAACTCAATTACCTCTTTAAATTGCCCTACTGATGATATAAAGGCATTTTGCCAGGGGTGCACCTGGTGCCATATTGTTTAAACCGAAATTGTTTAAACAATTACAAGGAATTGTTATTTTCCAACAGGAAAATTCTTTTTATATTCTTTATTGAAATACAAATAAAAAAGGTCTTATGACTTTTTACGATAAAGTTAATATTTTTGGAGATATGAATTTTTCAAAATTCGAAAAATCTTAAATTTGGGTATTTTTGACCCATGAAAAATATATTTAAAAAAATAAAATATAAAAATATATTTTTTCATTCTTTATACAATAGTTAATAATATACTTAATTGAGATTTAAAATTTTTTTATTGTTTATATCTGTTTTTTAATTGTTTATTAAGCGCGCTCACATGTATGCGTCCCTTACTTTTAAGTACCGCCGCGCCGTCTTCCTGACTCATACACTGCATCGGCCCCTCTGTGTCCTAAATCATTATTTTTCCTTTATCTTAAAAACTATTAACTTTATCAAAATTGTTAAAGAGAGCAATGCTATTACTAATTAAATTATCTATAATGTGTATTTATAAATTTTTATTCTGACATCAATTTTACAAAAGTTTTTAAAGATAAAAAAGTTATTAAAGCTTGTGAGCGAGCTTAATAGACAATTAAAAAACATATCTAAACAATAAAAAAAATTAAATCTCAATTTAGGATATTATTAATTTATTGTATAAAGAATGAAAAAATATATTTTTTATATTTTATTTTTTTTTTAATATATTTTTCATGGGACAAAAGTACCCAAATTTGAGATTTTTTGAACTTTCAAAAATTCATATCTCCAAAAACATTAACTTTATCGTAAAAAGTCATAGGACCTTTTTTATTTGTATTTCAATAAAGAATATAAAAAAATTGTTGGTTGGAAAATAACAATTCCTTGCAATTGTTTAAACAAAGGTGGCCCCCTGGCAACATGCATTATATCATCAGTAGGGCAGCTTAAAGAAAATCGTATAAAAAAATTGAGGTGGTATAGTTTTCCGTTCTCATGCGCCGATTCATCCTAGACTACTTGGGAAAACTGCGTACTTAATTTCCTACTTCCAATTTCTGGACGTGACTGCATACCCAAAGTTCTTGAGAGTATCGTGGTGGATGACCTCCTGAGAAGCTTTCGTAGCGTTTTCTCACTGCGTCAGCACGGATTTCTTGAGTAGCAGTCATGTCAGATCCATTTCTGTGTTAACTCTGATTTTCTGGAAGTTGCCGTTGACTCGGGTAGACAGGTGCACTCTGTATATTTTGACTTTAAGAAATCGTTTGATAGGGTGGATCAAAGTATTTTAATCAGAAAACCGAAGCTTTATGGTGTTTGCGATCCTTTATTGTCATAGATAGCTAGTTTGATGTACAAAGAAGTATTAATAACATAACCCAATGGTGCCTAAGAAATAAAATTGAGCTTAATACATCGAAGTGTAAAGTCATTACATTTTCTAAATGAAGCCAATTTTATATTCTGATTTTATTGAGAATTCACCCATACCTAGGAAGAGTGAATTTGTTTGATGACTTGGGAAATATTTTCGATACTGAACTAAGATTCAATAATCACATCAATAATGCGATATCTACATCTTTTAAAATGGCCGGTCTTATCATGAGACAATCCTGGGATTTTACAGATTGAGGTACTAAAGACTCTTTATTTTAGCCTCGTGCGCAGCCATCTTGAATACTGTTGTATGATCTGGCCTTCTCTTTATAAAACTCATGTATGCAGAATTAAGTGGATGCGGTCAAAATTTTCTGCTCTTCAAACTTAAAATTGATACAGGCTTGCTATGTCATTAGCAACGTTTGCAAATACTCTGTATTGATAGTCTAAAAAAACGTAGAATATATCTTACTTTAACGTTCGGTCATAAGATTGTTAAAGGCATTGTAGATTGTCTAGACCCGCTAGCTCTCATTAATTTTCGAGTCCCTTCGCGGATCACCCGCCTTCATGATCCGTTCTCATTGTATACAACTGATGTGGGTTGGAACAGAATCACAAACCGTATTATGCAGTACTTCACCTCTTACATCCCTCCTACTTTTGATTTCTTTCTCCCATTGACGTTAAAGCGTAAGTTAAGAGCACTCATGGGGGACTAAGAACTTTTGTTTATTTCACTGTATTCTGTCATTTTGGTTTAATTTATTTATACATGTTTTGTTGTAGGTTATTCTAATAATAGTAGGAGAGCTAATGAACCATCCGACTAACCCATTTCCCACAAAGCTAGAAAATTTTTAAATATTGTACTATCGGTCAATTATGAAAGTACCGTTCTGGCAGGCATCCCCCGATTACTTCATCATCCCTTAAAATTTAGCAAATGTAAAAAAAAATTTAAACCTGCTTGCACAAAGCTAAAATTTTGATATGGTGTAATTAACATATGTGTGAGTCGAAAAAAAAATTGACAACCTATTTTGTTGTCGTCGGGATGGGAACTTATAACCTGCTCCCACAAGATTAAAATTTTAAGGGCATATTCTTTCAATAGTTGGAAAAGTATATTTAAACTACAACTATTCTGATGAAAGGTCTTCAGACCAGTATATAATCTGGCGCTGAGAGTAGCAATGTGGCTTTCATGTGAGAAAGAGAGGATACACCTCTTTTGTAATGGATATTTTAACGGAAAAAGTGAGCCCGCATAAAATCCTGAGGCGTATTTATGTGAGTCAGTGTGATGAAAGTACTGTAAGTAAGATTTGCGTACCCATCTAAAGAAACAAACTGAATAAAACTAAAGAATTTAGGAAAAACATTTTTAACTTATCAACATTTTTTTTACCACAATTTATGCTCTTGTATACTCGAGAAATACTTTGAATTTTTTTGTTATTTTATTTGTTAACATGAATAAAACTTCACATGTAACTTTGGTTGTCTTTCATTTAAGTAATCTCTTATCATATCTTCATAATACACAATATATCCTCTCTTTCTGACAAGGAAGCTTATACGAGTCTGTTGCGCCCGCACTCTCGTCGAGCGCCCTTACTATTATATACTGGTCTGGAAGACCATTGCAATCATCAGAATAGTCTGACAGTTTAAATATACTTTTCCAACTATTGATAGAATATGCCCGTAAAATTTTAGCCTTGTGGGAGCAGGTTATAAATTGTCATCCCGACGACAATTTTACTATCGTCTGGCACATACTTGTAACCATCAAAATAGGTTGTCAATTTTTTTGTCAACTCACACATATGTAAATTACATCAGATCAAAATTTTAGCTTTGTGGAAGCAAGTTAAAAAAAAATTTGGACATTTTCAAAATTTTAAGGGATGATGAAGTAACTAGAGGATACCCACCAGAATAGTATTTTCTTAATTGACCGATAGTAAAATAATATTTTTAAAAATTTTCTAGCTTTGTGGGAAATGGGTTAGTCGGATGCTTCACTAGCTCTTAGACTATAATGTTTATTGTGTACGTATTTTTACCTACTTATGTTGTACTATTTGGCGATTAGCCTGAGATGTACTGAGAGGTTCAAAAGTTTATGGTTTGGTGTCATCATGATAACTTTCACTTGCTGAACACAGTGAACGTTACGTATGCAGTTAAGTTCTGAAAAAAATTACTGTAATGACTCGTACACGTTTTTCAGACATCCTGTATAATCTGCAAGTCAAAAGACAGAAATATCTACAAATTTCTATTCAGATTTATTTTGGGTTTTACTTGATGCAAATAACTTCAGAAGTTTGTCTGCTACAAATGGAGAAAAAACTGAGATATGAACTGTGTGGTATAAAATTTCTTTATGTGGTGATGTGTGTTTTACCAGGTATCACCTTAAATAAATTCTAATTAAAATTGATCTACTTTGTTATAATTTTTATAGCTAAAAAAACGAATATGAACTTATTCCTTTTTTCAAACTTTAAACCCAAATTCAAAAAGAATTTAAAATTTTAAATAAATTATCACGCAAAGTTTAATTAATTATTAATGATTCTCGCCCTATATAATATTTTTTTTATACTAAAATACAATTTTGCATCGTAACTTTATATAATAATTGTCTAATTTAAACAGATGTCTTATTGGGATCAATTAATATTTAAATTAATAATTAAATCTTAACTTTCATCTTCGTTGTTAAATCTTCTATTTCTGATTCGGGCAGCGCCTACTCTTCTAATCTGGTTAAGGCAGGATAACATCCTAATCATAAAAGCAGCCGGTACCGTAATGGTATCTCTGGTTTCTTCAAGCATTATGGCATTTCGATTAATAAGCTGAAAAACATTACACAAATTTTGTAAAAAAAAATTACAGGTATCGCAAAGTTAATCATGACGTTACTACTTTATATAACCCTCTTTCGTTATTTCGTGTCAAGTGCTTTATAAGACCCGTAACACCACCAGAGCTGTCGCAATTACTTTCAGAAAGTAATTCAATTGGGTATTATTCATATTTTTTAAACAAAGCAAAATCCACATAAATTCGTAGGGACATGTCCCCAGGTCAATTTTATAATCTCACAAGTCCGTATAAAAGAGCCAGTACCGAATATTTCAGGTATGAAAACATAGGTAAAAAAAGGGACCGCAAAACGACTCGTGACGTCACATCGCATATAAATACAGATTGTTTACGTATCTATTTTGTCTATTTTCAGTTGTGCTGCGGTAAATCTCGACATAACTAGTATTTTGTTTTATTTTGTGTGGCTAAATAAAGTGTTTTTTATTCATTATGGCCTACGAAGGATTTGTCAAGGTTTCCACAAATAATTTACCCTCTGTGAATATGTTTATGGTGATGGATTACATTAAAAATGACGAAGGTTTTAATTAAGCAGAAATCAGAGAAGCAAAAGCTGCATTGTATTTATTTTATGTGTTAAATGAAATAATACATATTTTTACAATACTTGATGTTTAAACCAAATTAGAAAAAATATATTTATGTAGGTATTTATGCATTTGTTATTTCTAACCTACATTTAAGTGGTCCTTTACAACAAAAAAATCTCTTTGTAATTTTGGCATGTCACATCCTGCTCCTGTAAACCATCGTTTCTTACGCTTATAATCCCCCGAGGCACACATACAAAAATTTTGTTTGGTGTACTCACAGATGTGCTAGTGCAAAGGGGCACAAAACACCATTTATTTTGTGATTTGTATATATTACTCATTCAAACAGCTGTGAATGTTTCATGATATTAACAGCAACTTAATTTTTTTCGACTGTTGCCACGTAAACAATGCCATAATAAAATAAAATCTCGCTTAAAAAGTGACAATGTATTAGAAACACGAATAACGGTTTACTGTTTATATGCGCTGTGACGTCAGCAGCAGTGACCTTCGGAAAACTTGTTTTGGCGCCAATTCTTGGCGTTTGAATTTTAAAGGGCAGTTTTTGCTTGAAATATGTTTTTTATTTTTTCTGAGGTTACTATACGATTTTTATGCATATATGCTATCATTTTATAGGTTTTCCAAAAAACGTGAATATACCCAATTACAATTACCAATTACTCTTCTAAGTAGTAGTAAATTACGATGACCAATTACTAGCATGTTTGTTAAAAGTAATTTAATTATTAACAAAGATAATACTACTACGGATAAGATAAACCATTCAATGCTATATTTTTGATACCCCTAATGGACTTTGGCTAACGCGAGCCGATGTCCATCGAGAGATTTTCGCGCTATGAATTTCAATCCTTGAACGAAAGTTAAACAGTGTTGCCGGCAGGCCTTTACTATTGGCGTGATGAAACGCGACTAGAAAATACACAACCCGTTTAGCCGCCCGCTTTCGCTGCTTCGTATTCCGAATAAGGTACAAGCGACAGACATTGGCAACGTCGCACATGGTTTCGTACCTCGTTTCGCTGGGGCAGGGGTTACCGACTTAACTTTATTCGCATTTACGGAAGCATTGATATCTCCGAACTGATTCAGAGCGCCCCATTTAAATGAACCATCTGTCCGTCGTAGTATTATCTTTGTTATTAATTAAAACTAAAAGTAATTGAATATTTTAGCAATTACTCTATTTAAATTACCACATATATTAAACACGATACACTAAACAAATAAAGTCTTTATACTAATATGCATCATAGAAACACGTCACACTATTCAATCTGCTTTCTCGGCAAGTTCAACATTTTTAACAACTTTAAAATAAAAATTTCTTTTTATCCTACCCCAAACATCAACAGATTTTTTCACAAAAAAAGTATAAAAACGGTGGCGGTAAGCATCAATCGAAAATACCAAATAGCGTGGAGACAGAGTTTGCCGGCTTCAAAGCGGCGCGCCGTGTTTCAAAATGCTCTTTCTGGCTGGCCAAAATTCCTGCAGTTTTTCCATAAAAAAAGGTAATTGAATTTTTCGTAGTATTGTAATTATTTATTAGGTAATAATAATGAGACATTTACAATCAAATTGTGCATAATTAACATTGTCGATATACCGGGTGACCACAAGGATAGGGTACACGCTGCCATTCCTTTAGTTTCAAAGATATGGTTTTGAAATTTAGACATGCTCACTAAAGTATTATTTTGCATTTTTTGACACTTAGTTTCAATTATTATCACTTCTGGTTTAACCGGAAGTAGTTTCAACTTACTTATTTTAAATACAACCCTGTATATTCATTTGCGCCATCTTATTCTACGTTAAATTCTCTTTTCAAGGATATATCATTATGTGACATTTCCGTTTAGGATGGCTAAGCTACGGACCATTTTTTGAAATATACATTTATTTTGACAGTGACCTAAACAACAAAAGAAAATCGAAAATATTAAATTCAGTAAATAAAGGTAAGCTTTCCCTTGTTAACTTGCTAAGCAATAACTAGCTCCAACTTAGCAACAGATTTTTAATTCCCCCGTTATTTCAAATATTTGATGTCACTTTTCTGCAAAATGTTAAATACAACCCTGTATATCCTTTTACGCCATCTTATTCTACGTTAAATTCTCTTTATAACGACATATCACAACTTAATATTTTTTTTCAAGAAGGTTCCAATTTTCTGAAAATAAGCTCTTCAATTAATTAATGGTAATTAAATTACTATCAATTTCAATAATTTTATATACATTAGTTTGTATTTTAATGTAAATCACCTTTGGTAATTTAGTATATTTTGCGTAATTACGCTCAGAGAAATCAGTAGGCTTTGAAAAAACAAAAGAATGTTATTAGACAATAATCAGTCACGTAAAACACTACTGCGGGTATACCTACTTCAGAAAATAATAATAATTGTATGTTAAACAGGATCTAATAACATTCTTTTGTTTTTTCAAAGCCTACTGATTTCTCTGAGCGTAATTACGCACTAAATACCCAAAGGGTGCACTTTTTACTCATTTTAATAATATCAACTAATTCGTTATACCTAAAATTATTAAAGTAAATTATAAAAGTAAAATATGATAATAATTATTGAAATTGTATACATAGTCTTTGAATTTCACCTTTAATTAAGTCTCGAGAACGCTTGATTCTTGAGAAAATTGTTACTTTTGCCACTTTCTTGAAAAAAAAATATTAAGTTGTGATATGTCGTTACAAAGATAATTTAACGTAGAATAAGATGGCGTAAAAGAATATACAGGGTTGTATTTAACATTTTGCAGAAAAGTGACATCAAATATTTAAAATAACGGGGGAATTAAAAATCTGTTGCTAAAACAGTTGGAGCTAGTTATTGCTTAGCAAGTTAACAAGAGAAGGCTTACCTTTATTTACTAAATTCAATATTTTCGATTTTCTTTTGTTGTTTAGGTCACTGTCAAAATAAATGCATATTTCAAAAAATGGTCCGTAGCTCAGCCATCCTAAACGGAAATGTCACATTATAATATATCGTTGAAAAGAGTATTTAACGTAGAATAGGATGGCGTAAAAACTACTTCCGGTTAAACCGGAAGAGATAATAATTGAAACTAAGTGTCAAAAAATGCAAAATAATACTTTAGTAAGCATGTCTAAATTTCAAAACCATATCTCGAAAACCAAAGGAATGGCAGCGTGTACCCTATCCTTGTAGTCACCCGGTATATGGCATGTATGAAAGCCGTGCATTCATTTCGGAATATCTCGAAAACGCTTCTTACGATATTTTTTAAAAACGAATGCAATATAAACCAGAGTATTAGAAAATTAAAAAAAAACTTTTTGATCGTTTTGTTAGAAAAATATTGATTTTTGAAAGTTTACATGTATTGTGTACATTCTCCTACAAAAATGATATTTTCAAACATTGAGAACCTCCAACCTAAGCTTATTCGATCTTATTTGGAACAGCACTAAAGGGATTCATTGAAAATAATGCATCACGAATTAGACTAAAATAGAAAAAAATATAATGATCCGTACTGGTACTAGTCAAGGGAATCCCGGCCCGTTCAACAATCAATTTTTGTTAGAGAGGGATGGGCGAGTTCGGCGCGGATGGCATAGAAGAGACAAAGATAAAAGATATTCATCCCATTCTCGATTTTACTTATGGACGAGCCGACCTTTACTTACTATAAGGCGATAATTTTGTCTACGACTGTCGCGAGTAAACTACCTTAAGAAACTGAAAATTACTATCATCGGCAAAATTATAAATGGAATTATTCTGAAAGGGAGATGTTGAAAAGAAATATTAACGGCGAGCTCTTAAGAACCTCAGCATTCATCTCATAAAAGCTAGAAAAGTGGTTATCTACAATAACAGAAATACGTCGATTGATTTAGATAGAAGATCATATGAGAAAAGTGTGTTTAGAAGCGCACAATGCAGACCTGGTCAATAGCCTTAAACGTGTTATGGGTAATACTCTGAGGTTTCCCTAGGAACTTACGGAACTGGTTTTAATTATATGAAACAAATAAAATAAGTTTTGCAGTACACAATTCAAAATAAAACTGTATACTTACATCGTCAGCCAACTCCTTATCGAATCCGTAGTCTTCCAGAATAGGTGCCCAAAGTTTAATATCATGATCAATACCACTGGTAGCTAAGATAGGTAAATGGGGATGTGGACGTAAACAATTCACGACGTGCTGATCGGCTTGCAGTAGCATTTTTAGTTCGGCGGTGTGACGATCCCAAACAAATACGTGCCCACAATCCGAACCTGACATAACGTAGTTTGATCCCCAGAATGTCGCTTCTTTGATCATAGTTCTAAAATAATTTTTTGCATGGTGTAGGGAATCTGATTAAAAATATATGAAACCGTGAAAACTTAAAAAAAAGATCCTTCAAACTATTAAGTCATACAAAATCAAGTTTAACCGTTGTCAAACGTTTTTGACACTTTGGTGCACATGCTAAAAATTATTTGTTTACCACAATAACAATCACCTATCTTCGTTAGTATACATTTCTTTGTTCCAATGATGATTAACAAGTGTCTAACTTTGACAAGGTCTAAATGATTTTCATAGTGAGGAATATTTGAAAGAAAATAATGATTAAACACAATTGCAAAATGTTTCTTTGGCAAAACTATTATAGTAATATTCAAATCAAGGGAAATTTCAAAGAAAAGTTTTCTGAAATTTCGGTTCGCAATTAAAATAATTGAACTCTTATTTTTACCACCTACATAATCAATTACCGTATTCTTGTTATTATTAAACATTATTTGTTTTTGAATGATTATTAATAATTAACTTAACATCAAATTAATTTAACGTCACACAAAAAAAATAAGATTACTTTTCAGAACATATGTTTTCCAAGTAATTGTTCTCCTATACAAATGGTCAAGATTTCATTACATACTAGTTTAATATCTAAATTCAAGAAAATTCTGCTGAAACATAGTAAATTTCTGACTTTCGGTTAAATTAAAATGAACTCTATTGCCTCAACCTATATATATATTAAAATATTTGTTATATTATTTTAACACTCATTTAACACTTTTTTTGCAATTTCCTTAAATTTGTTATAAATTAGCCTATCAATTTCAAACAAATGCTGCAAGTAACATTTATGAATATCTATAAATTATTTTACATTAATTTGCATTCAAAACCTCGAAAATCATTCCAGAATTGGTAGCACGTGTAGTTTTTTCTAACCTCAAAAAACGGACTAAAACTATTTTCAAATCTTCTCGGATCTTGCCCATCTTGTTTTCGAAAAATTTATTCGCAATCTTGAAAAATACGTCTGCCATTTTGGATCTGGGATTTTAAATTTTTAAAATCTGACTTCAGATTGATAATCAGCAAACATAAAAAACCTCCCTATACAAAATTAGGGCCAGATCCGCGAAGATTTGAAAATAGTGATTTCTAGTCCGTTTTGCAAGGTTAGAAAAAAACATGTGATGAATTCATTTACATAAATGTAAATGTAAAGATGGATGTAAAAAAAAATAATTTTAGTTCTTCCTAGTTAATTATCGTTAATTTACACTATTTTTTACAGTTTTTTTAAAGTTAGAAAAAAATGGTGACGTGAAATATTTATTAATTATTAGTTAATAATTATTTATTATTATTTATTTATTATTTATTAATTATTAATTATAAATCATTATTAATTCAGTATTAAATAGTAGATTAATTGTCAATTGTGAATTGTGTGTTATCAATTATAATCAATTATTAATCATATTGAATAAATTATTTATTTAAAATCATTATAAATTTAAAAATAATAGTAAGATTTAAATAATCAACATCATTAATCTCGCAAATAGCCCATTTGCTATAAATATTTTTTCAATGCTTTGAGAAGACAGAGAACTATTTGACTGCTTAAAGCTCTTTTATGTAAAGCTTTAAGCTCTTTTAAAGTACATGATAACTTCTTATGTATTTTAAGAGCACCTATTTTGCCTTCAGTGGTTTTTGATTTTTTTTTTTTTTTTGGAAATTACAAAAGAAGGCCTAGAGCTAAGTTTAGATAATCCTGATTTAGCTAAAAATCTGATACTAGTGGTGTTCGTTTTTTTTTTAAGAGCATCACACATACTTTAAAGACGAAAATATTACTAAAAAGTATAACAAATAATGAGCTTAATAATATTACTTTTAAACGTAATGTAATTTAGAACAATCAATCTTGTACAACTACTTGTGTCCAATTTTTAGTGCCTACCTCGCATTTCTATGTCCAGTATATTTTTTTCTAACCTCAGCCTCATATAAAATGGTAGAATGTTGTTCAGTCTTTTCGACAGCTGGTTCGGAATCACCTGGATCGTCTTCTGGATAATCAACATCCATCTAAAATAATTTTTATCGTAACTATTTTACAACTTAAACTGTTAAATTAAGTTTAAATGCTAACCTCAAAGGTTCTATTATTCGGGGACGATGGTTCTCCAGTTTCATTATCCTGAGGTCTACTTTCCGTATCCATATCAGTCGTGCTGTTAACACCATCATTATGTGCCCTTAGACTTATGGTCGAACTAGACGTGCTTTGTTCGGAATATCTAAAATATATTTTAATTCATTATAGTATTTTTTTATGATATTTTTTTGATTTTTTTTAAATAGAATATATATGACATATAAACTTCCTAAAATCCTTTTTAATGGCATAATTTAAATAATGTTAATTATAATAAATTATTATTAAACTTTTTGTATCGGATCATTCAACAAGGACTGAACAGGAGCATATTCCTGGCTTTACTCATGATTAAAAAAAAAATGTCAAATATCCTGCGTATTTTTCCTGTAAAATCTGAAAGAATGCCTTAAAACATGATTCGAATTAGGACACAAAGAATACTTAATGGGACACGATATGTTTTAATAAAAGGGATGTCATATTCATTTTTAGTAACAACAGCATTAATTTATTGATATATTTTATTTTTACCAATATATCCTAAAAGTAAAATTAAACACTATATTTTAACAAAATATTGACTTTTTCTGGTTTGGCATTGTTACCTTTCACTTACTACATCTTCATTTCATTTAAATTCCGCATCAAAACCGGTATTGAAATCGTTTTGAATTTCAAGGTCGATTCGGTAAAATCTGGGATCGTATCGAGATCGAATACCAAGAAAACAGCTTGTCTGCTTTAGAAGGGGAGGATGTGAAAATTTTTGTCGAAACCGACATCACTGATGCGGAGCTGTCAGAGGCTTTATCATCCCCTGGACAAGTAGAACCATCAGGATCTGGTATGCCGAAGAAAAGAAGTAAGGCTACAAAAAGCAAAATCGATGAAGAATTTTTTAATCAGCAAAGGCATCTGATGGAAGATTTTTTTAGAAGCCAAAGGGAATTAGAGGAAAAAGCTGCAGAGAGAAGGTTATAAGATTTTAATAAGATACTAAATACATTTACAAATGCCATAGAGAAAATTTGCCAAAGTCCTTTTTCTATGCCATTTTATATGCCTCAACCAAGGCTTGGTCCATCTACAAGTGGAAGTGGTCCCACAGATTTGCCATTTTATATGAACTATCCATCAACAAGTAGTGGTGGGCACCAAAATCCACAGGCAGCCCAGACAACGAGAAAGCCAGGAGAGTGACTCTGAGGATGAAATCGAAAAAAAAAAAAAATGTAATTGAGGCAATTAAGTATACTTTTTACATTAAAAAAAATCTTTAAAAAGATAATGTGTATTTTAATTCTCCCTACCTCAATTTTTTTATTTTATACGCTTAACTTATGCTAGTATTCCGAAACTCTTTAGCTCTATAAACTCATAGCGGCATAAAAATAAGTGTACACATATCAATCAGCTGTTGTCTTATTTTTTTGTTAGAGTAAGGTTATAGTGGCATAAAGTTTGTTATATAATACTGTTATTACTCCTAAGTTGGGTATAAAAAAATGTTTTTTAATAACTTTAAATAGTTACTATTAAAGTTTAAATTGTTGGTTTATTAAAGCCAGCTTAGAGAACTAAAAACTAGGGGCACTACAGGGGTTTGGTTAAAAATAAAACTTAATGTTTTCTAGTTTAAATCGCGAATTTCTCGTATATATCAAATTAATTCTGTTACTACTGAAAAATCAATTCGAAATTCTTTTTATTGAAATACATAAAAAAATTAGAGGCTTCCAATAGCAAAGCTCTAAAAAATAGGTCCAATTAAGAAAATGTGAATTTTATGTTGCCTCTCTTTTGTTTCAATTCAAATTATTTTCTTGAATATTTTTTACGATTCTTCGGGAGAAAATACACAAAATTATTATTTCACTTTTTAAATACGACGAAAGCGAGAATATAGTCCTGTTCAGTATTCTTTGGATGCCATTGTACAGGGTGACGCTTTTCGATGAATTTTCGGGGTATTAGGAAAACTATAAAAGATAGAGCAAACCTGATGGCACGTTCTCGAGTTCGATTTTCGAAACAAGGGCAAAGGTAAAAAAAGTTCGCAGCTAACTTGATTCGTCTCGGGAATAAAAGACGTTTTTCAAATTTTGACGATTTCAGTACACCTCTGTATCTTACTTATAAGTAAAGATAGAAAAACATCACAATAGCATATTTATGTAGAATTTTACGTAGAATCCAGTAGCATACTTAATTATATTTAATCGGTTACAATTTGAAAAATATAACCCAAATTTGCTTTTTTAAATGGAACACCCTGTATATTATTTGACTGTTTCTTTTCCAATAAAATTACCTATCTACCATACACTTTAAACTTATTTTAAAAGAAATTGATTATTAATAAAAAATTTAAGGAAAACCTCATATGATTTAAATTTTGCACACCCTGTATAAAATATATATTGCAATAAACTTATTTTTATAAAAATAATAGATATAATTGTTAAATTATGAGCTAATTGCACCTTTTTTATTCATTTTTAATTTTAATTAACTAAGTACCTACGCATTTTCTAGTAGAATGCAAGTTGGCTTAGAAACAAATGATTGCTGCAATATTTTCTATAATATTTAAGGATTACATACTGCCAGCTTTTCGTGTCCTTAAATTTTGTTTTAAATGAAATGGAGTTTAAAATATATGTTATTGAATTTTATATTGAGAGCGAAAAAAAAGTGTAAATGCTTTACAGATGTATTTCACTAGATTCACTGAGAAAAAAACAACCAAGCTTTAAAAAAACAAGATGAAAACATAGTCGCCTATGGATCGTTAAAAAAATAATAAAAACTAAATAAATAATGAAAGAAAAAAATTTATACAAGGAGTGCAAGGAGTAAGTCAGGTTTTTGATGTCTCTTTTTTTCATAAATTTCGTTTTTTTTTTCACAAATATTTTTTTAAAGAAATATAATGTGTCTGGTATCAATAAAGAGATAATTTTATATTGAAACGAATAGTAGATTTTTTTACAGAATGTATCATTAAAAAAAAACTTTGCAATATATCGTTAAAATGAAACCAATAAAAAAATAGCATGCCACTGGATTCTACGTAAAATTCTACACAAACTTGCCTCTTATTTTTTTCTTCTATCTTTACTAACTACTGAGATACAAAAGTGTGTTGAAATCGTCAAAATTTAAAAAACCCTGTACCTTCAAAACAACATCAGATTTGCTCTATCTCTTGTAGTTTTCCCAATACTGTAAAAATCTAACGAAAAGGCGCAACCCTGTACAGTTTAAAATGTATTTCGTACCTTAAAAAGGTAATCGATTTGTCACCAAAACGTTGATGATATTTTTTTTAGGTTTTTAAAGTATATTTTAGGAGGATCTGCAAGTATTTAAGGGTCTATAGACTGAAGGTACACAAGTTTATACCCCAAATATTATTTTTATTAAGTTGATTTATATCTTTATGCTACTGGTTGTTCCATTTAAAATAACGTCTTACAACTCGTAAAGATTATCTAATACTAAACATAAATGGAATATTTTTGGTAAAAATGGGTACCTAGAAAATGTGAGATGTGTTCTTACAATAAGGATTACTCAAATAAAACAATTCACAAGTAGGAAATAAAGACATTCGCATCAATGAAAAAAAAAACTAATGTAGAATCATCTTTTGGCGTAAAAATATTTATAAAATTATCTTAATTTGCTTTTAAAACATATCTGATTATACATCCGGAAGTAGTTTTCAAAAATAGAAATAGTTTAAAAAAGGTTATTTCTTAAATTTAAAGAAACTAATTACTTTATAAAAAGAAAACAAAGCAAAAGCCAACTTTGGAAACGACCTTGAAATTGAAATCATAGAAAGGCGTTATAGTTTTAAAATCCAATGTTACAACAGCACTCTGGAGCAATCGTCTACGTTATTTTATTATTTTACAAAGAAAATACAGCCGAGTTGATAAAAAAAACCTTATGTTATCAAACGCGCAAAAAATATATCAATACATCACAAAATATTAGAGGTTAGTTAGACACCTGTTGGTTTCCTTTGTCATTCAGGTATCGGACATCTTCGTATATTAAAAATATTTTAAACCGTCCCGGAGGCATGGAGGTAAAGTAACACGCGGCATCGCCATTCGGGATGCCCATTCGTATTTTTGAATGTAACACGCGGGCTGGCCACATGGAGGTAAGTTACACCCATCATTGCCATTTGGAAAAGAGATACCTAAGTAATTTATTTAAAGGGTAAAATAAAACCATTTTTTACCCGACTTCAAAAAAGGAGGAGGTTTTCAATTTGCCCGTATGTAATTTTTTTGTATGTTTGACGATTACTCCGTAGTTCAGAGGTCAATTTTTCTGAATCTGTTTTGTTCAACTTAGGAGGATCTACGGTGGTCCCAATTAAATCTTGTTGGAAAATTCAGCCCCTTAGGGGATAAATAGGGGGATGGTCTATCTTCTGGCGGTCTTCGTTAAGAATATATAATTTTACTCTTATTTTTAGTGGCTTTTAACAAGTAAAGAAAGTTTATTAAAAAAACATATACTTCATTCTTAGAGGGGTAAAAAGGGGATGTTTTTTAAACTCAGGTAATATAAACAGAGATTTAGTTTTTACGCTTAATTAAAAAAGCATTCAAGTCAAATGAAGTCCATTTAAAAAGAATTTTATATTTCATAGTTCCATCCTATTTTGTATGATTATTAAATGGACCAACATGACATTTAGTTTCCTTTATCGCTTTTCGGAAGGTGGATAAAATAAAGGATTTAGAAAAAAAATGTTTAATAATTAAAACAAATGTAAGTTTTATAATAAAGAAAATAGTTATTTCGCTATTTTTCTGTCACCCAATTCTTTATTGTTTCCCACATATTTGCCAAGCGAGTTTGTGCAAGTAGGTTTAAAGGTCCAATAAGGGGAGCGTTTCAATTGTTTGCTTGACTGTGGATTTTGGATGTTTTCGCGGTAAAAGAGTGTAGTGCAAAGTAGCACTCGATATCACCAGTATTGTGCCAGTAAATTGGCCAGCTCGCGTGTTACTTTTAAAACTACGACCGGCATGCCAAACGACGATGCCGCGTGTTAGTTACCTCCATGCGTCCCAGAGAGCAATGTAAACCTTAAGTAGTTGTTTTAAAGGTTTTTAAAGACTTCATCAGTTCAACGCCAAAATACGAATGTTTTATAATTACGAAATACATGGCAATGCAAAATTAAGGAATATTTTTTTAACAGTGATTTTAAAGTTGAGAAATTTATAAACTAACAAACCATTTTCAATTACATTTTTTTGGATCAAAGGTACATCAATCTATTTTTAAAATTATTCAGGAGGGAGCATTTTATTGAAACGAAGTTTAATTGTATAGGGTGAAATAGAGAGGTATGTCTCACAGGAGGTTTTTTATTTCACGTTTGAAAAATGAGTGACACCAGTCAAATTTCAGTTTTTCCCTAGGGTGAAAGGCCAGTGGTTCATCTACTAGGTAGTTTTTGAATTTTGTTCTAACTTTAATAGTTTCAAAAGTATTAAATTTTTTTCTATGCGATGTCCATTTTCACTTTAAATATCATGATGTTGACCAGTTTAGCCACAAAGTAATTACCATGTTTACTTTACATACTGATGACAGTTTACACTTTGGGATACATTAAAATGATGTCTAGGCGTTTTAAGGAAAAACTATTCGTATTAAAGTAGCGATCTTATTCTAATCAATTGACAAACTGTCATCAGTATGTAAAGTAACCATGGTAATAACATTGTGACTAAACTGGACAAGATCATAATATTTAAAGTGAAAATGGATATTAGGGGAAAAATTGCCTACTTTTAAAACTATTAGAGTGAGAGACAAATTTCAAAACTATCTAGTAGATAAACCACTGGCCTTGCACACTAGGGAAAACTGAAGTTTAACTGGTGTCATTTATTTTCCATATGTGAAATAGAAAACCGCCTTTGAAACATATTTTTAGTTCACCTAGTACAATTAAACTACGATTGTAATAAAATGCTAGTCATAAATAATTAGTTGGATAGATTAATGTACCTTTGATCTAAAAAAAGTAATTAAAAATGGTTTATTAGTTTCCAAATTATTTAACTTTAAAATTACTGTTAAAAAACGGATATCCCTTAATTTTGCGTTGCAGTGTACTTAAAACATATTTTAACACCAGAAAATCACTTAAAACTTTTCAACAATATTTCCTAATAATGCAACTATGAGGTCCCTATTTAAAATTTCACTAATAGTTAAATAAGGGAGCCACCTATAAGAATAAATTTTGGTTTTCACTGCATAGGAATTTTGACAGCAAAAACATCCACAGCATTAAAATCTGAAAAAACTCTACATCAATTATGTTTAACTTTTAGATCTTTAAGTAATTTAATAATAAAAAAAGTAATACAATTTTTAAATTGTTACCTAAAACTGACAGACGGTTCTGCCCCATGTTGATTTATAAAACCTTGCCTTAAATTTCTTAAAGCCGCAAGATGATTATGCAAGTCGCTTGATACTGCTGTACAGCCGGAAGATGGCGCAGGTTCTTGGTGAGGAGTAGCTGGTTCAGACGTTGATGTTTGCGGTCTAAACACGTATGAAACAAAACAAAGACATACAATAAACAAACAGAGCTAGGCAGGATACAGTGACTCTACTTGAAAAGTAGAAAAGCTATAGCTTGCTGCTGCAGACAGCACAAAACTACAGCCATACCGGATGATATACAATGCGTAAAAATAATTATTTTTACGTGTAAAAATTATTTACAAAATATCTTAGTTACAAATAAAAAAATGTGGCACCAGCGTACACTAAAAATACAAAAAATGTCCATACTTTAACGTATTAAAATGTTTTTAGTCAAACCCCTTACACAGTAATAGTTTTTATTACAGTAGTAATGAACACTACAATCTTCTTTTTAGGAAAGGATATTAAACGGAGTTCCTAAACCAGATAATTTCAAAACTGTAAGTATTGCAGCGCACATTAAACATACAAGATATGTCCATACTCTTACGTATTAAAATGTTTTTAGTCAAACCCCTTACACCCTATTTATTATAGCTATCGTAAAGGTTTCTTTAAAAGTTTTTGTTACAGTAGTAATGAACACTGCAACCTTCTTTTTAGAAAAGGATATAAAACGGAGTTCTTAAACCAAATGATTCAAAAGTTGTAAATATTTTTTGCAGAATCAAATGCATTAATAGACTTACTGCGCATTCACACTAGCTCCTTCTTCAGCACTGCTATCTGCAACACTGTCCACCTGTCCATCATCAGTCTCCATGCTTCCTCCAGCCCCTTCCTGTTTAAAAACCAATGCAATAAATAACAGATCAATGTTAGGCCTGATAAATTTATTATAATTGCCCTACTGTCGACTTTCTTTGTTCTAGAGACTGTTACACAACTAACAAAATTTACCTGTATACCCGCCGCACCTCCTTCTCTTGCCTCCAAAAGACCCTGTGCATTTTCTTCGGGGTCTAGAGAGTCCTCTCCGCCAGCGGAGAGGGCAGCACGTGTCATGGGATCATTGAGCATTCGCGACAACACGTCTGTCATTCGCTGCATTAGAGTACCTTGGAGTTGGGGCCTTGCCTGGCCTATACCTATTAAGTGTAAGGATATATTAAATAGAGAAGAGTTTGGTTAACATAGGAAATTAAGATTTGGTTTCAGCAATGATAAGCAGCTGATAAAATACTGGTCGATTTTTCCTAAAGATGCTTTTTGTTTAATTGTTAAATTGGGTAGCAAAGTGCTACCTAATTTAACACCACAGCTTTCTTAAAGTGACATTATTAATTTTTTTTATACATTTTTATAAAGCCTTAAGACCCAACATCATATCTTACCTACATTACTAGAGATCTCTCTCTCGGGTCTTGCATCTGGACCAGTATCGGACCAATCACCTCTCAATCTTAACCGTCTGACTGGAGGTGGGGAGAGCCTGTCTCGTTTCCCTCTAGCTGCTCTTAATTTGTCCCAAGCAGACAGCTTTTTAGCTGGTTTTTTAGTATCCGTAGCACATTCCTAAAAGTATAGGTAGATATTGCATAAGGATAACATCTACCTATAATTTAAGAGTGGCATATATTAATCTTAGGTAATCAATATACCCTAATCTACAAAATTCTAACTTTATATTTAAAATCACAAATTATCCTAATTATCGTTAATATATTAGGCATTATTTACCTGAACATTAAAAAGGTATAAGTAATCCGAGGAATAACTGACCAATATGTCTTTACCATCACTATCATAATTTAAAGAAGTAATTCTATAGTGCCGCTCTTCCCCAAACTTGGGTGCAACAAAACTGCAAATTGGTTGGGCCAAAAGATGTTCTAAAAAAATTTCAATATGTTAAAATTCTTTGAAATAAAGAGGAGGTTTTGCAGCTCTTATGCACCAGCCGCCACTATATAATAAAAAAGTGTATATATGTAAAACCTCACAAAAAAAGTTCGACTCGATGTGATGAAGCGAGCGCCTTTACCTATATGTAGTAATTATACCAACCTCCTGGTGTAACACTTAAGAATCGTCTATCATAAATTCGTACAGTCGAATCAGCGCACCCTACAGCCAACTGATAGTTGGCGACAGGGCTGATAGCTAAAGCTGTAACAGCTCTTTGGCATGATATAAGTATGTCTTCTTTGCATCTCTGCTGTAGACAGCTAAAAAAAACATCAAGTAACGTTAAAAAACTAAGAAAAAATTACATCTGTAGTTAACAATTTATTCACAAAATAGTTTATTCCTTACCTGCTTTTTGTTCTGAGATCAAACCATCGGACAGTACCATCCTCTCCACAACTCATAAAATTGTGTGGATTATCCGCGATAGTCATTACCTCGTATGTGGTGGTACCACCATGACATGTAAATTTGTTGTGATAGGTTTCTTGGGGACGATTTAAATCTAAAATTTAGGAATTTGTACATGATACTTAATTAATTTATCTAAATAAACATTAATATAATAAGAGGTTTATTTTTTATAGGCTACATTAAATCGTAATTGAAAAGTCATTTGTTCAGAGGCATGCCCTAGAGTAAGCAAAAAAAAACGAAATTTTATTCTTAGAATCAAACAAATTTACATAGTTTCGTCTTATCATCCTTGCAATGGGGTATCTAGAAGGCATATCATGGTCACTTCAATTGTTTTCACTAAGTATTTGTCAAAATGATAGAGAAAGTACTTCATGTTTCAGTTGCGCAACGCATAATAGTTAGATTTCTTATGAATGAAAGTCCCAAACTAAGTGATATTCTACAAAATCTTTAAGCACAATAGGGGAAAACTACCTTATCAAAAATCCGGGTGTATAGCTGGTGTACGAATATTAAAAAAGGCCGTAGGATAAAAATGTCCGCATCCGAGACGTCCGAAAACTTTGACAAAACAAACCAACGTTGACCTGATAAACGACTTTATTGTTGTCAATAAAAAAATTGTTACTTAAAAGTCCCAAACATAATAAATTAGAGTTGGTAGCGTCGAGGATATCATCCATTCTCATTTGCATTACCGAAAAATTTTGCACAAGATTGGTACCCAGATTGTTGATAATAGAACCAAAAAAGCCACGTGTTGCAATCTCTACTGAGCTTGTCAGGTGATATCAAGATGAAGGTGCTGCATTTGAAAACTTCTTACTCACATGCGATGAAACCTGAGTTCACAATTTTTAGAATCAAATCCAGAATTAAAAAAAATCCAATCTAAATCGGCACCACTCAAACTTTCCAAAAGCGAAAAAAGCAAAGATTGTGCCTTCAGTCAGTAAAGTAATGACCACCATTTATGCTACTTATTATTCTGACTGGCTCATCCACAATGTTGAACCTCTATATCGTTTAGAAAGAAGAAACCTTTTCATAAAAAGTGTCATTCTGCTGCACAATGACTACAAAGGTCACCAAAAAATGCATTAAGAGGTTCTTTCACATCTACCTTGTAGGCACTAATCACGATTTGATTCTCTTAGAACTACTGAAAAGAACATTGGGCAGCTCAAAATTTCAAGACGATGATAAAGTCGTCGAGTTTGTGTATGAGTGGCTTTGCGCCCAATCAAAAAAATGTCTAAAAAGTAACATTATGGAACTCCCACAACGATGTTAAAAGTGCAGACTTAGAGAACAAATACGTAGAGAAGTAATGCTAAAATAATATACGTACTTAGTTAAAACAAAAAGTTACAACCCAATTCCAGCTTATATTAATCCTCCTGATATCTTACTTGCCCTCTATTCTATAATCAATTCATAATTAAAATCTGTTACCTTAGTACAATCAAACTTTACCTGTATGAAGAACTATACCATCTCCAGAACAGCTGACAATCTGATGGTCGTTAGTAGAAGGTAAAAATTTAGCACTAAATATGTTTGCTCTATGGCTGGTACAGTAGTTAGCTTCCACATTGTATGTAAATCCATTGGTAATAACCAGGTGCAAATCATCGGAGCCGGAAAGAAGTAGGTTTCCTTTTTCATTCCAATAGATGGTATTTACACAACCTTTGTGTACTTGCAGATTTTTTGTAAGACCAAGGCGTTGGACCAATGCTAGGTCATCTTAAAAAGAAACTTTGGTAAACAATTTTCTCTGGAATTAATTATTACGTGTATAATAAAGTTATAGGCTAATTTAATAAAAGAAAAATATACTTAAACAAAAATTGGAACAGCCAAATATATAATGTAAATTACATCATTTCTACAAGTAGAAAATTTCGTCATGTGATTTTACATATGCAACAGATTATAGACGTTCAATTAAATAGCAAACATTATTTAAAAAACCAAAGGTCTTGCACATTTTTAATAATTTAATTAAATAACACTAATAAGATGTCATTTGCTTTTAGGTCTGGTGATGAAACACTGATGCAACATTATTTTCATGATTATACCTGTGATTATACTAGCAGGGCACATTTACCGCAATAAACCGCTGTTATTTTATTTGTTAAAATAACATATAATTTAAGATCGGTTGCGACTTACACGACCTATCTCAACCTAATGTAATATCGCCCAACTAGTTTATAAAGGCTGAGAGTAACTCTAGCATCATGTGGTAAAGTATGAAGTCTAAGCGTTATGCCAAAATTAATAGTGATACTTGCCGAGACAAGAGACTTGTTTTTCTCTCGTTCAAAGGCTCGAGACGAGACAAGCATCTTTCGTTTCTCTCTAGGTCTCTCGACCCGGCATTTTGACAGAAAACGGCAGAAAATTATCAGCTAATATAAAAGTAATATCTTAAAACAGAATTAAACATACTTATAATATACAATTATTATAAATATTAAGAGATAAACTAAAAAATACACCAAACAAGAAAAATAATATGAAAATACTAAGCACCCACGTTGCATTTTTTAGAAACGCTTTTTCTTCTATAAATATATTTTCTTAACAAGATAAGTCAAAAAAATGTGGAAAATCAAACAAAAATTACACACGTGTGTCCTTAAAACTTTTATTACGAAACGAAAATGACATTCACGGAAGTGTTTTATTAACAAAATAATGCAACGGAAAAAATCTATGTTTCATTAAAAACTGTGACATAATTATAATTTAATTTCCCTTTAGTAATGGATAATATTATTATATTTTTGCTCGTATATTCTATATTTGTTTGTAGGCACTTATTTCAAAATTTAACGTAACCATATATAATCCAACTTTCCGTTTAACTGGAAATGACTTAAACTCTGATTTTTAAATGGAACACCCGGTATATTTTTCTTTTATTTTTCTCTACAGCTATTCTGAATACTATCATGTGTCTCTTTTTACATCATTAAAATAATATTATTTTTAAACTAAAGGGCTATGAGTATATTGGACCAGAAGTTAATTAAGTATTGTCAATTATCGAACAATTCAGTTTTATATCTTAGACATACCTACACTATCAATTTAATTTCGATATCGCTAAAATTAAAAAAGTTATAATGGCGAACCACTTCTGAGGGACAACAAGTCCACCAAAACACCAAACTTATACGGTGTATAGGTTTGGTGTTTTGGTGAGCTTGCTGAATTCAATATTTTAATTTGGGATACTCGCCTTCCTACTTTTTGGAAAATGGGACCTCTTCGGTCCTATTGACCCCTATAAACTTGCAGATCGCCTGCAACAAAAAAGAAGAAAACCCCCCAAAAAACCCAAAAATCAAAAATATTAATCTACGTTTCGGTGGCAAGTCGGCCACCGTTGTCAAGATGAAACTAAAATAAAAAATTAAATTAAATTTTAGGAAAAACGTCATAGGAGCTATCAGAATTTGCTTAGCTTTTAGAGCAAATTTCTTAAAATTTAGTTGTGGTTCGGTGGCCGACCGAAACGTAGATTAATATTTTTGATTTATGAGTTTTTTGGGGGGTTTCTTCTTTTTTGTTGCAGGCGATCTGCCACAAAACTATAGAACATATTTTCAACATTTTAAAGTACATACCTACGTAAATACATATAAAAATAAGTAGCAATTTTGGTTAATATTTAAAATTCCATAAATTTAAAATACCGACAGGTGCTTGTTTTATATCTGCGTTGTTAAAATTTTAAAATTATTGCATACATTTCCTACAATACATGGAAATATAATTGTTATCAAATTTTAATTTTAAGAACTCCTCAGATGTTCGTTATTACATAAATCATATTTTTATTACAAGAAAAAATGAAACGAAACAAACAAAAAGGGAAGTATGTCTCTGAAGCGAGAGAAGGGCATTTTCATGAGGCGAGAGGATGGCTTCTCTCGTCTCGCGGCAACACTAAGGGGTAAAATAAACAAAAAAGTTAATAGTTAAAAAAAATATATATTATAAAACAAAAATACTAGTATCCGAATACTAGTATTACCTTTTTCTTTCTTTATTACACAGAAGCCGCAGGCTCTGTGACTTTAGGAAAATCCGCAACTGATGGAGCTCTATTAGAGCATTCCTACGACCATCCCATCTGTTTAGAAATACACCTTTAGTTCTTTCAGAATTTATGCAGGATTAAATATTTTCGGAATACCTGTGTACCCTGGTATATAAAAATAACTAAAAAATATGTTGCACACATTTTATATGTGACTGGTATTGTTTAAGTTTATAATTGTCTTAAATGCCCTACAATTTTAAGCATAAAGCGTACTGAAAAGCATACATACTTTCATTATTAAACTATAACTGCCCTCTATGGTAAAAACAAATATCTTACGCAGAATTTTTATTATCAAGACAATTCAAATAAAATATAATAACAATAAAAAATTTAATATTAAAAATATTTATGACAATATTATTATAACTTATAATTTATCTAAAAATTAAACCAGTTGACTCTAAATAAATTTAGTAAGAATAAGTCGAGGAATAGGTACTTAACCCACAAAAGAATGACGTCAAATAAAAGCTAAGTATACTTGTTAGTTGCCAGGGACTCTTATAATCTTATAATTGTTTAAAGTCGGTTGAATTCATCTATCTTAATTTACAACCTTAAAGATCAAGTTTAAATATAAGGACATTGCAGATATAACATCATACCAATAGCAACCAATTAAGAAAACACAAAAGGAAGTATGTATTAGACCTTTGTTTTAACCAAAAATATTTAAAAAAATCAGCCAAAAACTTCAAAAACTTCCTAACTTTTATTTTTAAAAAATGCTTTATGCTTTAAATTGCGTATTACTAATGAGAGCAAGATTTAATAAGCCAAAGAATTAGGTTTGCGCCATTATTCTTCTTACAAAAGACACAAAAAGACACTATGGTTGGTATTGGGGAAGTTTTCATTTCCTCTCGAACGACACGACAGATTCGTTTTACCTCCAGAAGTGGCCAATTAAAATGACTGGAGTCAAAAATATATATACTCCTGGAGTGTCAAACTGTTTTGATATAAATAAATACATCTTTGGGTTAAAATTAGGTAAACAATGACTTATAGGTACAATAATTTTAAGCAAATACAATAAACTATGTAAAAACTGAGTTTAAATTATAAGGTACCAAAACTTAGGATATATTATTATTTAGTTTGGCATTTCCTTAATCATTAAATTTGCCTAATTTTTAATAGTTTTAATTAGACATCAAGTAATATTCCAGCTCTGCTTTTTGTATAAAATAATTTTCCAAAAAAGAAAACTACATTTAAAAACCCCACAGGGCCAGTCCAGCTTCACCAGTGGAGTATGGAGCAGGACTAGGAAGAGATAATTGTCTAAACAAAAACAAATCTCTTTAAATCCATAAATATAACTAAGGCAACACTAAAATATATTTCCCTTTTTATTAATAATCAAATTTATTTTAAAGGAAGTTTTGGATAGTCATGTTAATGACTCGCGTCTAGCGACACCCCGCTGGCGAGCTTCTTGACAGTGTTGACACATGAAACCTGCTCTATTTTGCAGGGACTCGGCTAAAAAATTACATTTTAATGTAATAATTTGGGTTTTTTTTTAATACGTCCCCGCATTTTTACGTCTGAAATATAATTGTGGAAAATAAAAAGCCGCTTTGCTAACCAGAACTAACCATGACCGACTAGATCTTAGGGCTTTTGAATTTGTTTAAATTATGTGTAGAAGTTATAAACAAAATTTTAACAACGTATTAGAAAAAACCCGGGGCATATATAATGACACTTTTAAAAAATTTATAACTTCTACCATATCAAAAATTATAAAAAAATTATTAATAACTTTTATGTATGGAAAATTTAGACAAATTCAAGAGCCCTAAGTTCTAGTCGGTCATGGTTAGTTCTGGTTAGCAATACGGCTTTTTATTTTCCCCAATTATATATATCAGACGTAAAAATGCGGAGACATATTAGAAAAGACCCATGATTTGGGACAATCAAATTACGCGCCTAGTCCCTACATAATAAAGCATGTTTTATGTGTTAACACTGTCAAGAAGCTCGCCAGCGGGAGTGTCCCTAGACGCGAGTTGTTGATGTGTCTGAGAAATAAAAATAAACACATAATCTACTTGTCACCCATTTTTATTATCAAAAATATAAATTTTTAACACAAGTAAAACGTACATAATTTACGATATCTAGGCGTACGGTAGTGGGCCAGGCCAAGTTCCGGCCTACCGCACGAATGTTTCGGCCTATTTGTCCCCCTATTACAACTTCGGTCAACGACAAAACGGTCGATTATTTCGTAAACTGTATGTATTCGTTAATAAAGTACAAAATTAAAGTTGCATAGAACTAGATAATTGATGGTACCAAAAAATATTAATTATTTATAGTGTCGGCCAGAAAGTGCTTTGTAGTTTGATTTGGCAACCATTAATAAACGCAACATGCTATTCTGTGACGTTTCCTTGAAAGTGTCGGACAATGTTATGGTTTCAATAACACTAAAATCTTGGACTTCCATTGTCTTTATTTGTTAATTGTTACACAACGTTTCGGTTAGTGATGTATGTCCAACCGTTTTCAAGTGATAACTGTTATCACTGCAAACCTTTTTTTAATTAATTATAACAAAAACTAGAACATCAAAAAACTTTAGTCAATACCTAAATTATAAAACATTTTAACTTTAAATTTTAATATTAATGAAATTTACTTGTACACCCTGTAAAGGAACATAATAAATATGAGATTTTAGAATGAATATAAGGGTAACATATTTTCAAACAAAAAGAATACTAAGAGACATTTGGAATACTATTTCATTTATAGAAAAACCAAAAATTAAATGCGTCTTGAGGCAAGACTAAAGGATAGAAATATATCTTTAAAAATATATGAACAATTTGACCCTGGATAAAAAGTATATGCTAAAGTATATTCCACAGATATATAATATCAATTTAAAAAACAAAAAACTTCATAGTTTGAAATAAATATTCACTTTACGTCCCTATATTGTGCTAAACTTTATTATTCTTTTTTTAATAATAATATTTTATTAAGCATGTTTCTTTCGCTGTATACAAACTATCAGTCGGTAATATTTGTTAAATAATATTTGTTTGATATCAAAATAAATAATTTAAAATATATAATGTTATAAATACCAAATAACAATATTCTAAAATTAAATAAATAACTTAATTTATATTTAAAAATTATAAACTTCATCAAGTCCTAGGTCTTCCTGGATTGTTCCTAGTACCGATGCTGCATTACCCCGTTGCACAGCTAAACCAATTATTTGGATAATGAAACTTCGAGATTTTTTGCATTGTATTTTTTTGCAAATTTCATTAATAAAACCCTTAGCCTCATCACCTAAAGGACCAAAAGTTTCAACAGCAAAAGGAATGAAAATAAAGATAAAGATAAATAATTACATTTTGGAAACAACTGACAACAAAAAACTAATAATAAATTTCGTTATAATGGTATTGCAAGTGCCGGGCAAGCATATTTTTAGGTTCGATTATTGGCTCACCCTGCATAGCTATTGGGTTTGTGCCCATACAAAAAATGCTAGTCTTGACCTGGGTGACAACATATTAATATTCTGAAAAATTTTCGCTGGTCACCAAGTTACACAAGATTTGTGCCATGTCTTACTACAAATATATAATTGATCTTGCTGATATAATATGGTAATGTCTTTTTTGATGTGTAACTATGTTAAAGGACTAGATTATTCCCAGGTGCTATTGAGTAGTTGTGATTTTTAAGTTTTTTTGTGAACTGGTGTATGTTTCGGGTCACCTGAAGCGTTTTCTTAGTCCAATAATAGAATTAAGGTCTGATTTTATCAATCTATGACTTGTGATAAGCAGTATAAATATATGTACTGATTGCCTCAATTTTAGAATGTCACTCGGAATATCATAAAAGCTACATTAGACTTTGTAGATATAATAATAAAGCTGCATTTTCTTTATAAATTTTGAGTTATTAGATAGTATCTCCAACCGTTTTCAAGTGATAACACAAATAAAGACAATGGAAGTAAAAGATTTTAGTGTTATTGATGCTATTATGTGGTTTGGATTCTACATTAAAAATGACAAAACATACAGAGGTTATAATTATTTGTGTAATATTCGTGGAGGTACTATAGCACTGCTGAATGGTGCTGATTCCACGCACATACTTGGATTTATCAAATTCTCGCGCGACACGGACACGCTGGCGTCGACACTAGGCAGCCTGAGAATAGCTGTAATTTATTTTACTTTAAGTAAACCACCCATCTTGGCATGCAGTAGCGAACACATGCAACTAAAAATACACTTTATTGTAATTAAGAGAAATCAATATATGTTATATGAATTTCTTTTCATGAATACTTTCAAAAAATTTGCTATTTGTATTTTTTTTTTTAATAATTGAATAAAATATTTTATTACTTATTTAGTTCTTAGTTATTTATCTGAACTTAAAATTTATATCAAAAATGCAGCTATATAATTACATCTACAAAGACTAATGTAGCATTTTATGATATTCCGAGTGACATTCTATAATTAAGATAATCAGTACATACGTTTAAACTGCTTATCACAAGTCCTAGATTGGTTAACTTTCAGCTTAATTCTTTTATTGGATTCGACTTAAGAAAGCATTTTAGGTGACCCGAAACAAACACCAGTTCACAAAAAAACTTAAAAATCACAACTACTCAATAGCACCTGGGAATAATCTAGTCCTTTTAAATAGTTACGCATCAAAAAAGAAATTACCAAATCTTGTGGAACTTGGTGACCAGCGAAATTTTTTTCAAAATTTTAATATGTTGTCATCCAGGTCAAGACTAACATTTTTTGTATGGGCACAAACCCAATAGCTTGCCCGGCACTTGCAATACCATTATAACGACATATTATTATTTTTTTGTTGTCAATTGTTTTCAAAAGGTAATACTTTATTTTGATATCAAATAAATATTATTAAACAAATATTACTGAAATGATAGCTTCTATACAGGGCAAGAAATATACTTAATAAAATATTATTATTAAAAAAATAATAAAGTTTAGTGCCATATAAGCACGTAAAGTGAGTATTTATTTCAAAATATGAAGTTTTTTTTTTTAAAACACTGATATTTTATATCTGTTGAATATACTTTACCATATACTTTTTATCCAGGGTCAGAAAATTGCTTCATAAACTTTTTTTTTAAATATAAGTTGCACAATAATCCCTTGCAGTATTGCCTCATGTGGCATTTAATTTTTTGTTTTTCTGTAAATGAAATAGTATTCCAAATGGCTCTTTTTATCTTTTTTCATTTAATATGTCAGCCTTATATTCATTCTGGAATCACATATTATGTTATAATGTTCTTTTAGAGTGTGTACAAATAAATTCTATTATTATTTAAATGTTAAGATTTAAAGTTAAAATATTTTATAATTTAGGTATTGACTGAGGTGTCCTCTTTAACTTTTAACAGTACAAAAAACTTTATTTTGTGTAGGTACAATGAAAATTAACAAAAATTGCAGGGCTTACTGCTTCCTTAAAGCATCTGTGTCTATAAATTTTTTAAAAATATTTGTCATTTTTCAGAGGTCAGGGTTAGTGTTTTAAAGAACGGAACGTTCTCATTTGTGACCAGGGAACATTTGCGAACATTTACAACCAGTGTGGGAACGTCCCCTTATGAGCTAGTATAAGCACGAACGAGAATGTTCCCGGAAAAATGCTCATATTTATGAATCTTGTTTTAATAGGCAAACAGTGGTTCAGCACGTTTTCTGTCATCTGTCTGGGAGAAGTACAATAAAAAAATAGCTATTTATGACAGAACTATATCAGGAAATTACATTCTTTTTTTTACAAATATTAGGAAAAACTATTTAAGATTTTAAAACAGTTTAAAAATCCTCTTAAATGTGGTTTTAAAATAATGGAGTATGATCTTTTGTAACATGCGCTGGAGTTGCCGGTTATTGGCAACTCCATCCCGCTGGGGTTGCCGGTTATCGGCAACTCCAGCCGCTAGCGTATGGCACGGGATCCAAAACTTAGACGAACACAAGGCTTAACTCAAGGTGTTAGCATACCGTGCTGATGAGTGAATAACATCTTGTGCCTTAAGCAGGTGTCTCCAACGGTGCCTCTGAGAAACAGGGCGACCTCTCGGAGTATCTAGCCTTACTGCGGTAATGGGGGGCTCAGCCGTGGTGAGCTATTACTTCCCTAGCTAGAGAAAGAAAGAGGACAGAACCGCTTTCAAAGGAAGAAAGTGACAAAGGTCACAAGCAGACAAGTGTGCGCCGACCGAAACGGGTGAATCCGTTTTTTTTTATCTTTATGACAACTCACGAAGGATTATTATATATGTATATTATATCCTACGGATTATATATACATATATAAACCTAAGTACCAAAGTACCGTGAGTGTCGGGTTTTCCGGTGTTTAACCCATTTCTTCCCCAGTTGTTCCGTCAACGTTGTCCAAGCACTGAAACATGCAAATGTTGCATTTCACAGCACCTTTTAGACAACGCGGTAGTGCCACCACGGACGTTATTTTAAATAACTACTACCTAAATATGTCTGCCCGGCGGGGCTGGGATTCGAACCCGGATCGCCGGCGCGGCGAGCCAAGGCTCTGACCACTACGCTACCGGAAGGAAAGGTGCTCCTGTAGTCACAGGCGCCTGTTTCACGGGGAAGGACTAATCTATCCCGAACAAGCAGGTGCTTAGGAAGGGATCCCTGAATCCAAACAGAAGGCGGACAGAACCGCTTTTATAGGGAAAAGGGTTCCCTGGATTTAAACAAAAAGCAGATAGAACCGTTTTCATAGAGAAAGACCAGAGATACGGCCTCAAAAGGTACATCTGGTTCCTGTAACAAGGACCTGGTAGCTACCCACGTCACTATACTGGGAGAGAAGGGCATGACAGATCTAATCATCTGTTCGTCATACTTTTCAGGACACAGGGACACCATAACACATATTGTGCTCGTGTCCAGTAGCGGCACGTGCACATCCATAGCCTCGGCAGCTTCAAAAAAGCTTGGATTCCTCTTCCGAGCAAGGAAATATTTCTCTTCTTCCAATCTGTACACTCTGTATGTATCCAAAGAAGAGCTCAGTTCGTCTTATTAATGTCCCAACTGCTCTCACAGAAAGGCTTCCTCCATCTTGCCCACCGTCGAGCTGTAGGGGATCTGTCGCTCTTCTATAGGTATTTTCACGGCTTCTGCTCAGAGGAGTTGGCCAGTATAATTCCTTCTCTGGCAGCTCCCAACAGAGCAACCCGTAGTGCAACTTATATGCATCCTTTTACAGTTCAGTTAGAGAGGCCCCGAACTTCCCGCTTTCTTCGTTCCTTTATCCCTAGAGTGTCAAGACTGTAGAACCTGCTGCCCGCAGAAGCTTTTCCTTCTCCTCCCAATCTCCAAATATTTAGGTCCCGTGTGAACAAACTCCCTCTCACCACACTTAAGGCACCCACGGTACGTTAGTACTTAGGCATCAGCCTTCGTGGACTGTCCCAAGATAAAAAAAAAAAAAAAAAAGGGAGAAATATAAAAAGGTGTGAGCCACAATAAACTGAGGGGTCACGGTGGAGGGCGTAAAAGGTCCACTCACTTTTAACCTAAAAAAACCTACCTCTATTTTCTATATTGTCATTTTTACATTAGTTTTTAAACCGCTCTACTCCACCCTCACAAGTTTATTGTGACAAAAACCATATTCAAAATTTAGTTTATATAATTGTTAAGTATATTATACAATAATTAATGAGATATTTTTAGCTTTAATATGAATTTATCTTCACATGCACTGTATTAAAAAAGCCTTAAGCAATAAGCGAAACACTTTACAAATTATATTATTACCTTTGGCTGTTTTTGAAAGGCTCCTAATTTTGGAATCACATTGCCTATTCCACACGTCGGTAAAAATTGAATTTCTCTTGCCAGCCATGTCCATAAATTTAAATTTTAGGAAACAATGAACTTTTTGTCTGCTTCAGAACTCTCCAAACTAAAAATAGACCGAATTACAGGTAACATATTTATTCACTAAAACAAACCACAGCCATCGCAGCACTAGGAAAAGTCCGTTTATATTTTAAGAGGAACATTGTGGTTTTCAGTTTACTCTTATCTGATTCTGGGCTTTTTAAAAGACTTTAAAAACAGAAATTAGGAGCCTAAATTAATATTATCCCAGACCAAAAATCCAGAAAGGAAAACAGCCAGTAAAACGTCAAAATCATGTCAAGGACATTGACAATTCGCATACGCATGTGTTTTCTAAGGGGCGTGGCTTATAAAATAAACAAAAAAGGTGTATAAGCCTCAAAAAACGATCTTTTGTCAAAACACATTAACTTACTACAGCCTTAGATCATACACCTAACGAGAGGCAGTCTTGCCGCTTGGTCGTGCTTAGAATCGTATAAGAGAGAAATAAGAATAAGTCAACAATCTGCGCTGTGTACTGATTGGTCAGCAGGATATTACCCCTCTCTGGGAAGTCCAATCTCTTTGACTACGGAAATCTATGCTGTGACAGAGGCGCTCAACTCATAGCGGAAACCGTTGGGGAAAAAGTTTCGCACTGAGTGTATCGGTGTCCTTTTTTAAGCTATAAGGATAATAAAAAGGTAATTTAAAAATTTAAACCGACTAAAAAATATGCTTAAATTATAAAATAATATTTTTTATGTACATATACCTAAATTAGCCAACTAAGATGAAATCAAAAGTAGGTACGAAACAAATTAAATTCAACAATTTTTCGAGGTTGGTGCCAGCAAAGGCATAGTTTTTATTTTATTTAGGTTTTACTTTAGATGGATTTGAGGGCACCAATAAAAAAATCATTGGTGGCCCTTAATTTTTTTATACCTACTTTTGATTTCGTTTTTGTTGGTTAATTTTGGTATTTATATAAAAATATTATTTCATTATTTTAGGTTTTTTTGAAGTTGGTTTAATTTTTCTTAAATTACTTTTTATTTTATAATTTAAAGTTTTAACTAAATACTAAAATTTTTTGTTATAAGTACTAATAGGTTTGTTGTGAATATTAGTTTTTCGTAATGCATTGGGGGTTAGTTCCGCACGAGGAATAGGAGGTCGTGTGGCACGTGTTTTTGGAAAGATGACAGTGGCCAAACGCAAAATTTGACTTAGTGTGCTTATTGGAAGATAGCCAGTTATACAGTTTGCATTGTATTTTTCACTCTAGAAAATAATAAAAGTATTTTTTTAAACCTCAAGGCATCTGCTCCATTGTCGCTTTAGTGCCAAACTTTTTCCCAATGGTTTTTGCTATTAATTAAGATTACCTATTATGGGCTTAGAGCCCAAACCTACTAGAGGCAGCCTTGCCTCTTGGTCGTGCGAACAAGCATGCGAGAGAAAAATAAGAATGGGTGCATAACCGTACCCTCTCGAAGAGAGATGTATACCCCTACTTCCAGCAGGTATATGATCGAACATAAATTTATTTACCTGCTTGCATCTAAACTTTATTCTAAAACGATAAAGTTACTTTAGCGAAACAGCAGACAGTTCTATTAAGTTGGAAATATTTGATTTTTTAAATTTTATTTTATTTATAACTGGAATTTAAAAAAATAAAACTTTTTTTATTAAATGAAGGAAACATAAATAAAAAACTCTTAATTTATTTTGCAGTAAAGTTAAAGTGAGTTAGTACCTGGTTACTGCCTTTTATTTTAATTTAACAAGGCACTGAAAAACATGCTAATAGTATATCTACCCAAAGAGTAATCTTGATTTTTTTATTAGCGTATTACCTAAACGTAAATTTTAGTTTTAATACAAAACCATTAAATTTACGGATGATAAGTAAATAAAGTGGTAAAAGATTTTAACTTCAATAGCCAATTCAAAATTTGTTGCGCGCGCACAGCATCGGGCAGGGACAAAAAGCCGGGAATCTGACTTTTTATTTCATAATTTTTCGGGCTTCCGTACGTAGTGCAACATGGCTTCAGAGGAGACAATAATGAGTGACGGTGAACAGTTCTTCGAAGGGGTTGAGAAACTTCTAGAAATATGGTTTACTACTACTGAAGGGAACGACAAAACCTCAGATTTACGAAAAATTCCAAGGTTAGTACCCGAAAATTCAAAGCCGGTACCACTTCCATGCATTCGCGATTCCTGTTGGTTCTTGTCGGCCAGTAGGTTAGAATGTGAACTTTTCAGCCAACATTGATTTTTTAAGGCATTTCGAATGATAAAGTACATTATAAGAGGCAGTCGTTGGTCAGCTGATTTTGTTTGCTTTTGATTTTTATTTGCCAACTCTGGAGCGTTTATGCTATTTTCCCTGGCAGCTCTTTTAAAAAAAATTGTTTTTTTTAGTAATAAATATACTTATTTTTTACCTGTTTTGTGTAGATTTTTAATTTTCACTTATAAAATTTATACTTAAGTTGCAGGATCTTTTAATTTACACAGTATGGTCGTAAAGTATGAAACCTGGCACCCGGGATTCAAATTAAAGTTAGGGTGTATTGATTTAAAAATATATTTTTTCATAATTAATAAGTAGCTGATACTAATCATCTAATAAAGATTTCTTTATGGTGCTTATAAAATGTAATATTAGTGAATATTCCTATATTTTTCTTTCTTTTAACTGCCTTTTTAAAAACTTGACGTTTCATTGGCGTTGGCTTTTCGCTGCCGCCCAAAGTCGAACGACAAATGAAGTATATGACAACTGCGGCGACGGCGTTAATAAATGGTCATATTAAATGCCATAAGTTTAACTGAACTTCAACAGCAGCGGCCAAGGTCAAATTATAAACTTGACGTTTCATTCGCGCTGCTGTTGCGATCCCCGTTCGCAAGTTAGACTTATGGCGTTTAGTACAACCCAGTGGCGGCTCGTGGGTTAAAAAGTAAGGGGTTGCAATTCTAATGGCTCTTTAAAAAATTAATAAATTATACAATTAATGAAAATAAATAGACATACAAAAACGTGGCTGTGTGGCACACAGCCACGTATGTTTTTTATAGAGCTCAGCATTAAATTAATGTTCTGGTAAAACTCCTTTTTTTACTAGTTGTACAAATTGTCTATTTTTAAATGAGGAATTGGCCTCCCAAGTCTTTTTTTTTCCGCTCTATCAGCTAAAGATCGGCCACCAAACGGCTCTGCAATTAAACTTTGTACCGAATTCATTTTGAACACACAAAAGATTTCTAAAAAATGCAATCAGGCACCGCGCGATAACCAAAATAATAAATTATTCTTCAATAAATTGTAAATCAGCCTGCCAGGTAAACAAAGGTTTGCATTCGAACTGCAAACCGCATGACGCTTATGAGACCCAATGCCAAGATAGGCAACTCCATATACTTACGCGTACTCGTAATGAATCCAATTGGGTTTGCATTTTGATTGCAACCATCGCATCGGTATCGGCTTCAAGGATGAGACGTGACGCGACGCGCCATTAAATCAATAATATTTTAGCGAAAGCAGTCAAGTTATTTTAATAGTTTGGCTGTTATTTCCAGATAATATAAATACAGATGTTTGAATGAATTTAAAAAAATGTGTAACTATGTAACGATTAATATATATTTTTTTAAATTTTATTTTAAACCTTTTTTGGGGGTTGCGCAAACGCATTTATAAATGACGTCGGCGTGCGAAACGGCAACGACAACGTAACGTCAAGTTTATAAATTGGAAGTAATATTAATATCGATTGCTAATTATGAAATCCAAGAATGACACAAAATATAAATTTTACAGAAGACACAAAAAACTAATTTCGCCTAAAAAGATTTTAATTTTTTTTCATGTTTTGGATTTGAACTAACTGCTCGGTTTTCAAACGGTCCAATAATGATGAATAATATGCACCTGTAATAGTTTTACCCTTTTCCAGATAGTCGATGAGGATTATCCCCTGCGAATCCCAAAAGACAGTCGCCATAACCTTTCCGGCCGAAGGAACGGTCTTCGCCTTTTTTGGTGCAGATTCCCCCTTGGTAACCCATTGCTTAGATTGTTGTTTGGTCTCAGGAGTATAGTAATGAATCCATGTTTCATCCACATTGACGAAAGGACGCATAAAGTCCTCCAGATTCTTCTGGAACAGCTGCAAACCATCCTTGCAACACTTCACACGATTCCGTTTTTGGTTAAGCGTGAGCAATCGTGGCACCCATCTTGTGGATAGCTTTCTCATGTCCAAATGTTCATGTAAATTATATGTACCCGTTTAGTCGAGATGCCCACAGCACTAGCAATGTCACGTACCCTAACTCTTCTGTCATCCATCACCATATCATGGATTTGATCAATGATTTCTGGAGTCGTGACCTCCACAGGCCGTCCAGAACGTTCATCGTCACTTGTGCTCATATGGCCAGTCCGAAAATTTTGAAACCACTTGTAAACTGTTCTAATCGAAGGTGCAGAGTCACCACAATGTTTATCAATCTTCTCTTTAGTCTCCTGAGGCGTTTTACCTTTCATAAAGTAATGTTTAATCACCACACGAAATTCTTTTTCGTCCATTTCTTGAAAATCAGTCGACTTCCTTGATTCACACGAATGCCAAACACAAAGAAATAGACCAATATCGCTGACACTTGGTGTGCATTCATTCAACAGATGCTACTAACTAAACATGCGATACGCTCGATATGCGCCGGTGGTGCCATCTCTCGGACTTTGCATGGACTTTTCATGTTTTCGTAAATCCACTTAATCTTGGGAGCAGCTGATATATGTGGTTCCTGTTGTTATCTGTAGAGAGCAGCACTGAACGGATGAAATTTTTGTGACAACTGTTATATATGTAATTTTTGATCTAAAAGCACCAAATGTCATTTTTGAAAAAAATTGAAATTCGAGGTTTTCATACTAAGCCATTGATATAAACTTAAAAAGTCTGAAACTTTACTGGCTCTATTAAAAGTTTCATTTGGCTCCAATTACAAACAGGTATTCCTAACAAAAGATAAAAAAATTATTTTTGCTTGTAGGGTATTTCTATCTATAGCAGGGGTGGATTTACGCAAAGTCTGAGTAGGCTGAAGCCTAGGGCGGAAATTTACGATTAATTTTTAAAAAAATGTAATTGTAAATTTTAATGATATATCTAATTAATAATTTTGCAGAAAAAAAAGGTTTGAAGAAAAATGTTAATATAGGGTTTTGCCTATATTTAAATAATACATACAAGTCCTATTTGTTTTACCATTTTAATTTATATTTTGTTTTTATATTATGAAATTTGTTTGTTTTAAAGAATTATTATTTAATTTTCTGTTTGATTTACTTTTGTTAAATTTGCTTGTTACATTTTTTTAAGAATTGCTAGTGAAGCTTACATTCTTTTAATGCAAAATATTTCGTTCTGATATCCAAAAAATATTGACATATTAGGGCGGCAAAAATATATTAGCCTATGGGCGGCAAAAAGTTAAATCCGACCCTGTCTTATAGTTATATTAAAATATTTTGGCTCTGCTAATGAGTAGGTTTACAGATTTATAATTTTTTTGTGGAGATTTTGTAAGAATATTGTTAAATAATCCATTTTTAACATTCTAAACCATGGATGAACGAGTTTTTTTTGTAAAAACTTACTTTTAGCAACTTTTGGGTAATTAACCTATTCCACTTTAGCCTTTATTTATTTAATCACACTTTTGTCAGCAATTTTATTCACTGAACCTATTGAAAACACATACATGGTTGGTTGGTTTAAGCTGAGTTGGGCAAGTGCAACAGTTTGTCTTTTTAATCATCATTTTTATCAACCCTGGCAGAATGTAAGGGGTGTCAGCAAAAATAAAACTACTTCTATATTCCTGCCTTAACGTTTATGTTTCACCCAAAAATGGAAACAAAGTTACCTTTGGGTCACTAACAGGCAGTAGGATATAATTTAAAAATTTGATTATGTAGATAAAAAATTAAATGATTTTCCAAAATAATTTATTTGTTTTAAAAGCTGAGTGCCCATGCTAGAAGAAGTAAACATTTTAGGATTTCTGCACTGATCTACTGATACTATATCATACTGTTAGCAATGAACAACTTTTTAAAATATAATAAATCTTTAATTTTTACTAATGAGTCGCCAGTGTTTTATTATGGTAAATAAAGGCTATTTTATTAAGTTCATAAATGATTATTTATTTTCAGGTTTTGTAAGTGGCCGTGATTTGTTATTAATTTAAGGAAAAAAATAGTGAAATTAATTAAATAAGGATTTTGCTTTTATTGCAGATCAAAATTGGAATCTCTTCTAAAAATCGTCAGATGTGAAATTATAAGTTTTGTGAAAAATGACCAGATTGATGCCTATGTTTTGAGGTAAGCAGACTTAAATATTCTTTAATATTAAAAAAATACAAAAAATTTGCCAGATAAAATGATAAAAATAATCTTTACATTATGAATAGAATGTTTAATATGTAGTAAAAAACAGGAACAATGATTTAAAAATGCCATAAATATGAAACCACAGACTTCACAATAATATCATAATAGTCCCAACGGCGACCGTCGTAAAAGGAGGTGAACCAGAATAAGTACAAAAGGTAATTGTGCTCCACCTGTTTTTGGCCGTAAAACATCGAAAAACATAGATATTGACATGTTTGTTTTTTCATCTTCGGCGGACTTATGAATCTTTTAAGAAAAATAAAAAAAAATTTGGTGTTAATTTATATTTTAAAAATAAAAAAAATGGGCATTTTTCAAGTTTTTCGTCAATAAAATGCATCCATTTGAGTTTAGCAATGTTTAGTGATTTGTTTGATATTCTACGTGTAAAGACAACTAATTAAAAAAAAATCACAAATAAGTATCAATTTTTTAATTTATTTTTTATTTTTTTTTTTAATGGAAAAATTGACATTTTTGATTTTTTTCTTTAAATATTCTAAATTTGATGGACTTTAAAGAATAAAACTATTTGACACTTCAAAAAAAAATTATCATGTTGATTTTACATCCCAAAGAAAGTTGAGCCGCGAGTCTAAACAGTTACCATACAAAAATGAATTTTATTTATTTTTATATTTTTGGATATTAGATAAGTAATAAACCAACGATCTGGCGATCTGTTACAAGTCCATTTTTTTTAATAATTTTTTTTTTAATTTTTGTGAAAGTGTTCTATAAGACATCAGTACAAAGTTTTACTATTCGAAGAAGTTTTATCAGTAGAATATAAAACAAGTCTGGCAATGGAAAAATTAATTGGTATAGATATTCCTAACTTAAAAACACAAGCTTCACAATATGACATATTTGAGGGAATAATAATTCAATGTCAATTATGTTTAAAAAAAAAAACTTAAGCTTAGCAAAAAAGGACTTTCTTAATGTGGTATGGCAGAATTTTGGTCAAGTATTAATGTGCCAGACCAATTCTATGCAAAAGATGGATAAAAACCAAAACTTTTGACGTTCATTTTTTTTATAGCTCATATAAAAAATTTATCATTGCAATAAATATTTTGAGGGTGGTCTGGCAAACAGTTGTATCGAGAATAGGGGTGCTAGACTTAAATTTTTATATTCTACTAATCAAAACCCCTTCGAATAGTAAAACATTGTACTTATGCCTTATAAATCAATTTTACAAAAAAATACAAAAACAAAATTGGACATGTAACAGATCGCTAGACCGTTGTTTTCTTACTACTTATCTAATATCCAAAAAGTAATAAAGTCTATTTTTGTACTTATTCTGGTTCACCCCCCTTTTACAACGGTAGCCGCTTGGACTATAACAACAAAATTAATTGAAGAACTAAGCTACATATAAAAATAAGTAAATAAACATTTTTTGAAGTTTTTTAAAACAAAGGGTTTTATTGTAGTACTCTTGAAGGTTATTGTTTTTTTTCAGAAAGATGTTACATAGTAAATGCTGTTATATATTTTTCCTAAAATATAGAAATTATTTTTGCGTAATGAAAATATAAATCAAACTCTGTATTTAACGGATTTTGAAATACCAAATATCCTAAAAAATTCAAGTGTATATTTACTTTTTTAAATGCTTTATCACTCGGCAAATTTTAAGGTGGTTTAAGAGTTAATATTCTTACATAATACCGTGACCGCCAAAAAGTTGGACACATGGAATTTTTTTTTTTTCTGTAACTTAATCGATATTGACTGACGTTCGGCTAATGGGCGCCGCTTGGGGAAATAATTATAAAAATTAAATTAAGATATCAAGAATGAAGTTATTTGTCATAGTAACTATAAAAGTTATTTGAAAATGCTGTTTAGAATTTATTTTTGAGTTGATGTGTAAACTTTGATAAAAATTTTGAAAAAATAAAAAAAAACTTTTTTGATTTTTCTTTTTTTAAATTACAAATTTCAACTTTTTGCTTAATAATGAGTTTGCTTACTATAAAGTAACCAACTGATTCGATAATTTATAATTTTTGTTTAATTTTTAACAATTTAAACCAGAAAATTAAAAACATGAGATTCCACAGGTACTCTAAAGCTGGCTGTCCACATTTGCGTTTTTTTCTAGCTCCTGAATGCCACGGACACGTCCAAAGAAGCTGATTAAATATTAGAATAATAATAAATAACTACAATATTCATAATAATTTTCCATGATTTTAATGCATACACAAAGCACCCCTAGCACATACCGACCTACAACATAGGTTGAGTTTTGATTTAAACAGGTTATGTTTATCAGGCGTTTTAGTGGAATCCTCAAAAAAAATCGCAATGTTTCAACTTCTTTGCGTATACGCGATTAAAATGGCAAAAAAATTGTTTTTCTTGAAAGGGACCAATAAGATAACAGAAATAAAATACGCGGCGAAAAATGCGCCGATTTTAGTGTATAAACCGGCTTTTTTAGTTGGAACAAATTAACGAAAACCAATTATGATGTGCCATTGTTAAATTACACCTCACAATAATTTGTTACATTTGTTTCAAAGCCTATTTGTGTGGCAAATAAAATTGATAAAAAATCTGCAATATCAATATGAGACTAAATTATTGAGTGTGTCTTTAAAGTTTAAGTAAAAATTGAGAAAAATACTTTTTTTTACAAACCTGTTAGAAACTCAATTTTTAACACCATATAGATGCCTTAAAAATGTTACTTTTGGGCACTTGTGCCTTAAAGTAACATTTTAAAGCACTACTGTTAAAAGTAAAATGTCAAATTTTGAAAGGTAACGTCAACGTTTATTTATTTACTAATCATTTATATTAATTGTACAATTCAAACAACTTAAAAAAACAAATTTCTTCCAAGTTCTAGCATTCTCCGTAGTTGAGGTGGATTGAACAAAAAACACCGCATTCTCACCAGTTAGAATTCATTAATACATGACAACTTCAATCATTTTTAAATATGATGCTATGTAAAACTATATTTTTCCAATTTTTGAATAGTTTAATTTTTAACTGCATTATTGCGTTTGTAGAAAAAATATTTTATGATATTTGTGTTAAAAGTACATTTAAGGCACTCATGTGAGTTGCAAGTGATCCACGATCCACCTATGGTCTAAACTGTGGAACCTGCTGTCTGCAGGTGCCTTTTCTTTTCTCCAAACCTTTAGGATCTTTCTGATTCACTGCAGACACCCATGATATGTTAATACTTGGGCTTTGAGTTTTTTTTAATTGCCGCAAGATAGAGAAAAAAGTATCTAATAGCTCCAAATTTCTAAAAATCGATTAACTCTTTTTCGATTGTAAGAAAAACAATTCTAACGAAGAAATTGACCCTTATTGTAAATTTAATTTTGCGACATACTGTATATTGGTAGGTTGTAAAAAAACTATAATGTTTAAATAAAATATCCCTCTCCTATCTGAGATTATGAGGTTATGAGGTCAGCACATTTCAAAGCGCTTTAAAAAAATATGTTTTATTAATTATTTTATACTTGAATTATCTTATTTTTATATAATCTGTGAAGGACACTAACCTATCATTAAAATAAGTTAATTGAGATTTTTTCTCTCAAGGTTTTCTAAATTTGTAACAGAAATAGTATGAAGAATTATTTGATCTTATAAAGAAATTATTTTGCTTATTTTTTTTATCGTGAACCATTTTATGAAGGCTTGTGACCTAAGTAAATAACTTATACAATATTCAGCTGCAAAATTTATGTAACTCAAAATAATTTTAAAAACGAGGAAGCCTCAATTTTAGGGTTTTTATTCTTAACAAAGGAATGGTCCTAGCTGCATACACACTCCATTCACTCTTTTTACTTTGTCAACAAAGCCGTTTGTAAAATTGATTTGAAGTAAATTCGTTTGAGTACTGCAGAGTAGTCTCTCTCTTGAGGGGGGATCTTTAGAGTGGGAATGCGTAGGTTGGATTTGGGTTTTTGTAAAACCTTTTACTGGTTGGTTGTTGATTAATTTTTATAGATGTTTTATGTTTTTGTTTTATGAAAGGTATTTAGGTCTGATTTGTGGGTTTGTGTTACCTCGGCCATATGTTTATTTTTAGTAAACATCATGTCACCTAAATTTGTTATGGAAATATTTTTAAAAATCTTATTCTTAATACTTTAAACAAAACACACAGAAAATTCTTTATATAAACAGCTACCATCAAATGAAAAATAAATTAAGTTAGGTTTTTAAACTCCAGTTAACGTTCGGTTAGTCCATGCACCTAAAGCTTTGTGGCCATGTGATCAAAACTCTACTCTAACACCGCTCCAGCTCCATTTTTATTCCTAAACCCAGTGATATTTTGCAAAGATTTCAGGCATAATATGAGTAAACTAAGAAGTTTAAGGAGGGCCGTATAACGGTCGCAAATATGCCGCACGCGCAACATCTGAAAAATTCGACAACTCAAACCGACAATAAATGACCTTATGCTTACCAATAAAAAAATATGTCTTTAAAATGTTACAAACACTACAAATTAATGTAGATAACGTTAAGAAAATTATCCATTCCCATATGCATTACCAAAAAGTTTGCTCAAGATGAGTGTATTAAAGTCTCTACTTAGCTTCTCAGGCGATACCAAGAGGCATTTTTAAATTCCTTACTCACCTGTGTAAAACCTGGGTCATTTTTGTCAAAAGCCAAAAGATCAAAGCTATAGTGACAAGACGGTCATGATTTTGCCGAGTTTGTGCATGATTGGTTTCGCGCCCAACCAAAAATTTTCTTTAAAAGTAGCATTAGGAAATTTCCATACCGATGACAAAATGGAGGCTTAAGCTTAGAGGGTAAATACATAGAGATATAATGTAAAATAATATACTTTATGCATTTAAATAAGAAGTTACGGTTTATATTTAAATTTTTCTGGTATTCTAAACTAGTGTATCTCTTAATTCAACATATTGCCTTCTATGAACTAAATTGGGAAATACAGGGTTATAAGGTACCCTCTAGGGATCAAAGAATGAGTACTCTACTAAACCTGAGGAACGCTATAAAACACAATAATTTCATAAAGAAAATCCATTGAATTAACACTGCCATGTAAGCCAGGCCTGTTCGAGAAAAAATCCCAAGGTCGATTACTGAAAATCCCCGGCATCCGCGGAGAACCACCGTCCGGTAATTCCCCGGCGGCCGTGGAGCCACCGTCAGGTAATAACGTACAGTCGTACCTTACAACCAAAAATTCGAAAATATTGAACGTTATTAGTTATTATAACCACCATCCGGTAATTACCCGGCGGCCGCGGGAACCACCGTCCGATAATTACGTACACTCGTACTTTATTACCGGAAATTTGCAACCGAAGAGTATTTTGGCCGAAACCAATGAAATGTGTACGTCAAACGGAAGTACGTTATAGACAAAGTACATTGTATATGGTAAATCCAGGGCTACCCTACAAAAAAAAATGTCAAAGAGACATCTTGTGTATTCTTTCCGTGGAAAATTTGGGATTTGACGATGAAATTTGATCAAATTCACGAAAAAAATACAAATAGAGGATTCGCTTTTGAAACTTAGATTTTGGGGAGGAGCGGTTCCCAAAAAAAACTTTTTGCAAATTCCAAAATGAAATTGTCTTTCCAAAGAGTTCCCCTTGGGCCCAATAGCGTCTGGTATATATTTGGGGGTTTAGTGTGGTATGGGCCCAATAGCGTCTGGTATTATTTGGTGTGGGTATATGTCTCACTTTTTAGTTAAAACTTTTTAGGTATGGCCTTGAATGGAACATCTTTTTTAAAGGATCATTTTTGAAAGCGTCACATTTTTTTTTTGTTGCGTTTTAATAAAGATGATTTTGTAGCAGTTTTTAGTAACAAAATTTATTTAATTAAATGTTACACTTCTACCAATTTGTATTAAAAGTAGTGATAAACGACAGACTATACTAATTTTATTATATTATAAATAATAAATATATTTATTCTGTTGTTACTTAAAATGCACACGAAAACCTTTTTATTAAAACATATCAAAAAACAATCAGATGCTTTAAAAAATGAACCAATAAATAAAGCGTCCCATTAGGAAAATGTTCATTTTATGTCGTATCTCTTTTGTTTCAATTTAAATAATTTTCTAAAGTATTCTTTCAAATTCTACGGGAAAAAAAAATTTACAAAATGGCTATGACGATAACCGTGTGCAGTGTTTATAGTCTGTCTCAAAGTATACCGTGTTACCTCTTGCCTTCATTTATGGATTATACCTGCCGACAGCATTAAAACTGCGGATCGGTAGGTATTAAAGGACAGAACATTAAGGACGGACTTTAATAATATAAAGATTTATAATTTATTGTTTATTTAGGTAAGTATAATCTTAAAATTACATTAAGAAATTAAATATATGCAAAGTTTTAATAAATTTATAACTGCATTATCTATACATAATTACATTTTTAATCTAAATATCTAAATCTAATTCTGTTTTACTATCAGAGAAATTTAGATTAATTACAATAGTATTTATGTTGTTTATAGAAATGTAAGAGTCCTCAATTTTTATAATGTGCTGTAGTGAATTTTTCCAGCTTGCAACTGGTATGTTAGTAATTACATTTTTATCAAATTTATAACACTGGGACTTAAGTAGGTGTAACATTTTCTGCTCGATCTTTGATTTTACTTGGTTCCACAAATGCTCTATGGTAAAGCTATCAATCATACCCAGTGATTCACTTATCACATACATATTGTTTTTAATTGCATATGAGTTTAGGACTTCCAAAAGTTGCGTTTTTTGTAACTGAATTCAAAATAAATATTATTTTCTAACAAATATCCTGGATTTCAGTTTTTGAACTTGATAAAGCTGGTGCTTTGTGTAGCAGACGACTGTGGTAGCTTGCGTTATCCATGACAATAACACTGTTGTTTGGAATATTTTTTAAAAGATAATTTTGAAACCAGTTTTCAAAAAGTTCTGTACTTGTATCCTCATGATAATCCAAGCTAGAATCCTTAATATTCTTTGCAGACAACAGCAAGCAGTTTGGGACAAATCCGTCTTCTGAACCAGCGTGTGTTATGGTAATGCGTTTTCCTTTATTTGAAGATGCTTTCGTCTGACAGTTTTGACTGGAATCAACCCATCCTTTGGATACTGTGTCGTTTGTATCGAACCATGTTTCATCAAGATAAATTATGGATCTGTTTTCTAACCTATATATTTTAATTTCTTGAAGGTAATTAAATCTCCAAGTGCGTAATCTGTGCGATTTCATTACTAGTTGTCTTTTGTCTATTTTGCGATATTTAAATCCCATTTTACAAACAACTCTATGGAGGGTGGCACGGCTAATATTTATATTGGTTTCGTCTTCGTCTAGCTTCTTTTTCAATTTATCCAAGGTAGGAATAACTCCGCTTTCATAAAGACAATATATTTTCCTTTTTATAAGGTCCTGATCACTATTGTCTCTAAGGTGAGATTAAAACTCACTACGTTTTTTTCTTTTGTTCAATTCTTCACTAATAATAATATCCCTTATCGATGATATTGGAGATTTTGTAAGTAGACAGGTTTCTTTTAAAGCTTCTTGTTTAATTAGACCTCTACTGATTAAAGTTTCATACACATTTTTCACAACCTGTTTTGCATCTAATGACAAATGATTTCGACGCGACATAGTTATATTCTCGTAAAACAACTTTTTCGAAACTCACAGTAAAAACGGTTATTCAACACTGCCACTAAAATATTAGCCAAAATATTTATATGCCTAATGGTTAATACTCAAGAAATACCTGGCCTTATGAACAAATGGGTTTACCCAATAACAATAGGTAATAAAATCGTTAAAGGTTTATTGGGGTATGGTCCGAAAAGGCCATAACGATATACTTTGAGACAGACTATACCTATTATAGCATTTCAAACACTAGCTGAATTATATTGTCTTTGATTTCAGTGAATAGGCGCGTTTACACGTACGCGCCAAACAGACGCTCCTGGCGCGCTGCTCCAATGCGTCACTTCGGAGTGGCGCGCCAGGAACATACGGTCGGAGTGTGGTAGCCAAAAAGAGCAACACCTCTGGAGTGTGAGACTGGAGCGTACGCGCCAAAACCCTCCGTGTAAATACAATACACAAAGGTTTTGGAGCGGCGGCGCGTTGAATTTCCGCCTCGGTGGCAACTCCACGCGCCGCTCCATCTGTGGGTAACAGTCAGTCGAATTAACCCTTAACAAGAAAAAAAGGGCTGCTATTGGCTGTGTAGCGCTGTTTGTCATATGTGATAATGCAAAGAGAACTCCGCGAAAAATGTGGGTTAAGTAGTGGAGATTGAACTGAGAACGCTTTGGCCATATGTCTCTATTAAGGAAACTCAGAGAAAATAACCCAGAAGATTATAGAAACTACTTAAGATTATTATAAATTTAGTTCACCCTTCTATCACAAAAAAAGATACAATTATGAGAACTAGCTTAAGTGCAGATGAACGTTTGACCGTTACTCTGCGTTATTTAGCAACTGGACGATCAATTCAAGATTTTTTTTCTTGCATCTGTCTTGTGTTGTATTTGTTCAGAAACATGGGCTATTTATACTGCAATAATTCAATAATTGAAGACCTTAGAAAACTTTCTAACTGTGGAAATAGACGTACAATTGGCCCAAATTTTGGATTGGTTATGGATATTAATAATATTTGATGTACGGCTTTGTATAAAATTGATATTTTTAAAAAATCACGCCAAAAGTGATCTTTGATAATTGGGACTTGACTGACTTTTGCACCAAAATACTAATCAAAAAACATAAACATAAAAAACCATTATTTATTTCTCACATAAACTTTTAATTGGTTACAGAACTATAGAAAAGAAGAGTCTGATTCATAAGCTGTGTCTTCTAAGGTTCTACCTCCTTTACTGGGGGCTGTTGTTCTGCTTCTTCCCCAACTTTTTCGAATATTCTCCTGTAGTAATCCTGATATGCTTCTGGAACATATTTTTTTACTAATATCTTCACATCGGCCACCTCTTTTTTCATTTATTGGCAAAGGATAAATCTGGGTCATTTTTGTCGTAGATAGCGACAAATTATTACATCCAAACGTAGTAGCGGAAAACTTCGTGAAAAGTGGAAGGGAAATAGTAGTGCTACTTTCAATAAAGTTACAACCGCTTTGATATTTAAATAATCGGAATATTGAGATAGAAAACTTTATTTTAATATTTTGGCTAGTAAACGTTGCTCTAAAAATGGGGTTTAAAATGCTCGCTAAAGTCCATTATTATGTCTTGTGTTACATCTATGACCCGAAACTTTTAGCTAGTTATTTGTACTAGTTCTTTCCATTCGGCAGGTATGAAAACTCGTTTATTTTTTCTTTTCTTTCTCGATTAAACAAAGGATCGGTCACAGAGAGAAACTATGACCAGGCTCAGGATATTGATGAATATATTGAACAATATTTTTTATACGCTGATTAAATAAGGTGAACAAATATTTAGTTATAGTATGATTTTTGTTCCGTGCGAATGAGTTGTCAGAAAAGAGATACAATATTGTTACAGAGTCGGAAAGAAACGTAATAATATAATGGTGGAAAAACTAATGACTTCGTTGCTACCTTTTTTTGATGTGGCCTCGTCGTACATGTAAAATGTTGATAACCCGGTTTTTCCTGAGAAAATACAAAAGTTGTATTGCCATAGCTGTTGCTTGTAAAAATCGTCCCCAGCCGAAACATGGGGAATCTCCCTCTCCCCCATGTTCTGTTGGTAGTCAAAATATAAAACTTCTACTGTTACATCAGGATCGTCAACCAGCTGATCGTCACTCCGCGACTATCAGCTTTGGTGCAAAAATCGACCAAGTCCTGGACATGACTGTTTTTTGTCCCAAAGGGTATGGTCAGCCAAGTCCTTTGATCTTTTTAAACCATTAATGTAGGTCGGACTTGTCTAATTTTTGCACCAATCGATTAAGGATACTTTAAATTATGTACCCAGTGGAAAAAACGCAATTTTGGCCAGAAGGGGACTTGGCCGGTTTTTGCACCTAGGTCTCCAATTATTTACAAGTAAGTTTTACAAAAATAAACAACTACTTTTTTATAAACTCCGCAATTTTGAAGAAAAATATACAATTAACATTTGTAGCAAAAATATTTGAATCCAATACTAAATAATTTCACAAACTTGTGTATGAGCCTAAAGCGCACTGAAAGGTCTGGAACGTTAGATTGGAATGTGTATGTGTACATGAGGGTTCAGGTCCGAGCGTGCACTTCTGTTACATCGGTCCAACTCCACACTCCTGGCGTCTCGGCGGCCAGCACTTACACACAGGATTGGAGCGCACGACTGGAGCGCCCGCTCCAAAACTGTCGGCAAAACTGTGTGTAAACGGCTCTAATTTATTATTTTCTGACATTCCGTTTTTATATAGATTTTACATGTATTAAAAAATTCTTAAATAACTAACTCATAAAAATTAGCTGGTGCCAGTTTTAATTGATAAATAGCATCTATCCGTTGATTTGCCAAATCCACAATGTATGGGTAAATTCTCAATAAAATCCGAGAAAGCAAATCGCCACTTTATTTATCACTAGTTGGTTGTGATATCGGAATTAGTAGTAACCTCAAAGGCCAGTTTAAAAAATAGATAATAAATATTTAGTTTCATACATTCCCTTTAATTTCGGATTATCTCTTATTTTCACGCGTTTTGGAATTTGACCAGTTACTCATTTTGATAAATAGATTTAATTTTAGCTTTGCTCTACATTGTTAAAATTGTTATGATAAAAGTTATAAATTTGGTCCATTTAAATCAGAATTAGATAATATAGTCAGATTTTACCGATCAATTCCAGAAATATTTTTAAGTCTTAATAAAGACATTAATCCAGCAAAATTTGGAAAATGGAAATACGTCTATGTCCAACAGCTTCATAATTTTTAATCATGGTTAAAATATATGGTTTTTATAAATCCAGCTAATCCTATATAGCCCTGGAGCCTAAAGGTTTTTGTATGTATCATAGGCCCCCCATCGAGGCTTTGGGGGCTGATAGACATCGTTATTTTCCACTTTGAATTCTTGGTATGGCATCCCTAAAGTGTAGCTTTTAGGAGGGGTGAATTTTCAAACGTGTCATTAATATCCATGCCCCTGGATCATAGGCCCCACTTTTATTCTTGTTTTATGTCGTCAAGGAGGTCGCCAAAGTCCGCGAACTGAATGTGCCATACCAATATGGCGTCACTTAAGGTCCGCCATACTGACCGAAAGGTGTAATTTTTCCACTGTGGACATGGAACATGGGCCCCACGCTGTTGTTTTGTGATCATTGTTAACAATAAACTGTAGAACAAAGATTTCAAAACGCCATACCTCTGGGGCATCGCCAAGTGACCGCCATAATGGGGTGTTCATTACTAAAATGACATGTTTGCCCCATTATGGCGGGCACTTGGCGATGCCCCAGAGGTATGGCGTTTTGAATTCTTTGTTTTACAGTTCGTTGTTAACAAAGATCACGAAACAACAGCGTGGGGCCCATGATCCATGTCTATAGTGGAAAAATTACACCTTTTGGTCAGTATGGCGGACCTTAAGTGACGCCATATTGGTATGGCATATTGGGTTCGCGGACTTTGGCGACCTTCTTGACGACATAAATCAAGAATCAAAATGGAACCAAAAATTCACCCCTCCTAAAAGCTACACTTTAGGGATGCCATACCGGACATTCAGATTGGGGAATAACGTTGTCTATCAGCCCCCAAAGCCTCGGCGTGGGGCCTAGGATACATGCAAAAACCCTCTCAGCTCCAGGTCTAATATTTTTGACGTCGGATAACTAAGCTTCATTTGTATATAAAGAAAAATATACTAGCTGCTTAGCAAAAAAAGTATAAATTTGGAAGTCAGAACTTTTCAAATTCCCTGTATAATAATGTTTTTGTTTTAAAACTACTACAGTAAATAATGTGCATTACAAATCACCGCGGTAAGGCAATGGTCCTCTGGCAAGTAAAATAAATTCTTTACAAAAAGTATATTTACGGCAAAAAATTATTATTTGCAACAAAAAATAGAAAACGTTGCCATATAAAGGTCCATATTTTCTAAAAGTTATTAAAAAAATGAAATCTTGAATACAGATGTAGCACTCACCGAAACTTTAGGAAATGATTATTTACCGAAATAAAATTTACTTTTACAGCGCTATTAAAGCGTTACTATTTTTTTTAAATTATATTTTAACTGACTATTAGAAGAAAATTTATGAAAATTTGAAATTATCCTAATAAAATTAACCGCTGCAATAAACCGTTAAGTATAGAAAGGACAACATTAAAGAAAAATCATTTTTTGAAAAAAATATCTTGAAAAACGGTTTGATATTAAAAATCTGAAAAACTTGTCTTTTTGAAATGAACTACTGAATGACACCATATAATTAAAAAACAATACCTTTTTTGTAGAACGTCGCTTTTAACAACATTTTTGTAAAAAAAAGGATTTTTCTTTTTACATAAAAATAGAAAAAACTTTAAACGGTGAAAATAGCATTTAGTTTTGTTTTATTTTTGCATTTAGCAGCCATTTATTAATATAATATGGTTATGGCCGACACAGATTAAGAATTGCAACCCAGCAAAGTTTGGCATGGTTAAGATTATTTGTTTTTTTTTTATCTTGCAAAGATACTAACAATAAGATTTGTAAATTTGTGAAATTCTAACGGCGAATTATTTTTTTGGAATATTTTTATTTATTGCCCTTAGGTAGTTTAATTTATTTTGGAAATATACATTTTATTATTTATTATTGGTTACCTGTTACGACGGAATAAAAATATGCTTCGTTACGTTATTTTTATTTCTTATTTTATTAAAAAAAAACACATTTTTAGATTAATTGCCAAAAAATATTCTGGTTTGGGTGTTATAACAAATTAAAAGTCACCCAAAAATATCATAATTATTACCTTATGTTATTTTAATGTTTTCCACTATTTAAAATAATTAATCTTTAAAAATGACTTTATTTTGGAAACCTTTTCCAGAAACTAAATATACTTAGAAAAAGATAACTTATACTATTACATATAAGATGCAAAATGTTTGTTGACGGTGGTGGATAGAAAGATCTCTGAATAAAACACGGTATCTGTATGCTTGAAAATATTTGAGCCCAACAGACACATCCTTATGACGATGAGTTTTACATATTTTTTTTTATTTCGAATAAACAACCTAAAAAAAAACTCATTTAATTTTATAAAAAGGTTTTCGCATAATCTTTATTGTTCATTTAGGAAACCAATTATTAATTATTGAAATTTCTATAATTTAATAAATTATAATTTGAAATTACTCTAATCTTCTAAAAGGGACCCCTTCCTAATATAAGTTTTTCGATCCATGATTTTGGGATATTGACCTTTACTTAGATAAAAAAAAGTTCAATAAAAAGTGAGATAAAAAATTTATCGCATGTGTAGATAAAAGGAAGTTTATCTACATTGTTTAAAGGGTTAATCAAATATATTTAATATTTTTTATAATTTCCACTTTTGATGTCAAAATTTTTCTTGTAATTTTTCTTTCGGCGCACGAGCAGAATTTGTTTTTAAAAAATTTCTGCATCCCTAAAATATTTTAACACAAACTTAATAAGCCTTGGTAAATTTATATTTGTAAATAACAACTAAAACATAAATTTGTGCATTCATGTTATAATTAAGAATATTAGAAATAATTAAATTGGTTGTTTGCAAATTTCAATAAGAAGTTAAAATGCCGCAATATAAATTGCATGCAAGAAAATCTTTAAACTATAAATAAAATACCCAAGTTTAGTGAAAAGCTGTGTCGTATGATTTTAAAACAACTTATATAAGGAGGCTAATTTTTTTAGCTTTTTTTATCTCAAGAAAAGTTTTGTGAGGCCTAAACAATATCACGGTATTCTTCGTTAGTGAACTCCATTTTCTTGTGATTTTTTCAATAACAAATGACAAGTGTCTAACTTTTGACAGAGGTCAAACTTGATTTCATATGACATTATAGTTTGAAAGCGCCAACAAAGATTAGCGACACCCACAATGTGATTATGTTTTTTTTTCCAAAACTTTATAGTGAAATATCTTGGAAACGAAGAAAAATTTGCAAAAAAAGTATTCTTGGTTTTTGATTCAGAATTAAAAAATTTATTCGGGCCTTCATTTTTCGCCTCGACTTACCAATCACCCAATTTTATTATCACCCGGTATAGTAATTAAAATCTATTATTAGCTTAATAAAATAGTTCACAATGTGTCAAGAGCAGGGTCATCTCGTTATGGAAGTTAATGCACGCTTTAAACAGTTGTGGTAATTTGCTGCATTCGATTTATTGTTTTAATAAATATTATTAAATTAGTATTATTAAACCATCTATCAATCATTACTAATTATATCCATTATTTTTTATAAGATATTAATAATGGCTATCATGCTAACAGAAGAAAATAACATATTTCCATTTTTGCTTTCCTTACCATAAAAGGCAACACTGTAATGGCGAAAAACTCGCACCTAGAGTGCACGGGGTTAAATTTGGCAACATAGGTTTGTCTGTGACATCGCTTATATTTGACGTAACACTGTTATTCCAGAACAATACATAAGATGTCCCTTAAGACAATGCTAATTTTATGTCGTATCTCTTTTGTTTTAATTAAAATTACTCTCTTTTAATGTTCTTCAGGATTTTACGCGAAAAAATGGACACAAGATGGCTATTTCACATATTTTTTAATATAAGAAAAAAAACTCACAAATCTGTCGGTGTTTAATTCTGGTTGGATGGTCCTGTACCAAGTACCAATACCTGTGTGGGTATAACATAATAATTATTAAGCATGTGCACCAAAGTGTCTAACTTTTGACCACGGTCAAACGTGATTTCTTATGACGTAATAGTTTGAAAGCGCCAACTAAGATTAGCGACACCCACAATGTGATTAAAATTTTTTTTTGCAAAAACTTTATAGTGAAATATCTTGGAAACGAAGGAAAATTTGCAAAAAAAGTATTCTTGGTTTTCGATTCAGAATTAAAAAAATAATTCGGGCCTTCATTTTTCGCCTCGACTTACCAATCACCCTGTATTTATATATATATATATATATATATATATATATATATATATATATATATATATATATATATATATATATATATATATATATATATATATATAAATATATATATATATATATATATATATATATATATATATATATATATATATATATTATTTTATTACTCTTTAAGCAGTTTTGTTATTTTAATATTAGTTTTTTATTATGACCTCCGCAGATAAAGTTTTTAGGAAGAATTTGTTTTCCACTATAACAGCATAATATGCGGTCGTTTGGACATCTTCAATCGCCATTTTCTCAAAAACTAACAAAGATAGGTATAGGATATCATACAGATTTTATATCAGGAATGACCCGGAGAATCCAAATTTAAAAAAATATACAGGGTGTTGCATTAAAATTTTTAAAGTTTTAAAGGCAGAAGTAGTTTTATAATGACCTCTACAGATAGAGTCTTTAGAAAAAATTAAATTAAACACAATAAATTGTTATATTATTTATTTGTTTTCCTGTAAAACTGCATAATGTGCGGTAGTTTGAACATCTTTAATCGCCATTTTCTCAAAAACTAGCAGAGATAGGTATATGATATAATTTAGATTTTATATCAGGAATGATCCGTAGAATCCAAATTTTAAAAAATATACAGGGTGTTCCATTGAAAAAATCAAAGTTGATGTTGTTTCCGGTTAAACCGGAAGTGATAGGCACATGTTATACTATCCAAAATCGGCATCTTATAATATAATATGTCATCCTAAAATTTGAAAGCCATATATTTTCATTCAACAAAATAAAGGGCTGGGTAGTGATTTCGTTGTCACCCATTATATATAAATAATTAAAACATTTGCATTACATTTTGTGGTGTAGCTGCTGTTTTCTTGATTACCCAGTTTTTTAGATATAAATTTAGGTTTTTTTTCAAATATATATGCAACTCACCAACTTTAAAGCAAAATAAGTCCATAACGCATATTCTTTATAAATTTTACCAATAATTTTATAGAAAGCCATGGCAAAATAATAAAAGTTTGCTTTTTTTGTAATTTTTCATTAAAATTTAAAAGATTGTAATTAGGGTAAAATGTTTGTAATAAAATAACTTTCCCAATTTTATTGGTTTAAAAAGTCAGCAACCATGGTTACTTACTAGGTGTTTTTCGCAATTAAAAATGACCCTATTATAAAAAGGGAGGAAACCCTGCAAAAAATACGAAATCCAGACACCCTGTATAAACAAAAATGCCTCCTTGGTGCTTCGCATCTGAGCTAGATTTTTTTTGATGAATTAGTACCTATGGATATATCAGCCAATTTGCAATGTTGCCGATCCAAGGACAACAGAGCATTATGGTGCCGTTTTTTGGGATAGTTTAGTAACTTTAGTTAACTAAAGCTATTTATTTAACTAAGCTAAGCTGGGTGCCCTTTAGTCTTTAAATTGGAGAGAAGTTTCGAGTTATTATCTTGACGACATATCATGTTTAAGGCACGCGATGTGAAGATTGGCAACACGTACATTTATTTTGCAACTTGTATCAAAGATTTATCCTAAACTCGTTATATTATTATTTTTTTAATGTTACTTTCAAAAACACGTGCATAAAGGGACAATTAAAATGTTATTATTTTGTAAGGATTTTATTAAAATATTTTTTAACAAAATTTTTGTATTTCTTGCGTATTCATTTGATTTAGAATTTTCTTTCCAGAAAATTCGCTCCGTGACACAGTTGGAGGGAATGATTTTGTCTACCGGTGTAATCTACGTCTTTGTTTTGCTATTGATTTTCTCTTATGCAAGGACAAGGCCGTTTCTCAGGTCACGTATAAATAGATTCTAAAAGTAAGATTTGAAAATGAGACGCATATAAAAAGCAAAATGTTATATAGATCAAAATCAACATTTCTTCTTGATTGTCAGGATGTAATTATGTAATATACTAGCAATAATTAATTAAAGATGTATCTTATACTAAGTGACAATAAACAGAGGGGACGGCGGGACGGTAAGAAAAAAGCTAAAACCTAAAACCTTCTTAATTGACGATACACTGTATATGCATGTCAACTACTTTTCTGTGTTCTTGATACTCAGTCCGGGTCGAACTACAGAGATCTCTAACAGCCTTAATAAGTCCAGGAAACGATGCTAAAAAAGTGCAAAACCTGGCAATTTTTTCAAAATGCATAGATTTGCATGAACAATTGGGATTAGGTTTAACTTACTCTCTTCAAAATCTATATTATGCCGATGGGCGATCTTTATTTTTTAGGGGTGAAAACTCCCCTTTATTGCTAGCACCTATAAAACTATACATTAATACTTGAGTTGAGGAAAATTTGACTTAAATAAGTTAAAAAAGTAGTATTTTGTTACTTTGAAACATTATTTGAAATTTTTCGGCCCTTAAAAATCAACGCCCATTATGATTTAATTTAAAAAAATATATTTACCCTAAAAAATTATGACATTATCAGAGTGTTTTGCATAAAAATTTCCATTGTGCTGAAGGTCACTTTTTATTTTTTAGGGGTGAAAACTTCTTATTGCAAAAATCTTTAAATCTTTCATATTTAAGCTTAAGTCACATAAAATTGGGCTCAAATAATGTTTAAAACATTATTTAATATATTCCCTTCCCTTGAAAATCAACCCTTATTATGATTTAATATTAAAAAAATGTTTACCTTAGAAAAATTAACATATTGTTACAGAGTCGTAATTAAAAAATGCGACTGCTCAAAAGTATTAGGTACTAATTTAATTTTTTAATTTCTTAATCCTCAAAAATTCACCCCTTAAAATATTACAATGAAATAAATGGTGCAAAACCGCGGATTTTTTAAAAGATGTATTGAATCGCATAATAAGTTGGAATTAAGTTCTACTTACCCTTAAAGTGTGCATTACTCCGATGAGCGCTTTTTTATTTTTTAGGGGGTGAAAACTATTATTACTAAAACCTTCAAAACTTCTTCACTTTCATATTATATATATATATATATATATATATATATATATATATATATATATATATATATATATATATATATATATATATCTTAAATGAAGTAAAACTTGGCTCAAATAAGTTGAATAATAAATGTTTAATCTTTGAAATATTACTTGAAGTATTTCAACACTTAAAAGCAACCCCTATTATGGATTAATGAAAAAATATATATTTAATGAATAAAATGAAGGAAATACGTACAATTACATTAAAAAATGTATTGAAATAAAAAGATATTTACCAAAAAAAATGTGTTTGGGCTTTTAGAATGCTCCAAAAAAAAATTTTTTTTTAATCATAACCCCTTCAGTTTTTTTCAAAACTAAGCAATTTAAATCGGTTAAAATTTTAGAATGTATTTATGATACATAGATAAAGAGAATTGAAAAAGGACTACGACTCACTTTAATTAGGGTGGTGATTGAGGGGTTGTTTTCGAAGATTTTTGCACTCAAAAAATGTTGGTCTAACCTTATTTTAATCATATCTCACTCTTTTTTTAAAGAAAGGTCTTTGCAAATGCTTCAAAAAAGTTATTATTAGTTTTCCTTTAAAAATACGTAGATTTTGCGTGATTTGCCTTTAAAACTCTGAAATTTTGTGTTTAATGAATAACAGCTAACCTTAAACAAACCATAACTTGATTTGTATTGGTTCCTCCGCAATTACAAAAAAAAAATGAATTTAATTTCTTTTTTTAAGCTATAATTTTGTTATTTACAGTTTTTTTGATAAAATGCATACTTATCAAGTTATTTGCAAAAACCGATTAACAACGTTGATTTTATCGACGAAGCTCCGACATTCGATCGCGAATAACTCGAAAAGTATGCACTTTACAAAAAAAAACGCATGTAGAATTTTTTGCTCACAAATTATTTTTTTAATCGATTCCTGTGGTCAAAATATATTTTAAAAAAATCCACCCCCGAGATGTTTTGGCAACCATCCCCCAGGTAAAGGCGCCTTTCGGCATGATATAGATTTTGCTCCTTGGACTATTTACTACCTACTCTCAAAATTTCAAGTTATTCTATGCATTTTGAAAAATTGAGAGGCAAAATGGTTTGTTTCCTGGACTATAAGTCTTGGTAGACCATGTTTTTTCTTTGTTATTTCATTACGACGTTCGGGAACCCCAGCACTGTCCTCGGCATTTTTGTATCCATTCCTGGTAACATTACGTAATGATTAATAATCGTTTTTTCTTCTCCTAATTTCTCTAATATACATACAGCCGTATTAAGGTCACCAAGAAAATTTTAAAAATGTTCTATTTTATTATTTTTTTTACTAGACCCTGAACTTTTCCACAAATTCATTTATTTGTATTGCGCTTAATGATCAAATGAACTTCATGTTGGTCTGGCATTGTGGGTCCAACTTTTTGTCCCGCCGTGTAATATTTAATTAATTTCATCAGCGTGATTGAAAAACGAGGCTAACATTTAACAGCTAAATAATATTTTAAGTATGTCTATAAATTTCGATTATAAAAGAATAAATTGTGTCCTAAACATATAACTGGTGACTTGGATAATGTTTGACAATAAATAACAAATATTAATTAACAATTTTGTTTAGCTATAAACAAGATAGTGCAAATTGTGTATGTAATAATCTCCCTTTTCTCGGTTGTTTGCAAAGGGATGGAAGAATTCATTAATTACGATTTTTTGTATTTAGAAAAACACAAGTTTATCGATGACAGACAGTACCGACTTTCTCACAGAAGATTTAGAGCTGATCTTTCATTTATTTCAGGTAATTGGAGCAAGAAGTCCCTTTAGTTCTTTGGCGAATCCAACAAAATATCTCCTAAAATAGTGAGTTTTGTATGCTGCGCTCTTTTACCTTTCTTTTTACGATTTTTTACCAGAAGTTTTGCTTGAATCTCCAGGCTTTTTTTCTAACAGGGTTATATCTCTTCTGATAGATAGTCACGCTTTTAGCTTTCACCAAATTAATTTTGATTGTACCCCAAGTCTCGCGGTACTGGCATTAATTCTTATTCTGTTTCATATTCCCTATCTGCTATATTCCACGATTAAACCCTATCATAGTTTTCCTTTTGATAAAACCCTTAACTGTTTATTTTCTTAAGACCAATCCTAGCTAATTTCAGCAGGTCGCGCTGAATATGTGTAGGGTTAGTAACGAAATCTCTCGCATATTTTTTACACCAAGTACTTATTATCCGCAATATAAAAAAATTATTGGTGGCAGTAGGGCAATCAAAATAAACTAAAACTTTGTTTTATTTGATTTTCCTGGCACAAAAAAATCATATTTTTTGGACTTAAAAGGTACTTACTTTATATACAGCCGCGGTTTTTAAAAAAAATATATATAAAAAAACAATAAACACATTATACAGTATAACAAAAACTATATTATATTAAAAAGTAACCAAGTACAAAGCAAGTTTTATTCGTTGGTTCTATACGCTACAAGAAAAACGGTAATAGGTACATAGAAAAAAAGTAATAAAAGTGTTACGAGCTCGATTTTCGATTTCACTGGGCTAGAATAAACAGAATCGATCTAATGTCATTTGTTTCGAATATACGAGGTATTTTTGAAAATTGAGCAATTCTAATTAACCTTTTTATTTCGATTATTATATGAGATATCAAAATTATATTTAGATACTATTTATGTAGTTTTTTAAGTATAATTCAAGGACCTACTTCAATTTTTTCATATCAATTTCGTTTCTGAGCAATGATTTCAACTTTATATTTTGATAATAGGACAACCTATATATTTTAATGTCATCAAACTCCATTTATTTTTTAAGCAATGTAATAAGATATAGGTAATTATTATTATATATAATAAAGGGATCATTTTTTATTGTGTCTTTGTTGACTTTCTTTATTAGCACGTTAATAAATGCCTTACAGTTTAGATTCCGATTTCGGTTTTTTTGAGCATTTATCACCCTTATTTTTGCAGTTGTGTTGGCACTTAAAATTTTTCCTGAAGAGGTGCCTTTTATTATCGGGAAATGCTCTAAATACAATCCAGTTCGTCTTAGTGGTATTGGAAAAATTTGATATTCATTCCTTAACATGGCTTGAATAGTCTTTTGAATCAAATTTTGTATGAACGTCGACTATAAAACATTCCGTGGTTTTAAAATCCTTTATTTCTATTTTGCAACATTGATCAAATGCAAAAAACGTATCAATTTCACTCATTCTAAATAAAAATAATGCAAATATTATAGGTTATTTTCCACCACGCAAACAAAATGCGCTGACTGAATTTGCTTAACGATTGCACGATAACTAACCCATAGATAAAGAATATAAATAGGCGAACTAACCCCATACTAACCCTACACATATTCAGCGCGACCTGCTGAAATCAGCTAGGATTGGTAAAAACATCATTCGCATATCTTCGGCAATTCGCATCGCTGAACGTGTATAGGATCGGTAAAAATGCCTCCAGCCCAGTTTGGAAAACGAACGTATGGTAATGCAGATATCTTTTTCACGATATATTTACCTATTAAGGGATTGAAGTACCAAAAACCTTGTTCGGTTTAATGCTTTAAAGATTTATTTCTCTTTCATGCCAGAAACTATTCCTTTTTTTATATACAGGGTCTTTGATTTTATTTACGTGGCATCTGGAGCCTTTATTTTTGAAGATAGACAAAAAATGTTTTATGTAAAAATTGTAGGTTTTTTTCATATTATCTTTTAAAATTATCAGTAAAAAAATATAGCATTAAAAAAATGGAAAAATATGTATAGGCAGCTTCAACTTTTTTAAATGAAACACCCTATATATTATGCGCTACAACAAAAGATCTTTTTATCTGATTTCAAATATATATATATATATATATATATATATATATATATATATATATATATATATATATATATATATATATATATATATATATATATATATATATATATATATATATATATACAGGGTCCTGCAGCTCACCTCCCGTCTTATGTAGCTCATTTATTATTCACTGTAAAATTTTCATATTTTGCAGACGTTACCTTTAACCTATGGTGCATTTCAGAAAAATAATTTTGGTTATACAGGGTGTCGCAAAAAAGTGTGACGTCACGATGGTGCATTTTTTAAATGGAACACTGTGTATTTTTTTATATATTTAGGTACCTCTTGTAGTCAACTATCTTCCTCTAAAATTTTGTCAACATCGGTTCAGTAATTTCAGAGAAAAAAAATAAAATATAAAAAAACTGTTTTGCACCATTGTATTTAAAATTGAATAAAAATACCCATAGGGCTTGATTAATAGAATTAAACAAGGAACTTATTAAGTAGGGTTATATCAGTCGCTTATGTCATGTTTGGTTAATTCGAACTGTACAGGGTGTCCAAAATTTAGTGTCAAACTCTTCAAATTTGATAGCACTTTATTTTTCTTATTTTAAATACGAGCCCCTGTATATTTTTAGGTCGTTAGATGTATAATTAAAAAACAAACATTTTTCTAATTATAACCTTATCGAAATTCCTGACACATTAAAAGTTATTCGTTGAAAACTCATTTTCGCATCTATTTTAATAGCAATAACATTGAATAAAAATGATAGGTGGCTATGAAAAACAATTTATTGACATTGGAGTTTATTTAACTTACAAAATCTTAGTCTGACATATTATAAAAATTCGAGTAAATAATTATTATTTATTAATTGAAATAAAATTAATTTAAAAACCTTTAAATGTTAAATAAACCGAATTTTTAATTTTTAATACTTTCGGCTAACATTTATGTAACTTCAACCAATTTCTAGGTAATAATTAACGTTATAAGGAAACTCTAATGTCAATAAATTGTTTTTCATAGCCACCTATGATTTTTATTCAATGGTATTACTATTAAAATACATGCAAAAATTAGTTTTCAACGAATAACTTTTAATGTGTTAGAAATTTCGATAGGGTTATAATTAGAAAAATGTTTGTTTAATTCTACATCTAACGACCTAAAAATATACAGGGGCTATTTAAAATAAGAAAATAAAGTGCTTTCAAATTTGAAGAGTTCGACACTAAATTTTGGACACCCGTCAGTTCGAATTAACCAAACATGACATAAGCGACTGATATAACTCTACTTAATAAGTTCCTTGTTTAATTTTATTAATCAAGCTCTATGGGCATTTTTATTCATTTTTAAATACAATGGTGCAAAACAAGTTTTTATATTTTATTTTTTTCTCTGAAATACTGAACTGATATTGACAAAAGTCTTAGAGAAAGATAGTTGACTACAAGATTTCCTAAATATACAAAATACACAGTGTTCCATTTAAAAAATCACCACGTCACCTTTGCGACACCTTATAACAAAATTATTTTCTGAAATACTAGGTTAAGGTAACGTCTGCAAAATATGAAAATTTTACAGTGATAATAAAGGCTACATAAGACGGGTGGTGGGAACCCATAATATATATATATATATATATATATATATATATATATATATATATATATATATATATATATATATATATATATATATATAAAATAAAAATTTTGATGATATTCGGGGGAACCATTTTTGAGATAGTTTAATAGATATAATATTATTACGTTATTTTCATGCAACAATAATAATGTGAGAACAGTGCAAAGGGGAAAATCACTTATTATATCCTAAAAACAGTACCATCTTTAGACACTATTAAATAGATAAATTAATAAAGGTCAGATGCCACGTAAATCAGGGTTGGCTGCCCAGTGGGTAACCCAAAAAAGCCCACTGGGTTTTTTTTTGGGTAAAACCCACCTTAAAAAACACATGGTTTTTTTAAAAGTGGGTTTTTTAAATTCTTTAAGTTCTTTTTTGTACGATTTTTTGAATAGTTTTTTAGTTTTTAAAACTGTTTTGATTTAGGGAGGATAAAACAAAACATAATTTTGTTTTAAGTTCAGGGGTTCCCCTATCGATGTCTGTATTTCACCTATTTGCATTTTGCAAGTTCGTATTTTATAGTTGATAAAACGATCGCGAAAATAAGTCTTAATTGTAAAGAAGAAGGTGGTATAAATACTTTAATTTTTCTTATGAACAATATTTCTTTTTTTAATGTTTTTTATAATGGTAAATATCAAAAAACCCAATAAAACCATCTTATAAAACCCAAGAAAAACCAGTGGATGGGTTTTATATAAAAATCCCGGGTTTTTCCAACCTTGACGTAAATATAATCGAAGACCCTGTATGCGATCTGCCGATTCGCAGGGTTGTTGGGAGTGCATTGGGGCATAAAAATTTGTGCAAACGTTAGACTCCTCATCAATATTTGCAAGGAAGCGGAGGATTTTTAGGAACAAGGAAAAAGTCTTTTCACTTTTTTTAGGTTAAAATTAAGGATTAAAAAAAAATTTAACGGTCACAAGCTAACTTTGTAGGAAAGTTATTGCCGATTTTGGAACTGCCCTTCAATTTTCTGTCCGATGGTTGGTTGCTAAGATATCGATGGTTAAAGCCAAAAGGAACCTTTTGCATCATACAGAAAAATTTAAAAAAAAAAGAAAAATGAAGATGAATGAACAGGCTATCAACTCTATACTATGATTTTATTGTAAAAAAATGTTTCAAGCCCGTGGACCCAAAAGAAAAACACAAAAAATTTACAATTTTTTTTCGTGTTATTCCTTCGAAATACTTGATAACTGTTGCTCTTAAAAATTTTTGATCAAAAGACCTGTAAACTAGAATCTTCAAGCTTCAAGATGCTTTTTTTACGATCTCGATACGACCATTTTACAGAAATATAGCCTTCCAAAAATCACTAAAAAATTCATATTTTTTTCTTACTTTCTTAATTTTTTGCAGTAGTGTATATAGGACATATTTTTTGATTATCATTGAAAACCGCTTAAAAGCAAAATGTCTAACAAAATATTTATCACAAAATAATCGTAAAAAACAATACGTTTCCCAACCTTGAGGAAAAATGTATGTATTTGTTTTTATTTTAGGAAAATTTTTGGTATTACGAAACCATACATAATGTGTGTGTCATATGTGTACATTAGACATAATAAAAATCAGCTGGATTTTTGTTTGATTTCTATTAATATACTGCGGCCTATTCAAAATAAAAATACAGACGTTATTGATTAAAAGTAAAAATTTTGAAAACCTGCCAAAAGTAGGTACGTTCACCCACGGCTGCTTAATTTAATAAAATTGCCAAAATATTTTGGTGTTACGTATTTTCATAGCTCTACTCAGAAATTATATCTAAGAATAAAATTCTTGGCAATATTTTTACCGCTATTATAGACATGAAGCATACAGTAATAAGGTACGTAAGTAAAATTCATGTCGCGAAAGATTTTTATGTTGGTAACACAAAATTTCTCTCACCTTACCAAAAATTATCTTTAGGAAAAAGGGAGCTAACCTATAGGAAAAAATAAGATTTTTTTATTAAAAAAAGTTTCCGGTTTAACTTAGATTTAAGGTAAAAATGAAAAAAAATATTGTTAGTTTTTTATTAGAATTTTCCCTAGCTTTAATAGAATTATTGCATTGTTTGGGAAACATCTCTCTACCCAGAGAGGGATTTAGAACTGTAGAGGTCCTTGGGCAGATTTCGTGTGGGGATCCTGCATCTTACTATTCAAAACAAGGTCCACGAGAACGAGTAGTTGTTTTATCCTGCTAAATCCTATTCTAAAACTAGCCTTTCCGGAAAAGTGGTCAGAAAATTGTATTGACTAATTAATTGTTTAATACACTATCGGCCAAGTGATGATCGCGTTGTTAAATTTAGCAATGGACTTAACAATTGTTAAAAGTTAACAACGGTTTAGAATGTTTATCAAAATGTCAGATTTTGACAGGTTGCCTACTAAAATCATTGAATAACACCGACACTGACGTTTTGTAAAACATTCTAAACCGTTGTTAACTTTTAACAATTGCTAAGTCCATTGCTAAATTTAACAACGCGATCATCACTCGGCCGTGTAACTAATAAACTATTGAAGATAAGAAAAATTATTCTCTAATACTTTTTTGTTCCTCATAAAAAAGAAACAAAATGGCGTCTTCTAAATAAAATTAGAAAAAAAAGTTACAGCCTCCTCAACGGATTATTTTTGACAAAAAAATAGCATAATTTGTTATAAAAATAAATTTCAACTAAAAAATATTTAAAATATGCCCTCTCCCAAATCCGGGCCTGTCTCTACCGACAAGAAAATGGTTTTACTCCTACAGCTGTCTAAATATCTTCATTATAGGTAAATTTTCTTCCCTGATGCTTTGATATTAATTCGGCAAACAGGTAATAGTTACTGGCTGCCTTATCTGAGCTGCATCTGAGCACTGACGAAATTCTCAAAATCTACATCTTAAGAACCCCTTTACATAGCACTTAAATCTTGAACTTCCATTGTCTTTAATCAATTTTTATGGTGCAACAACGGCTACCAAATATTTGGCTTGCTAAATATGTTCGGCTGGTAGATGTATGTTTTTTATTGTTGTGGTGGATTTATTAATTGAAAAGTCCTTGTTGATTACTCACCAAAAAAAAAAACAGAAAAAGAAAAAACCCCATAAAATCAAAATAATTATCTGTTTGGTGGCAAGTGTACCACCGTGTTCAAGATGAAAACTTAACTAAAAATTAAATAATAATAAAAATTTAAATTGTTACAATTTTGCTTCTGAAGTCTTTCTTTTAATATTTTTTGACGTAATGTTTGCTTGATGCTAAAATAGTTTTAAGAAAACTTAAAATTAGTTAACATGCCACCCCTTTTATTTTTAAAAAATAATAAACATACCAGTCACAACAGATTAATATGTCATTTATGACATTACGTCAAAAATTATAAAAAAAAACGATCTCAGAATTTCTGTAATTTTTATATCCAAATTTGAACAATTTTACATTTTGGTTTAACTTTCAGTTAAGTTTTTGTATTGAAAACTGTAGTAGACTTGCCATCGAAACATAGAGAATTGGGTTTTTTGGAGGTTTTTGTTTTTTCTGTTTAATGCGAGAGTTCAGAGGGGTCAATAGTGTTGAGCACTTTCAGTCTCTATACCCCAGAACCAGGACCGAAGCGGTTCCATTGTATAAAGATTTTTTGGCGTGTACCCAACAAGGACTTTTTGATAGATTCTGGTTGTTTATAATTATTGCAGCTTCTTTAAATAGTTGTTGTGTATTATTTATTATGTCAGGGTTAGGACGACAACAGAAAGTTCAGGTGCATTAGCTCTTCTATTTATAGAGAGAAATCACCCCTGATCGACATATGTTAGAGACATTAATTTATGGATAAGAATTTATTTACACTAAATCTTAAATGTTTTATTATGACATATTTTCTTAAATTTTTTAAATTATTATGTAGTTTTATGTTTTTAATTATTAAGTTTTTAAAAAAAAAATTCTTAATCGTCTTTGTTAAAATATAAAATTCTTACAAAAAAATAATGAATCAGTTTTTGTTAGAATTTACGGTAGATTTATGGCAATAATTTTCGGAATAATTCTTGTATGTCTAAGTAATATGGCCAGCTATTGCCATTTTTGTTTAACTTTAAATACTGTTAAATATTTCCTTTTTTTAATGCCTAAAACTCTACGCCGACTTTTTTAATTTTACCTTTGGCATTTAACCATTTAACAGAGCGCTGGTTGCAGTTTATTTTAAAATTATTTTATGATCTATAAATAAATAACTTCCGCACTACTTACTGCAGGCACTAAAATTTGCTTACAATTCATACTTGTGATAGTGTTTTAATGGTTTAGCTTGTTCTTTAATAATCTAAAAAAATATGTATTTATCGCAGACGTTTGAGTAGGTTATTTTTAAATTCCTATTATATTTGTTTAATAAATACCAGGGTTATTCTACGAGGGTTAGTTCGTTTTTTAAAACATTCACTGTTCCAACTAAAATCTGGGCTAAAACTATTTAATAAATATAATAAAAACATCTTCTTCGTGAACAGTACCTGTCAAATTTTTCGTGTGAACTCGGCTTTTCTTAGGTATATATGTATATATATATATATATATATATATATATATATATAAAATATATATATATATATATATATATATATATATATATAATATTAATAATTTACATAAATTTAATAAAATTAACAAACAAATTAAAAATAGGTACAAGGTTGTTAAGTAAAGTGCCTTCTCCAAACCATTTTCTATCGAATATTTCGTTTCTACATTGATTAAGTTTTATTCAATGGCTTTGCAAACATAAACTATAAGGCCCCCCTTTTCATTTTCTTGATTTCGTTTTTTAAATCAATTACAATTAGTTAATGTTACGGTCATTATTAATCCCGGGTATTGTATGTAGAAACCGGTAAATATAAGTATATATAATAACCAGTTTGGCGAATGTAATAAATTGGTTTGTATTAATATAAATTTGCTACTTTAATTGGTCGTTAATTGTGGTTAGTTTTTTATTGATATTTTTAAATTGACCTGTCTGGTGATTATAATATATATATTATATATATTATATATATATATATATAATATTATATATATAATTTTAATAAAAATAATCAACTATATAATAATCATATAATAATAAAAATAATTAATTTAAAAATACATACAAAAATTTATAATATAATTCATACATACATAATACATACTCATAATACATATCATCATACATAATTTATTATTCCTTTAAAATTTGCTGGTGGTTGGTTTAGAAGTGAGAAATACATTGTTATAATTAACACAATTTTTATTTTATCAAAAATTATTTTTTAAACGGCCGTTAAATATACGAATTTTTGATTCAGCAGTGATCCACGCTTGATAAGCCGGAAACACCAGCAACTTTTTCGTTAATTGCATCACGTTTTGAGAAACTAATATCAATGTTTAAATTATCACAGGTCATATAGGAAAAATCCGTTAAGTTTTTCGAGCTTTGCATTTATGCTTAGTTCATATATGACCATAAATTCGATCAGATGTGGGTTTCATTTGATCCAAAACCTTCAGTTACAAATTTCAATCCACAGTGGCTTATGTTACAAAAAAAGAATTAAAAGTATTCCGCTTTTGGTCCGATGAAATTTTAACGTAAAACGAATCTTTTTGATTTTCAACTTCCAAATACTTCTTTTTTTTTTGTAAACTTTTCCCTACTTTCGGTACTCATTATATAATATAAATTGAAAGAAAAGCTCAAAACAAAAAATAACAACACAAAACAATAAAATTCCTAACCTTAAAATCCTACCGAGTACGTACGTCAGTTCGAATCCAAATAATATTTACACCGTCGTACGAGACCCGAGAAAATCCAATCCAACAAAACAAGAAGATTGACTTAAAGAAAAACATCGGATAAAAATATGAGTCTAAGTTTATATGAACATTTTAATAACAATAACAATATCCGTATGTAAATGTAAATGTAATATGGGTTGTAATATATAATATGTAAATGTAAATGTAAAAATGGGTTAAACGTATGAAAACCCATCGTAACCTTATACTTAGCCTTCATACAAGCATAAGTAGGGAACTACTATGTCTAAAACATAATTTAAGGGACCATATATGTCCCATAGCTATTAATTATACGTTATGCGTTGCTAATACCCTATGCGGGTATGACATTCAAAGAAAAACGACTAATATTTTAAAATTAAGTTAACGATTTACAATGAGAATCAACTCGGATCATTCAATTTCATTTTTTGACGTACCTATATACAAAAAGGAGAAATGCCACATAAGATTTTTCTTTTTATCAGTTGACAAAATTTTCTTTAAAAAATATATACCTACAACGTTTATACCTATAATGTCATCGGATAGAAATTCTATCCGAAGCTATGTGACATATATGGTCCCTTAAATTATGTTTTAGACATAGTAGTTCCCTACTTAGGCTTGTATGAAGCCTAAGTACAAGGTTCCACTCCCTTATACTAATTTTCTTTTTTATGCTTGATTAGACTGTAAATTTTTGCTTTCTTGCATGCTAACCCCGACTTTCTTTTTATTTTAGTGAAAGTTCCATGTTTGTCTCAAAACGACGGTTTATTTTAAAAACCTGCGGAACTACAACTCCACTTCTATGTCTACAACCTTTACTTCTGTTAGCCGAACAATACGCTGGATTTACTGAAGTTGAGGATCTGTTCTACTCGAGAAAGAACTATAAGAGACCTGATTTGCAAGTGACTCCACATCAACATTTTGATCAAGAGGTATTTGGAAATTTAATTAATTACTAAAAAAAAGTAATATGTTCACAAAAATAGTTATTTAGCAAATAAGCGTTTTAATAAGGGCCATTAATGATAGAGGTCATTTAACACGAGTTAAGGGTTAATAACATTAATCGCCAATTGAGTTTGCTACAATATTTTTCAGCGATCGTTTTGTTACTAAATGCCAAAAAAATCATAATTTTCCTTTTTTTTTTGTTTAAGGCAACCAACCTGACAAATGTTTTAATGGTTGTTATTCGAATGACGAAAGGTTCTTTCCAAACCGCAGTTTCTGTTTTGCCGTAAAACGGTTTTGTAACTGTTAGAATCAATCAAACGCGCAAGTGTCAATCTTGCACGGTTTTAAATCAGTAAAAAAACGACCTAACGTTTGAACCATTTTTGTATCAGAGTATAGATCTATCAGGTTTTTGGCGGCGTTGGAACGAACATAAAATTATAAAGGGACTAAATATTTATTTTGTGTATGTGTAGTTGCCTATACTATAATGGTTTTTTAATAGAAAATCATGCTTTATTGAGGCTATTAATGAACTATTTTGTCTACGTTAAATTACTCGTAAATAAACGATCGCCGAAAAAAATATATTTTTTACGACTGGCACTAAAAGTAACATTTTTTTACTGGTTCTAGCTTTTAAAATAAAATATTTCTCATGCAATGAGAAGAACCAATAAACAGTGAGATAAGTACTTTTTTCTCTAGTAAGAGAAGTAATTTGCGGCTCGTTAAGTTGCGGCACTTGCCTTCGGCTGGTGCCTCAAACTCACTCGTGGGAAATGTTAAACTTTTCTCACTTGTTGCACAATATACTGTTTTAATTTTCCTTATGCATATTGGATATATCAATATTGTTTCATTATATTATTTCATTATATATCAAAATTAATTTTGTAAAATGTAACCAATTTATTTTATGCTTGAAATATATACCCTATGTAACCCTAAACACGTAAAATAAGTTAGTCATTAAAACGTTTTTTTTCTATGATTCTAGGTGGCTCTTTTAGATACCCTGTTTCCAGATGGTGCTGCCTATTGTCTAGGGGCAGTCAATAGAGACTGCTGGTATCTTTATACGCTGAACCCGTTACCACAAAGAAATAGAAGGCCTGGGCTCTCATTGACAGAGCCCGATCAAACGCTTGAGATTCTTATGACGGATTTGGATCCTGAAATAATGGCCATTTTTACTAAGGAAGAGTGTTTGAATGCAACGGAGGCAACTAAGGTAGAAAGTTTGTTTAATTTTCTCCATTTTGTCCACTTTAAGTTGGGGTTTCTATATTTGCTTATTATTATAAAATTGGAAATTCAATTTTTCAAAATTAATTTCTTTAAATTTGTAATTTTTATAATCTTGGGTTGGGAAATTTGAAATCTGACTGCAAAGAATAATAAAAAATGGAGATATGTTCTATATAGCTGCAGGCGATTCTTTTAACAAGAACTAATAACTTTGGTTTTGGTTAGAGGGGGTATAGATAGTCGACTGACCATTACGAACTTCCAAATCGGCCTGAAAGATAATTTCAAATTTTTTTTTAAGCTGTGACAAATTAGTCCCTGTTTTAGAAAAAATCTGTTTAAAATAAAAACAATTATTACATTTTAAATTAATTATGTTGTGCTTTTAAAGTTACAGATATTTTGAGAATTTTTAAAATAATTATATTTTGTTTTTAATTTTAACAGATTTATAATAGGATCGTTAATAAAATAAGCTTTAACTTGTAGTGGGTCTTTCAGCCATGACTGACCATTTGCAGACTTGTGGCTTTTTTCATTAAAAGAAATAAAATTGCCATTTAGTGTTTTTTTTGTATAATCCAACACCAAAAAAATAATATTCTGTCAAAGTCTAGCGTTTATTACCACTCTTATAACATTGGTAAAAGTAAAACATATACATATGATTTCGTTAAGTTTTCTATTAGATTCCATGGGAAAAATTGCTTTTTTACATTTTGTTAATATGAGGAACGCCACAAAAATAGCCTTGTTAAATTATCTTTATATCACCCTGTATGTTTGTGACTAATTAAAAAAATGTATTTTTGTTTTTTTTACTTCCCAGAAAGCTGGTATTGACAAAATTATTCCAAATATGACCATCGATGACTTTTGTTTGAACCGTGTGGTTATTCTATGAATGGGGTAACTAAAAATGTAAGTATATTTTGAAATACTATGTATTTCATGTAGTAAAGGTGGTGATATTAAATTGAGGGGACTTTACAATTTAAATTAAAATGTGGGTCGTTACGATTTCAAATATATTTTTTTTTTCATGCCTTCCAAATTCATATGAAATAATAGATGTAAGTAAGAAGAGTATAGAAAAAGTAAAAAAATAAAATCAAATTTTTTTTATAGTAATGGAAAATCCGACAAATTGACAACATGTCTAGAAAAGTAAATAGTTGATATTTTTTTTGGTTGCACTACCAGATGTTTGAGTCAGGGGTTTTCAAAAAAAAAAAAACAAAGAATTTTTTTAAATTTTAAAAAAAAAATAAATATATTGTTTATTTTATATAAACATAATTCTTTTAAATAATTTTCAGTAAGAATTTTCTTTAAAAAAAAGAAAGGAATATCATGTTGAATTTTTAACCATGCAGGAATAGTATTTTCCACTTTTTTACTCCTAATTATTTTAAGTTCCCGAATAAGCCCAAATATAGAAAACCCTTTCTACCAGCGCGTGACCGTTGAATAAAAACTTTTTAGTATAGACAAAAAAAGTTCAACATCAGATTTTTTTGTGAAACCTATCCTTTATGGCACTAACATTTAATAACACAACATAATTGATGAAAATGTTCTATATAGCTTGGATTTTATAATAAACTAGCGGCCCGCTCCGGCTTCGCACGGATTGGCGCCCCTCCCGCACCCATTATCAAAGTTTTCATATGGATCCCTAACGTTTTTAAAAATATTCTGTCGCCTTTGTTCATCGAGAATAAGGCAGGATTCTAATGGTAAAAGAATGTTTTAAATCAGTCCAGTATTTTCGGAACCTGTTCAATGCAAACAAACAATCAAATCTTTCCTCTTTATAATATTAGTATAGATGGAAGGTATCCAGTATTTTCATATATTTTTTATGGTATTTAAAGTTTGGTTGTCCTCTGCATCAGTCAGTTTATATTCAGCTTTAGCTATATTTAAAGTATAACCTTGATATGATAGTTTTTAAAGGCCTGTTTGTATCGTTTTTAAAAATGTGAACTGGTTTAACGATAAATCTTTCTGATGATTTATAGGGTTAGCCAAGCAACCATAGGTTATGACTTTTCCGCCAGTGTTTAACTTGTCTTCTACAGATCTTCTTACAACTGCCATGTTCGCTGAAAAATATTTGTTTCATTGTCTGTCATTAGGTTAATTCTTAATAATATTTATTATTTTATAAATAATACACATCTATTACATATTAATTTTATTTTTAGTTTTAATATAAAAAGTAAAGTTAAAAAGGAAAAAAACAAAAAAAAACTAAAATTTGTAGTAATAATCACTAAATTTTTAATTTAAAAAAAAAAATCATGTTTTTTCCAACCCTGATTTAAATAATTGAAATAATTATTAAAAAGAAATTTTTAAAAACCGCTGAAACTATGGCGTTAATTTTTCAAAATATACGAAATATTTTGACTTTTATTTGTCAGGATTTTCTTAAACTACTTGTGCTTTTATTACATTTATCTTCCTCAAATTTAGAAGACATAGTCATAGAGCTGGAGGTAATTACAATATTGATTTTTGTCTTCTAAAAGTAAGATTGATTAATAGTTGGCTTTAAAAATAGTTTTTTTTGGTAGAAATAATGTTAACTTTTCCGTTATTTAACCAAATTCATTGTTTTTTACTCTTAGGGCTGTTACATGACAATTCATATAACTCCTGAACCAGAGTTTTCCTATGTTAGTTTTGAGACTAATGTTCCAGCTAGCAGCTACAAAGAAATTATTGGAAAGGTTTCGACACTTTCTTGCCTGGAAAATTTACCATCACTGTGTTTACTAACCAGGTAAGTTATATATTTATTATTTAATATTTATTTCACCTTAGTGTTTATTTAATTTCATTTAAGTTCATTATAAAACACTCACCATCTTTGATATTGTTGTGTAGGCTATTGAGGATCGAAACCTCAGTTTCAAGGTGTTATGGAAATAGTTTAATTTAATAAAATGGGTAATTTCTCAAGAAGTCTAGAGTCACATTAATAGGTTTTTACAAAACTTGCACTGTTTTAATTTTCCTAACATTATAATTTTTCTCCCCCTTAATGTAGGTCGGTGTACAATAAAATACTAAAACTAACTAAAGATAATTTGAAAATATTTCTTACCTTTTTAAATGCTTTAAAAATAAACATAAAGGTTAAAAAGTCTTCTTCTTCTTTTTCCTGGGAGCGCGATACTCTGATTCACTACTGGAGTGAGTGCCTAATTTCCCATTATCTTTTATACCAATCCTCCCATTAGTCTTGTTCCTTCTACATGTCTGTATAACCCCAAGACTGGTTGGTTGATATATTCCTGTGGGCTCATTTTCAGTTGCCCAAATAATGCCTGTTTTTTGTGATTCAATGCTTCACATTCGCACAGTATATGGTAGTCTGTTTCTTCCCCCTCGTCGCACATTCTGCAATTAAGCAAAGGAAAGGTTCTGACTTGTGGCTAAATTTATGTTTACTTTAAGTATACGTCGAAAAAAAAACGTTAAGAGAAGTTGTTGTGTGTTATCAATGTGATTGGTTTGTTAGTAAGGCAGACTTTCCCTTTCTATAAACTACGCGTTCTACACCAAAAAGCAGTAGAAACAACCACACCAAATGTTATTTGAGACTTTTACTTCTCGCAGCTGTGACGGATATCGATAGTGGAAGTGTAGTTTTGCTATTTCTACCTTCAATTTTGATGTTTATTATTTCAGTAATTGATGGTGCTCTACTATTTTTAGCATTTTTTTTAAATATATTTTTACAGAAGGATTTCGAGGTTACAATGTAATAAGGTATTTCCATAACACCCTGTTTATTACTTTTTGTTCACATGTGCAACCATAAATTTACTTAGTCAATTTAGGAATTCAGTATTACTTAAAATTTTTAACATTCTCTATCGGCTACACGAAGCAGCTTCAGAAGTCCGTCATCCAATTTTATACACATATTTTTCAAACACGTTCTAAACAGCGTTTGGGGGAAAAACATAATAAGTAACATTTTGTAAATTTTACGGGATGACAAAAAAAATATATATTTTTAAATCTACATTTATTATGTTAAATGAAACTAAATCAAAATATAAGGAATGCTTTCCTATTAAGGGGATATATACAGTCAGGAAGCCCAAAAAAAATCGATTTTTTCCTGAGAAGATCTTTAAATTTAATAAAGTACTCATTTGTACACATATGCCAGAAAGTTGAGGCTGTATTTAACAATTTGTATTTGGAAAAATAATTATTTTGAAACCTGATCTAGCAGATCTGTGGGAGCACCTCTAAAAAAAGGCGTCTTGCAGTGAGCACGATATCTCTAGACGGAATCATCCAAAATGGAGAAACGAAAAATATTTCGTTTATATATTGAAATATCTAGTAATCGGTCGAAAAAATAAACAAAATAATAATTTTTGATAAAACGGCGGTTTCCCAAAACAAAAACAAAAAAAAATCGGTTTTTGAAAAAAATTTAAGCCTTAAATTCTCTATAAAATCAAAAATATTTTTGGGTAAGAAAACACCGTCGATTAATTACTTAAAAAATATACCTAAAAAGCTTGTGTTAAATTTAGAGACAGATCGGTTAAGCCCTTTCCGAGAAAGGTTCCTTACCGAATTTAAAAACACAGTTTTAAGAAGAGCGCTTTCAAAGTTTCAAGAGCACTTTACATAGTGTAATTTTAAAATCATTCTCCAGATTGACTTGAAATTTTCTGTGTGTGTACTTAGATATATGTACTTTACGAAAAAAAAGATGTTTATACAATTTTATCTGTATATAACCCCTTGAACAAATCTAGAATACATTTGATTTTACTTAGAAAGGGAGTAAAAATACTTTTTCTTTGGGTATTTTTATTATTTAAATATTTCTAGAGTTATCACGTTATTTGCCTTAATTTGTCTGTTTAAAAAATAATTTTTGGCAAAAGTGGCGCTTAACATGTTTTTCCCCTGGACACGTACAGTTGTGGACAAAATAATAGCAGTGGTCAAATAAAATTAACCTAATCTATTGAAACTGATAGGAAATTCCCTTCTGGTTAAAAATAAATGTATACTTTATTTGCTTATCATGTTTACTTAGTATTCTATTAAAATGACAAGACTAAAAAAAGATCAACAATTTTTTTTACTTTTTTGTAAAAAATGCCAACTTAAAGTCGGTCAAAATAATAGTATTCGTTTCGTTCAGTGTCAAGGTGTTTCACTTGCAAAAGATTTTTCCTTTTAAAAGATCATTTAGAATAATCTCCAGTATCTTTTTAAATTATTATTTGTAATTTATAGTAAAAAATAAAGTTTTGCATTACCATAATATGGGAAGAAAAAAGCACTGTACTTCTGAAAAGCGCGAGTTAATAAAAAAAAATTGCGGAGAGAAGGAAAATCATATTCGCAGATTAAAAATATTATGGGATGCTCAACTAAGATGGTAGCAAACGCTTTAAAGTGGCAGCCAGTGCCTGAAACACGCGGCCGTAAGCGCAAAACTACGCCAATAGGGGATAAGCTTTTGATCCGAACAGTGAAGATGGATCCGTTTGCTTCATCTACACAGCTTAAGCAGAGTGTAGGACTGGATGTGACTACTAGAACAATAAGAAGACGACTAACAAAACAAAACCTGAAAGCCAGAAGCCCAAGGAAAGTACCCTTATTAAGTAAGAAACAAAAAGACGATTAGAGTTTGCGAGAAATCACGTTAAATGGCCTTTGACTAAATATTATGGTCTGACGAATGCAAAATCGTTTTAGTTTTTCAATAGGTCGCAGAATTTACGTTAGAAGCCCTTTAGGTACTGCATATCAGCCTCAATATACCGTTAAAACTGTAAAGCATGGAGGGTCCAAAATTATGGTATGGGCAAGTTTTTCATATTATGGTGTAGGGCCCGTATTTTGGATAAAAAACATAATGACTGCTAGTATCTATGTAGATATTTTACGAGATATTATGCAGAGGAGGAGATGCCACTTAAATGAGTTTTTATGCAGGACAATGACCCAAAACATACTAGTCGGCTATGCAACAATTTATGCAAGATGAGAAAATTAATGTCCTAGACTGGCCTGCACAAAGCCCGGATCTTCACTCCATAGAGAATCTATGAGGTGATATTAAAGATGCTGTAGTACGTGAGAAACCTACAAATCAAGAGCGACCATGATCTGTAATTCAAAATTTCTGGAATAACATTACCAGGTGTCAGGATTTAATTCATTCTGTGACACGTCGATGTGAAGCTGTAATTTCCAATAAAGGGTTTACCATTAAGTACTAAGGTTTGTAGCACTCTTAATATTTTTATATTCATTTATAGAAACACTGCTATTATTTTGTCCATCAAAATTCTACAATCTAAAAAAATATATCCTTGCTATATTTTTTTTTTCGGTTTTTGAGGTTTAACTATACTTTATGTATGTCTTTATTGTATTATATTTTAGTTTTGATATGAATAATGGATTTATATTTTATTTTCTCTAGCACTGCTATTATTTTGTCTACAACTGTACAACAGAATCATTAAGCACAAACATTAACATTTATAAAATAGCGTTCTTTCAGGATATAAAAACTGACATAAAGATCATAGACTGGAGTAGAGTTTTTTCGCCTAAAATCGGCATCTACTATTAACACTCATTTATCTTAAAATATGCATATTGGTTCTTTTTAAAGTTTACGCCGAATTAATTATGTCACAATAAATTTACCATAACCTGTTTTATTTCAGCTTTCTCCTACCCAGGATACATCCAAAGAACTTCTTTGTCTTAACCAAATAGGTAACCGATGGGATCGCCGCGACGTGCAACAAATCAGCTTCAAACACTACGATCTGATCTACGCTTTCTACACCAAATTCCCTAGCTGAGGGTGTCGGGAACAGTTACGCCCTGGCGTAGCTCTCCCCAGTCCCCCACACTCATCCTTCTCCAATCCATGTCTTTCCCACATCGCTCACCATTCCCGCCGATTTAAAAGGCTAAACAGATCCATATCGAGCATTTACGCTGACATTGCAAAATTAGGGTCTAGTATTGTGTCGGACAAGTCCGTTTTGAGTTTTTATCAATCGTTTTTGAAGAGTCTGCGCAAAAGAAAACTTAAATTTGCTTCAAAAGATTTCTTTTGTGCCTGCTCTAAAGACGAGACTCCTAATATGCAACGTTTTCGTGAAGCCTTCGGTCCCTTTTCCTTTTTCTTTATCTATTTCACTCTGTTTTCGCCTGTTTTTACATTTACGGATTTCGAGTCACCTTTGGTTATGTTCTCCTGGTGGCGGAACAAAATTTCGTGAGAGTTACTTTTCGAACCGCCCAAGTAGAGTGACATAGTGGCCCTGTTTTCCCTTAACCTATGAGGGTTGGGTTGACATTCAGTTGTATGTACGTATACCCGTTTCTTTTTTGTATATTGTACCATACGCACGCTATGTTTCCCTTACTTTGGCGGGGAGTATGAACTTCCCATTTCATATTTTCGTTTTTCGTAAACTTAGTCACTACAAAACACTGTTTAGAGTGTATTTGTGGCTGTACATATACATAAGAAATTCATATACTCTGCTTTATGTGGAATTTTATAATCTTTAGATTCCAGTAGTAAAAGTTAGAGTTGCATAGATAGACTGTTGTCATACTCTTACTAATATATAAAAATAAATGTAGATTCCTAGCAGTATGTGATTTTTGTATGTATATGTGAACAAAAAAAAGTGTTTTCTCTGTTTCTGGGGCCTTTAGAAAAATAAACGAAAGTGTACAAAAGTTAAGTGCACAATTAAGGTATGTAATTAATTAGTTTTTCACCATCAGGGTTGGCAAAGGTCCATATTATTGTAAAAAGATTATAAAGTAGACATATACTATTTTGAGGACATAAAATCTATATTGTTACATGGCGTAAAAGCGTAGAACAATTTTAAGTAGTATTTTACTATGTTTTTAAATTTACCAATTAATGACATGTTAGTTTTATGCTGTCAGAAAATAAAATAATAGATCAAATAATTGTTATATTTTGGGTTATGTTATGAGCATAATACAAAAAAAGAAACTGCTCAACTTTACCTAGTTTGTTAGACATTTCTTTTGGTTTATGCTTATACCATTCCCAACCTAATGTATATCAAACTGACAAACGGCAAACATAATGTAGTGGACCATTAATACAATATTTTTTAATAAATAATCCCATCTTGCTAGTTTGATATACCTGACATACAATATTAAAAAAATATGTTTTTATTTAAAATGTTGCATAACTAATTTTGGTTAAGTCCATTTGAAAGTAAAATATTCAGGGACCTCACAAATGTGTGTATTTATTAAAAAAATGATTAGGACTCAAAAGTATAATTAATGTACATTAAAAATGCTCTTTATAGACAAAAAAGTTTGATTTTAAAATCATTTTATTAAACAAGCACTTAATATTTTTGTCAATTTGGCCTCTAAATTATTTTTCTGAAAAAGTTTTTAAATGCCTCAAAATATTTCCCGATTTTTTTTTGTGTCTTTATGTACTAAAAATGATTGTACTTTCTGTGTACTTTACTTTAAATAAGATAAAAAATAGTTTTTCTTTAAAAAACATTTTTAGTACAAGCTTTTTTTTTGATAAACAGTAATGAAAAGGTATTTAGGCGTATATCAAATCACCAAGGTAAAATCTGAATCATGTATGATAAACCCAGCTATGTTATTAAACGTTATGACTTGTCTACAGTGGTACTTTAGTTTCGTTTTGATATGTCATTGTGTATCTCTTAAATTAATGACATTTGGACAATTTCTCTCCCAATATTTTTTAAAACTTCTTGTTTTAGTTCACATGACATTTTTTTACAAAATTTTACACATTAATGACCATTATACACTTTATACAATTCTTCTTTTGCGCCTTTTAATTAAATAAATGCTTTTCAGACTCTACTGAGTTTGTCAGAACGAACCATATTAATATTTTAATGGGTTGATTGGTTGGTTGGTTTAAGCGATGTTGGTGGCAAGCCCATATTTGAACTGCAGCAGTGCATATTAGCTCATTGTGCTTCCCTTTCTTTTTATAAAAGTCTGTTTAAGAGAAAATAAAAGTTAAATTAAATAGCCATCCTAATAGTAACGTGGCAATTTTATGCAGAGTTGGTCAGTAAGGTGTTCTCTTTCAATAATTTGTAATTGATAGAGGATACAGAAAATAGAACACCTTATATTTAAGTTTTGTAGAATTCCGAAAGAATTAAAAAATATGTTTTTATCTTCAACTTTATTTTTTTAGGCCACACGAGTGTGTGTTTTAGTGATGCGACTCGAATAGGATTTTGTGACTCGAGTCACTTGAGCAATTTTACTACCTCACTTGAGTTATCGAGTCATTCGAGTAAAATCTCACTCAAGTTGAAAGTTTGCAATTCAAGTGAGACTTCTTTTAGCAATTTTAAACAAAAACCTTTATTACTTTATATTTTCTTGCTAAAGTGTCGCGAACTACGAGATGCAAGTTTAAACCTGTCTGTCTTGGTTTGTACCGGCGAGGCATAGATAGTAAAAATGTAAAATAGAGTAGTGAAGTGACATCTAGTGGCAACAAAATCAACTCTATGCGCCGAGTTGACTCGGTAACTCGAGTGCATAGAGACTCGAGTAATATTTTTTTTAATCGAGGACGAGTTTCACAAATTCACTCCATTGACTTGATAGTTTGTTGTTTTTACATTTTTATTAGGGGTAATTGGGGGATAATGCTTGAATACTGTTTAGTACCTAAAGTAAAAGCTCACGCGTTTTTACGAGAAAAAAAGACATTTTTTAAAGTGCTATTAGATAAAAGGATGCAAGAGATTAGCAAAAAGCAGCGGTATGTGGTCCTTAAAGTTTATCTACTTCATATTATGTCTGTAAAGTTTATTTTAATCTATTTTACCTGATTATTTTAAGTCAGGCTTACAGAATGTGTTATTATATGTTCGGCACAGGCGAAAAGCTTAATGTCGTCATGGGCTAAATGTAAACCTTAAATTGATGTCGAAAAAGAGCGTCTTATAGATCCACTCTGTAGAATAAATAAGAATTAAAATTTTTAGAATATCAGCAGAAAAGAACACTTGTATCGTTAATATCTGAAATTACGCCTTTTCTCGATTATTTGCTTTTTTACCGCCAATTTTAACTTCAGATTCGTGTTCAGCAAGAAAAATACTTCAAAAAATCCTAGTCCGACACCCAGCACACCACTTTTTTTGTGGGCTTATCAGAGATTTTTTCTAATAAAAACGTTTTTTTTATTATTTAGTATTTTGTATACACTCGTTCTGATGAATTCAGTATTAGAGAACAATTTCCGAAATATAATAACGTAGATTTAGTTAACTTGTAATGATATTTACCGTCTGTTAATAGCAAAGATCATTTTAAAGAGTTTCATTAATAAATTTATATTAGAAAAATATTTAAACTTGTTTTTGTTTAATCCTTTGTCGCTATGGATTAGGCTGCTGAAAAATGATGTAATTATTATGGTCTATGGTCTCCGTTTAAAGTTGTGTTAATGCAGTAACATATAACTATTAAAGACCAACTACAGAGATGACTGAGCCCCAAAAAAAAGAGCTGTAGAGCCTTCCTATGCGAGGTGAAGATGTACCTATAAAAAGATGCCTTTAGGATAAAAGAATTATTCAAGGATTACTTTAATTTAAATGTTGGAAGTGTACAGGGTTATTCATTTTAAAGTTAACAGGGCTTTATTTTTGAACTTCCCTGTACTTTTTAAAAACGAATAATAAATAGCCATTTCGTGTATTTTTTTCCGTAGAATTTAATAATCTAATCAGAAAAACATTTGAAACAAAAAGAAAAGAGTTACAGTACGAGTGACGTATTTTTTAAATGGAATACCCCTTATATTTTTATATCAATAGATAGAGATTGCAGAAACTGCATGATACTATAAGGATAGTTTCACCTGAAAAAACCTGGCTGCCACAGGTCACAGGTACTTATTTGTCAAAGTCAAGAATTTTAAAAATACGTTTATTACTTTTTGGAGTAGTTTTATAATGAGGTTTTCATCAGAAGAACGGCTTCAAATTATAACTCTATATTATAAATGTGAAGAAAACGCTAGGAAAACACAACGAAGATATGTTGCAAATTTTCACCGAAATATATCAGTAAAAACAATTTTAAAACTGAAGGTCTTATTTGAAGAAACAAAATCGTTACATATTAGAAAAAGGGCTACAATGAGAAGAAGAAACCGGGATCGAGCTATTCTAAATTATTTTACTTTGTATCCCATAAAGTCAATTACTACTTCAGAAGAATTGCCACTCGAAACGTATCGCAAGATAATTTGGCAACAAGACGGAGCGCTGTTGCTGTTCGTCAAGTTGTGCAGTATCTCAATCGCCGATACAATCAGTGGATTGGACCTTATGGCACTATTAGATGACCACCTAATAGTCCAGATATTACAATTTTGGACACTTTTCTATGGAGTCACTTGAAGAATGTCGTTTACCGAAATGGGAACACAAACACGGAAGAAATTAGAGAAAAAATCGTAATTGAAATTAATCGTCTTAACCAAGGACCTCAAATAATATCGGAGAGCTTAAAAAGGCTGAGGAGGGGTTATAGATCATGTTTCGAAAATAACGAGGGTCATATAGAACATTTGAGGAGCAGATTTTCTAGATGCATTTTGTCCATTTTTTGTAATTTTGGCAAATAAAAAAAAACTGCCACGCGTTTGCCAAAAAATTAACGAAAAAATTAATATGATGAAAAAATGAATAAAAAATTATAAAAATATTATACCTACATGCGAAAAATCTAGTACTGATTATATCCCAAAAAACTGAAAAAAACTCTTGGACAAACTGCAGTTAGATTGTCACCCTATGGATTACGCTGCTGAAAAATGCATTTTGATTGTCTACACAAAGCGCCATGACTGACTTGGTAGTAAGGATGTAAAAAAACTTAGGTAGATGTATAAGAATAGTGTTTAATTTTTGAAATACAAAATAATATTGAACAATAAAATAATACAATATTGGCATTTTATATGTCATAAAGGTCCCCATCATCACCATTGCAATCGCATAACATGTCACTTTCTTCGATAATTTCATTATCGTCAGTATCATCTTGGTTATCTTGATTATCAGTTAGTTATCGCTTAGTATTGTCAAAGAGAATTCGGTAACCCAATTTGCCCCCGAGAATTCCACCAACAGTTTTAAGAGGCTCTGAATTTTTTGACCTTAATTTTATTTTGAAGTGCTGCAGCAAATAACTAATGTCGCAAACTTCTTTCCGCGTTTTAATAACCTTAAATATTGTTTGGTGGGATCATTTCTGTAAAACAATTCGGTCTTAATCAAAATATCGGTATTGTTTTGTGATCTCTTACTGATAATCCATTTGACTGCACCGATTCCTTCAATTTTATTTAAGGATTATAACCCAGTTTTTATATCGTAAACAACCCAGTCCGTACCAAGTTGGCTAACTTCTCCATACTTTGAGTAAATGTCATAGTATTGTGTAGGTGTTTTATTGTACTGTAAGATCGTGTAACTTTTTCTATAGTCCCGAAAACACGGTCCACTGGCAAATAGAAATGTCCGCGTACCGAAAATATAAGTACAACAGATTTAATATTTTGCGGGCATTTCTGTACCGAACTTTACTTTTACGCTCTTTAGACGTGATATTTCTTTTTCTACTACCACGGTCCGTATCATTAACTACATGATCCGCTGTTACAATTACATCCATTATTTTAAATTATTTCGTAAAAAAACAAAGAAATCAAAGCACACAAAACTAACACTTCGCACAGCAACAAGTGCTACGACAAACAAATGGCAGTTAGTCCACGGCATAAGGACAAACTTCTGTTAGTTTGTCCGCCGCCAATGGACATACAGCACATAGAAAGTCCAGGACATTTTCTTTGTTTAATTTGAATGGGATAAAATGCATTTAGTTAGTCTTTTCTACCCTAAAATTGTAGCTCTATGTTTCTAGTTTGTGATGCCACCTTTAGTTAAAAATTTCAAAAAATGGACAAAATGCATCTAATAAGTCTGCTCCTCATTTAAATCATTAGTACTATTATAATTTTTTTGTTATAAGTGTTATTACCACCATATTTTACCTCGTATTGTATTTTAATTTTTGCCGTTTATTGTAATTTTGCTGCTTGGTTTAAAAATAGATATAGGTATATCATTTTTAGCATATAATATAATTTGAAGCCGTTCTTCTGATGATTTTGACAAATAAGCACCTGTGACCTGTGGCAGCCAGGTTTTTTCAGGTGAAACTATCCTTATAGTATCATGCAGTTTTTAGACAATTGCAGCAGAACCGCAGGAAATAAACCCAGCAACCCCTATATCACCGAATTCCTCGTAAAAATTCTATCTATTGATATAAAAATATACGGGGTATTCCATTTAAAAAATACGTCACTCGTGCTGTAACTCTTTTGTTTTTGTTTCAAATGTTTTTCTGATTAGATTATTGAATTCTAGGAAAAAAATACACGAAATGGCTATACTCGTTTTTTAAAAAAGTACAGGGAAGTTCAAAAATTAAGCCCTGTGTACTTTAAAAGGTTAGTTGATTTGTAGCTGTTATATACATTATTTTGTTAAAAGGCTATTTTTTATTTTATTTAAAAATTGCTTTTTAATTTTCAATATTTTTCAAAAGAAACATAAAAATTATTTTTTTAATAAGAAGTGATAGGAACTAACTTAAACCTAACATCAACTTACCTAGCCGCAGAGCTAATAGTGGAATAAATTTAAAAACGTTTTTAAATTTATGCCCACCATATCATATTGCCAAAATAGAAAAAAGTTTTTATTGCTTTAGAAACTACAACAGTAAAACATACGTCTTTATTAAAAATTGGTATATTAACAATAAATTAATTAGTATAAAACAACAAATAAATACAAAACAGTCTTAAGAGTATTTGTGCTCTTTTTGCAAATTTTAAACTATTTTTTAGTTTATCAAACATTCCTTACATCTGGGGATAACTTGAAACGTATTTTTGTTATGAAGAGAAATTAATAACGTGCATGTTTTTTTTTTAATTAGGTAGGGGAAACACATATTGCTTATTAGTGTTTGTTAAAAGCTACATTGCTGTTCCAAGTTGTAAAGATAGTTTAAAATTCACAAATAGGGAATAAAAATAATTCTTAAGATCCAAAACCTTATTTATTATAGTATTTAAATAACTTATTTTGTACTCTCTAAACTCCTAAACAAAAAATCCTAAATTATTCGACCCCAAATTCATTTTTTACCCATGGATATCTTTTGGGACACTCCCTACAAGTTTGTAACTCAATTTCTTCTCTTAAAGCCCTGCTAAACAGATGGCAAGTGTTTGGTTTTTCACAGGCAATGTCTTGAGGCTGTCTAATTTTTTTTCTACAATTCCACGGACGAAAATTTAATAGTTTTTTTAGTGGAGTAGGTCGCTGCATCCACTCTATGGCCTGTGAGTTTGTCACAAACCAAACATCAGGTTTGGAAAGCACATAGTTTAGGAAATCCTAAAAATTGGATTTTAATATCTTTTTGTTGTTAAAGCTATCAAGAGATAGCTATATTACAAGTCCTGTATATGTTTAATTAATTACACCAGAAAAAAAAATAGATTTTTGGAAACAATATCAGCAAAAAATGTCTGGCAAAATATGATAACCGTTAAGTTTAGGTTATCGGTAATTTTTGCTTATAATTTATAATACAAGATCCCAATTGGAGGCGACCATAGATAACCTAACTTTAGATATGCACACACTAAACAAATAATCTTATTCGGCATGCGTATTTGAAATAAAGAATCAGTGCCGGGCTGGTTCTTTATTTCAAATACGCTGGGCAGAAATTTCTATAAATAATTAATTAATTTAAATTCATGAAATATATATTTTTATAATTTTGACATTTGAAGTGACACTTTTCAAATTGACGTTGTCAAATATCTTAGTTTTCATAACTAGTTACAAAGAGTAAAATTTTTCGCAACTGGTGATGAAAAGTATTATATTTGACAACGTCAATGAGGTTTAAAAGTTATTTTTATATTTTAAACTTGAATTAAAAAGAATCATATTAAATTCAAAATTAGAAAAAATATTGTGTGAAACGCGTTTGAAAACACTATTTTTCATAACTTAAATTTTTTTGCTCTGCTCTTTACAAAAAATAGTGCTTTTCCCAATTGGTTGCAAAAAATAACTCTTTTTTTTCTTTATTTATATACTGAATTTTTTTATTTTGCGTTTCTATACATATATAAATTATGTTTGATAGTAAAATCAAAAATAAGGAACAAAATTAATATTACAAAATTTAAATAGCAAAAAAATAGGAGCTAATAAAAGATAGGGGTTAGTTTCAAGACCCAGTCTTTGTACAGCTGTGAAACGGTTTTGAAAACGTTGGAATCAATTAAACGCTTGAGTGTCTACTTTACACGGTTTTATACCAGTTCAAAAAACAACAAAGTTTAAAAGCTTTCTGTATATTTAAAGGGTTCTGCTTTGCTTGGAGATCAGTAAAGGGATAGTGTAATACACTGTCACCTATCGGTTAGGAATGGGTTTATTTGACTGGACTTGCATATGGCCTTACCAGGCCTTACAATAAAAGGTTTTTTGCCATATTAGAACAAACTTAGAAACAGAAGGAAAAAAAATGTTGGTACAAATAACGTTAACTCTTTGCCTGCTTAGACTTATGGTTTCGATAGCGATAATAAGATATTGGAAACATTTTAAATGTAATTATACAAAACGAGCGTACATTTACTACAGGCAGCCTTGCCGTTTGACAGTGCGAATAAGCGTGCGAGAGAAAAAAGAAGAATCATAGTATAACCTTTCTCCGTGGCTCCAACGTGTCGTTTGATCGACGAGGAGAGGCCGACCAATCAGCACGCAGAGCGAGGTTTATATTATATATATATATATATATATATATATATATATATATATATATATATATATATATATATATATATATATATATATATATATATATATATATATATATATATTTTTGCATTCCACCGACCAATGAGCACGTTGGAGGAAGAGAGAAAGGTTATACCGCTATTCTTTCTCTTTTGTACCCTATCACCAAATAAGTTTTTAATTTTTTTTTTTACGAAAAAGAGGATTGTGTAAATGCTACCACGAAACAGAAAATAAGTTTATAAAACAGTATAACCTCGGGTCGCACAAAAGTTTATCAAGGTTTAGAATGTATAACAAAAAGTTATGGCAGTGTTATTCAATGGTTTTAGTAGGCAACCTGTCAAAATCTGACATTTCGTTAAACATTCAAAGTTATCATGCTTTTGCAACATTTATATATATATATATATATATATATATATATATATATATATATATATATATATATATATATATATATATATATATATATAGAAATTCTATCACAAATCACAAAAAGAGTCAGTTCAAAAACTAAAAAATCTCACTCAAGTGGCCAGTACGGAACTGGCGGGCGACAAATGTGTAAATAAAATCGGTCTGCCGGTCCGTTCTGCGCATAATTTAAGACCCTAAGCGATGACTACCGCCACATCGCACGGACACATTTTTTCGCCCATAAAATCTAACTTTTGAACTGCGCATCTGATACCCTTTGCCGGTCCATATGAAGGTCAGTGGAGGCGACCTTTACCTATCTCCCAATCGGATCAAAAATATTTTTAATCAAATCCACTATGTAGACATATGTAGTACGAATGGCGGCCTAAAAATTTATGGGTCAAGGCTGTAAATAATAAAAAAAATGTTTAAAACATTTTCGATACGCCCTGTATAACGTCAATTCTTATTTTTGTTCTATATGACAGTATAGCATTTAATTTTTAAAATTAAAAATACTGCTTTAAAACTTTGTAAGTGGATTTATTTTAGCGTAGTCTACAACTTTGTTATCTTTGAAAATTCTGCGAATTGGGACTATTTTTTTATGCTTGAGTCATGCCACATAAATATGATCAGGGTCTAAACGACCCTTGATTTTTGTAAGGCCATGTTAATAAAACACATTATTTATCACTTGGTTACTATTATTTATCTAGCAACTGTGCAAAAATCAGCCTGTTATTTATAACAGGGATGGGTATGTTGTTCTTTAGGTCAATAGGAACATTTTTTAAATGGGACATTTTTGTGCAGGCTTATAGGGTGGCCCAAAAAATCACTGAGAAGTTGAAGCTAAACTGTTTATTAATTCCAATATAAACACATAAAAAGAGTAAAATTTTGTCTAAATCCAACGAAATAATATTTTATATAATTGTTTAGAGCAAAAATAATTTGATTTAACATTTAACACATACAGGGTGGTCCAGTATCGAATAAATAATATGCAGTATGCCAACTAAAATGTTAATATCGTGATATACTTGTATATATTTTTGGAGTTTATACATTGGCTGTTTATTAAGATTAATTTAGGTTTAAATATTTTGGTTTATTGTTTCAAATATACAGGGATATTTAAAATTAAAGATTGTTTTTTTGGTTTGTTCCCACAAGATATTTTGTGACATATAAAGAGATTTCTAGCCAATTTTTTAACAGAGGTATTATAATAAAATTAAGCTACCCACAACTAAAATAATTTTCGTGTACACCTACAGGGTGAAGTATCTAGGAGGTTTCATTCACCATGTCTCCTGGATATTTTTAGGATAAGTCGTACTTAACAATGAAAACAGGTTTTTATTGTTAAGTACAGTTTTTTAATGGAACGCTCTGTATATTTTGCCAAATTTTGACTCTTTATTCAATTCTGCATCGAAAATTTTAAAAAACTTTATACGTCAATAATTACTGGTTTTTGAGATAATTGGGTAACTAATAAAGTAACTAAATGATATGGCACACATAACATGGGATTGTGGCTCTCCAACGATTTTTTTAAAATTTAAGTTTGTTTTTCTTTAGGTCAATAGGAACATAGGACATCCCGGTCCAGGCCTACATGGAGGCCCAAAAAATCACTGAGAAGTTAAAGCTTCCCTGTTCCTTAATACTAATTTTAACGCCTAAAAAGTCTGACTTATTATTTAAATTCAACAAAAAAATAATTTACATACTTGCTTAAAGTTAAAAAATGTAATTTGCTATTTAACACCTACAGGGTGATCCAGTATCAAAATTAGAAACAATAATTTGTTATTTTTATTATATATTTGTATAATTCTTCAGAATTTTTACTTTTCTGACAGTTTCTTGTGCTCCTAGTTAAAAAAGCGAGCTAATTTTGCGTATTTGAAATTTTAAGCTAATAATCATATAAATTAATAAGCAATTTAATGAACAATATTAAATTAATAATAAGTAATTTTACCCCAGCGATTTTTTGCGCGGCAAACAATGTTAAACCGACTTATCCTAAAAATATAGGTAAATCCAGGAGACATGGTGAATGAAACCACCTAGATACTTCACCATGTAGATGTACTCAAAAATTATTTTAGTTATGAATAGCCTAATTTTATTATACATCTGTTAAAAAATTGCCAGAAATATGTGCAGATTTTAAAACTATACCTCTTTTAAAAAATATCTTGTGAGAACAAACCAAAAAACAAACCTTTAATTCTAAATATCCCTGTATATTTAGGACAATAACCCAAAATATTTAAACCTTAATAAACTGTCAGAAATGTATAAATCCTGAAAATGTATACAAGTATATCACGACATTAACATTTTAGTTGGCATAATCCATATTATTTATTCAATACTGTACCACCCTGTATGTCTTAAATGTTAAATCATCAAAATATTTTAACTCTAAACAAATATATAAAATATTATTCCGTTGGATTTAGACGAAATTTCACTCTTTTTATGCGTTTATATTGAAATTAATAAACAGTTAAGCTTAAACTTTTCAGTGATTTCGAGAGCCAGAATCCCATGTTATGTGTGCCATGTCCTTTGACATGTTGAGGGTGAAGGTTTCGCAAAATGCCGCAATATTTTTGTAGGTCGATATATTTTCTGATGTTTGCACTATACATCGTTAAATTTATATGTTAAATGTGTGCCACAATAAAAACGAACGAATTCTCAGAATTTTATATATAAAAAATAGTAGGTTACGCTAAAATGAATCCACTCACCAAGTTTCAGAGGAGTAGTTTATATTTTAAAATTTGAAGCCGGCTCCGATGCTTAGTGTTGATATGTCACTAATCTTTTTTTAAATTTTATAAATAATAATCTTAATATTTTTTTTACTTTTAAGTTGCAACAATTTCCAAAGGCTTTATTTATAAAACTGAAGGGAAAGAAATTTAGTGGTATATTAGTACTGTCACGTAGAATAAAAAAATAAGAATTAACATTACACAGGGAGTATCAAAAATGTTTTTTTTTTAATTAATAGCCTTGACCACAAGTTTTTAGGCAACCCATTCGCAATTCATTTGTTTATATACTATATTTGATAAAAAAAAACATTTATTTTATTATTGTAACTCTATTTCTAAATAGCTAACAAAGAATTATAGGGACAAATTTCTTACCTGAAATGCTACTAAATATTCGGTATTTTCAAACCAAGAGGCTTGCAAATGCACACCAAAAGGCGCTCTATTAGTTGAATAATGTCTGTTAAAATTTCTAATTAGCATCTGAAATATTTCTTGTCCAGAGAGATCAGAGGGGCAAGAGTCTAAAGTAGCACAGCTAATGTCCACAGCTTCCAGTTGGTTTATTACCATTTGCCAAAGTCCTGGATATGATCTTGTTGGACAAGATTGCCTAAAACCTAATAAATCGGATAGTTAGTCTTATCTGTTTAGGCTAAATTTTAAGTGACAATATTTTAGACAAAAAACCAACAACGAGAAGACATTAATAAATGGGTTGTGAGGTTGGATGATACCCTTGGATAATCCAAACCACAGAGATGGTTTGGGTGCTAGGTTAAAAATCTCCTTGTGGTAGAAGCGTGGATGGCGATGAAGAACATTTTAGGAGCAGATCTGCCTAAGTTAAACCACAATTGCGGATTCTCTCCTAGCAACATCAGAAATACTTGAAGAACAGAATATGTATGCACGTTACAGTTTAAAAACAAAAGAAAACAATATATTACATATATATATATATATAATATATATATATATATATATATATAATATATATATATATATATATATATTATATAATATATTATATATCAAAATATATTGAATATTCTATTGTACATATCGGCAATCAACCTGCTAATACAAAATGTGTATTACTTTTTAATACATAATGTAATGATTTTAATGAAAACTTTGATAGTTTTCTAGAAGATAAAAAGTTGTAAGAAAGTGTTTAGAATGCAAATTACTAAACGAATTTCATAAACCATAATATTTTGATTTTTACGGTTTTGTTTACCAATTAATTTTTTATTCATATTTTTAAAAGTAAATAATTAAAGTAAAAATTAAAGTAGGCTATTTATAAATTCGGTATCAGGCATAATTTCATTCAAACAACTTTTTCTTATAAACTTTTTTTTAAATCTTGCCTAAAATACTTTAACTACTCATAAAATTTAAAAATGCTTGTATCAACATGCTTGATTTTTAAAAAATAAAATTTTATCTAAATTTTATTTTTTAATCAAGCGGGCTGATCCAAACGGCAAATTTCAACTAAAATTTTTTTCATTTTTACGTATAATTCGTCTATCCGGGACAACTGTATATATATATATATTATATAATATATATATATATATTATATATATATATATATATATATATATATATATATATATATATATATATATATATATATATATATATATATATATATATATATATATATATATATATATATATATATATATATATATATATATATATATATATATATATATATATATAATGACATATCCAATAACGTAATACAAAATGTGTATGTACTTATAATTACATAATGTAATGTTTTAACATAAAGAAAAACTTTGAAGTTTTTGAAGAAGTATGAGATTTTTGCCTGTTTTATTTTTTTACACTTTTTTTGTAAAAGGCAATTTTAAAAATGTGATTTAATATTTTTTAAATAATCGAACACAACAAAATCTTCTTTTAAAAACTTTTTCAGGTTTTTGACAACTTTTAGGGCGTCGGCATAGGAAGTTATGGGACCAGAATCTTCTTTATCATCGCTCTCTTGCGTAACTAAAATATTATCTTCTTTATCATCACTCTCTTGCGTAACTAAAATGTCATCTTCCTCATTTTTGCTTTTATTTTTACTTTTTTCATGTTTATCAAACTGTTCCTTAGTTATCAGTCTTTGATCCAAATTAATAAAGTCATTATCTTGGCTTTTAGATTGGTCAATTTTACTAATCACATCCATTTTTTGTCCTACTGATAAAAAACTTTTATTAGGCGCCATTTTAATGTGATCCATAACAGTATTTATCAGTCACTAATATTCTTGAAGGTAAAAAAGCACTGCATTTGCGCCTAAAAAAAAGATTCACATGTGGTATTTTTAGGGAGCGGGGAAATACCGCGGCTGCCGATAAAAACAGACGCTGTTCGTATGGGATTTATTAATTTTTTAGGCCGGATTCGAAGCTTCGTGTCCGCTATTGAGAGCTTTTTGAGTATGTTGGGGATAATTGTATTGTTCGCGTCCGTCCGACAGAGCGTTCGCTAATGAGAATATATTTTACATAAGAATTGATACCTAAAAATTTGGTAAATATTGTCCGGGTGTGATAAAATATTGATTTTTTTTTCTAAAACTTATCAGCGTTGTAATGAAATTATGAAGTTTGGGACATATGTTTATAGAAACTTTTTTCGTATTTTTATTCAATGAGTCATAAAAAATATAATTAGTATTTACTTTAGCAAAAAAAGTCTACATACCTTTCAATCTTATTATCATGTTGACATGAGAATAAATGATTTAACTTTAAAATTTGGTTATTGCCCACATGAGTTGAATAGCTATATACTGTTGCTTGGACATATTAATTTATTCTAAGTCTAAAGTACTGAATCAATTTAAAAAAACATAATATTTTTTTAAGTACGTTTTGCCGATCTATGTTGCCGCCAAGGCTTTGTTAGATTTTGGCACCACTAGACAAAACAAGACGCGAATATATCAAAAGGCTAGTTTTCGAAGTGTTAAAATATGATTGGGAGAAAAAAATAACATTTCATTTCAAGAAAATAATATAAAGAGGTCAATAATTTTGGATCTAACAAATCGTTTTAATTTTTAATTAGTTTTATAGCTGCTGCTGCTTATTGCAGATGTTAATTTGCGGAACATAAAATATATTTTTTTATTCCTGGGGAGAGGGTAATTACCCCCTCTACCCCCCCCTTACCTACGCCAGTGCATAGTGTAAAGTAATATCTATTTATTTATACTTACATTTATGAGACATCTTTGAATCCAAGGTGTAAGGCCATAAGGGTACATGTGAATAAGGCGCTACAATCGAACTATCATATAAAAATCCAAATTCTTTTGCCATCAGGTATTGTCTATTCCAGCCTATTCTCAGAAACGGCACTCTTAGTCCTTTAATGTCCGATAATTTTACATTTGAGAATTTGTTTAAAATGTTTGCTTGACCTACCATTTCATCAAACCAATCCTCCACAGTAGCATTATCAGACCACCATTCTTCTGGAAGTCTATGACTAAGAACATAAACCAATTAGAGTTGTTTATCTTTGCTGATCTGGCAAGAAGCGGTGCTTTAACGCGGAAACGGCCATGTCATGTTTGCCAAAACAATTTAAATAAAATATATACTCACGTGACTGAGTGCACAGCAATTTCGTGACCATGATTCCACAATCTTTGCGAATAAAAGTAATTATTGTACTGGTGGCTTATGAAAAATGTAGCAACAATTGGACAATTATTGGGATTTATATATTTTCCAGAGAAAAGACTACTGTAATAATCGATGTTTTCATCATTTATAGCGTCCTCGAATGTCAGAAGTACCATCTGTGGAACTTCGTTAGGATGAAGATTGCCTGGTATGTCTGTACCTAAAATATGAATATTTTTACTCTAATGCTAATTTAAAAGATGCATTTGCAATCAAAAAAGAAAAAAATAGGGTTTAAAAAATAAAGGAAGCTAGGCAGCTGAACTACTCTTGAGTCGACCAAACAATAAAGGTTTTCTCCTTTTAAAAACATCTCTTTTTGCCAACATAAGATTGACCAAAAATTAATGACATATACATAGCCCAAGAGCTGGCAGCAATTTTTGGGTAGGTATTTGAGGCAAGCTTAAAACTTGTCATATACTTCTCCTATTAAACCCCAACACGGAACTGCAGACCTGGCTGGTGAGTAGCGGGGCTAAATCAACCCCTAAATTTTTAAAAATATTTTTTTTTCCAAAAATGTATTTGAGGCAATATGCAATTTTTAGTTTAATGAATTAAAAAAAAAATAAGCCAGACGATTTTGTCGGGCTTTTAACATTGCCAGGCGCGTACAAAAATGTTTTGCAAAAAATATAAAAAATGTATTGGAGGCAACTTGAAATTATAATAGGGTATTATTTATAACTTAAAAAAAAGATTCTCAAAAAGACAGATCATTTTGGTGGGACTTTCCATATGCCAGGTGATCTAAAAAATTATGTATAGGTGCGACTGAGTAGCGCTATAGACAAGCTGCTGTAGTGAAAGAAAGAACGTTTATCAGCAGCCGTCTGCGTTCTTATATACTTGCCGCGTTACTATTGGCTTTGGCAAGGTCACGTCGCTTACAATAGCCATGAGGTTTCTAGTCGGAATTTCGGAGTAAAGTAATAAGAAATTTTGTGAATTTCTGCTAAAAATGGTTTAAGTAAAAATGATTGTGTTGATTTGTGTGTGCTAAATGGACATATTTTTTGTGTTATTTTTTTTATCATAAAAAATTTGTTATTTAGTAAATAATTGACATTAGTGCAAACATATTGATTTTTTTTAACAAATCTCAAGAGACATTTTTTTTAGAAAATTAATTTTAAAACAACTTTTGTTTCAATTTTTTTTTTCGAATTCAGATTTTTGCAGCTACATCCAAAATTTAAAAAATTACTTTTTTGTGACAGTATTCAAACTTAAAATTTATACAGAAATTAAAGGTTTTTTTATGTTAAAATTAATAAAGACTAACGTATTAAAGAAAGTAATGATTACAAAAGTAACAAATCACAAAATCAAATTTATTGAAATAAAATAATTATACAACTGAAGAATTATTCTGAGTACAAAAGTATAAATAACACCAATATTTATACGACTCAGAATAACGACTCTGAAATTCGGACTAGAAACCTCATGGCTATTGTAAGCGACGTGACCTCGCCAGAGCCAATAGTAACGCGGCAAGTAAGAACGCAGACAGCTGCCGATAAACGTTCTCTCTTACACTACAGCAGCTTGTTTATAGCGCTACTCAGTCGCATCTATACATTATTTTTTGGATCACCTGGCATATGGAAAGTCCCATCAAAATTATCTGTCTTTTTGAGAACCTTATTTTTTAGTTATAAATAATACCCTATTAAAATTTCGAGTTGCCTCAAATACATTTTTTATATTTTTTGCAAAACATCTTTGCACGCGCCTGGCAAGGTTAAAATCCCGACAAAATCGTCTGGCTTATTTTTTTTAAACTCTTTTAACATTCAACTACAACATATAAATATTGCATATTGCCTCAAATACATTTTTGGAAAAAAAATAAATATTTTTAAAAATTTAGGGGTTGATTTAGCCCCGCTATTCACCAGCCAGGTCTGCAGTTCCGTGTTGGGGTTTAATAGGAGAAGGATATGACAAGTTTTCAGCCTTAAATACCTACCCAAAAATTGGTGCTCAGTTCTCAGGCTAACAGCGCCAGTCTTGTGGTATATAAATTGTTTAAATATAAATACAAATCTAAAAGCAGTTTAACTTTTAAATGACGTTTATGTGGTTACTTATATCGGCTGTAGTGATTTCAATCAGCCCTTAAGACATAAGAATACAGGTCTTTATATTTACAATACAAATGACGATATAAACCAATCAGTGCAATTGTTGTTCCGTTACGTACTTTTGCCAATACTGATTTGACAGTGGCAACAGCGCACTGATCGCATACTAAAGACAAGACGAATGAAAGCGTTACCTCAACAATGTTGCCAAATGTAGTCTTTTTAAAGAAGAATAACGACAGCAAACTTAATTTGCCAGCTTATTAAATTTGGGTCGCTATAAAAATATAAAGTTTATTAGGGTCTAGTTTATAAATATATACATTTTGCAGTGTAATTTTTTGAATATTGAACTCGTAGAGGTTCAGTGCCCAGTGGATTAAGCTATAAAAAAAATTCACTAATGATCAAATTTGGATCATGCTTTTCAGAACTGATTTTCTTAATCAAAAATAGAGCTCCGCTCATTAAAAAAAAGTCTCGCTCGTTTTTCACTGGTCGACTGGCTCAAAAAAAAACATGGGGAAGTGGCAACACTAAATTCATCTCAGTAAATTTTATGACCACAGATATACAGACATATTTTCTCACCATTTTTTGAACAAAAACATTTAGGCAATTGGCACTTATTAGGATTACAGCTTGGTGCCTCGTTAGGATCATTGTTGATGTCACATTGATTTTCGTCACTACCATCTGGACAATCTTGGGACCCATCACAAAAATACTCCCTTGGAATGCAAATATCGTCATCTTTACATTTTTGATGTTTTGTAATGTTACAACTATTATTAATATCCTTCCTTTCTGTTTCGTCTTGAATGTTCTCAGAGGATTTTCTTGAGATGACAGAATCTATAAATGAACGCGATAAGGTATTTAATAAACTTGAAAGTATTTTAATAAAAACTAGTTGGTTAATTTAAAACAAAACCACATTATTATCTTAAATCTGTAGTCTACCAAGCCTTATAGTCTAATCAGGATTTGCCAACTGGGGGGAACCCCCTCCCTAGGGGGGCGTAGAGTAATGTCAGGGAGGGCGTAATATTTACGTTTGCATTTCCGAAAAAGAAAATCTATTTAACGCTTGGGGTAAATGAACTGTTCCGAATTGCAATTTAATCGACGCTATACAAGTTTCGACAAAACACAACACACGCACCCCCGCCCCACCTTCCCGCTTGAATCCATCTTTCACTTATAAAACAATACGTACTCGCTCCTGTCAATAGTTGGTTCACTAAAAAATCCAAGTTTCGTTTCAAGTCTGTTTAATGAGATAAGATTCTGATCACAAGGTCTTCCTAGTTCACACAGAAGTGCGCTGGTTATCAAAAGCCAACATCTTAGCTCACCTTTATGAACTAAGAGAAGAGGTCATCCTCTTTCTTGAATTCAAAGAAAATAATAATTTTATGCAACTATTTAAAAATGAAAAGTTTTAGTGGAAGCTAACCTATTTGGCTGATAAATTTGAAGCCCTGAATCAGCTAAACTTAAAACTTCATGGCAGAACTGGCACTTTGATTAGTAACTATGATCATATTCAACGTTTCATATCAAAGCTTCAACTTTGGAAAAATAAGATATCTACTGAAAATGTATTTTCTTTGTTACGGCTATCTGAAGCAATTAATAATCAAAAACTGAATAAAGATTTAAAATCTGAAATAGAAACTTTTTTACAAGCGTTTAAAAACGAATCTCACTATACTATCGAGATGTTAATTTCGAGTCACCAATATGACACATAACCAGCCAGAAACCTATTTGTTGTCGATATCTTACAATTACCTAAAGAAGTTCAGAAAGAATTTCTAGAAATAAAGGCTGACTCGACCATGAAAGACGACTCTCATCTCTTGACATTAGAGAAATTTTGGATATCCTACTGATACTGTTCATATTTAACACGATTTAATATGGTTGCTAAGTGGTCATAGGTTCCTTTCATTGTCACTGAATGGGCTAAAGGAATAGATGGTTTTTTGCTTCCATTATCAAGCAAGACTGCTTTTAGGCTGTATTTCGACGAATCTATGAATAAACGCCAGTCGTTATGATCATGTTCCATATTAAGCTCATTCATTAAACCATCAATATCACAACAGACACATAGCGATCCTTCCATGTTAAAAACTTGATGTTACATTCCGTTTTCGGTAAAGTAAAACACTTGCTTTTTTATCTAACAAGTTTCACTGTTGAAGTCTGGAACCAAAAATTTCCGATTTTTGTTTTGACAATCCTAGGTCACGTACCAAGTCATTTAATTTATTTTGAGTTATTAAGTGAGGTTCACTGGTAGTTGGTAAAAATGTTGGGTCACAACTGGTGCTCTCTGTTCTCAGGAAGATGTGGATCAGATTCTGATGAAGAATTAGAATCACTGGGAAACACGATGTCCAGGTTTAAATGCGTTATCAGTACCGGTAGTTCCTGGCAATGAGGAACTGGCCTTAGCGCAGAAGGCAAATTTGGATACTCTATTTTGTCTCTATGCTTTTTTAAAATCACTTCTGTTTTAGTGATGCAAAAGTAGCAATCACTTGCATGGTCAGTAGGTTCTCTCCACACCAGCACGATATAGATTTTTTCTTGTGATACATCCACTGCACTAAATTAACGTGACAAACATAAGTAGCCCAACTTTTATCTTGATCCCCACTTATATAATATAAAATATAGGCTTTTTTTGACTTCCTTAGATATAAATCCAGCTTGGGACTTTATAATAAATCGTCCACATATATAACAAAACTTATCGGCTGGATTTTTTCAACATCGACAACTTAAACACTTGACTGTACTGTAAACGAGACAGAAACCAACTAAACTACAGAAAATAATAAAACTTTTTAAGGTTCGTACAATACTGTGAGAATAAATCCTGCGGTCTTGTACTTTCCGGTCCTAAGGCAGGTAAAAATGATTTCAAAGATCGCATTATATAAAAGAGAGGCAGGTACTTGAATATAGGACGGGCTAGGCCATTTCTGGGAATAAGTGTCTCAATAACTTCCTAAATGAAACGCAAAGTAAGAATTCTCATCGATGTTATAAAAAATATTTCGACTTGTGTTATGTTCGCTTTAACCATACGAAATTTATACTATACAGCAGCAGCAAGAGGTATTTTTAAAATAAAGCACTGTTTACATAAACGACAGAACAAATTCAAGAACATTACATTTGCATCTAAATACTACTAGGACGTCTTTGGTACAAAATATACTAAAAACATCACGAGCACCCTTACTATAATAATTAAGAACCCAACAAAGAAAATGCAAAAAATAAGTATTTTACGCAACGTTTTTTACCTCGTAAAGATAAATCAGTAAAGATTCACCAAAAAGGAAATAAAATGGGGTCAATGAAAAGGAAAATGTTATCGCGATGAAGATCGAGCTTCACTTAGGTTTTGTAGATTGTCTTTACTCTAAAAGTAAAACTTAAATTACAATTATTTCAAATAATGTCAGATACAGGAAGCAAATTAGTTATATCATTTTTATCTAGTTAGGTCGTTACCGCGTTAGGTAATAGAAATAATAAACTAAGGTATTTTTTAGTAAATTGTTAATATAATCGCAATTCCTAGTTTCTTTGTAGCCAGTAACGTTTAAACAAGAAATTAAATATTTTCTCTTGTTTTTTGGGATCTACATAAATTTCATGTGGTTTCAACATTATAACGTGGGTTTATTAAATAAGAGCCATTTTATTTACTTACGTTTAACTTTTAAAAAGACATATTCGTCACATGAGTAGACATACGTAAATCTGAGGTAGGTAGAGCTGTCTGCTATGCGGTCCACCCAAAGATTTTTTTTCGAATGTTTTTATTTTTTTTCAAAATTTTTAATTTTCAGATTTCCAACTGAAATAACTTTTGGAAAAATCATGAAACTGACAACATTTTTATTTTATTTGAATCCAGACTAATATTAGAATCATACAAATTTAATAATTGGGGCCCATGACAGCTACAAAGAAAAATACGGTCCCTCAAACCACAAAAAGAGGTAAAAAATAATTTCAAGACAACTTTGCATTGCATTAAAAAAAACTAGAAATAATCGAGTATTTCTAATTAGTCAAAAACATCTTCAATTCATGCCCTTTCAAACGATATGCAATAACCATAATTTCCTTAAAAACCGCAAGAGTTATTTGTCAACTTTATTAAGGTGGGCATTTTTTTACAAAATTCTACCTTTGATAAGGTTGACAAATAGTTCTTGGTTTTTAATAAAATTGTGGTTATTGCATATCGTTTGAAAGGGTATGAACTGAAGATGTTTTTAACCAATTAGGAATACTCGAACATTTTTAGCTTTTTTTAATACAATGCAAAGTTGGCTCTTAGAATTATTTTTTACCTCTTTTTGTGGTTTGAGGGCCCATATTTTTCTTTGTAGCTGTCATAAGCCCCAATTATTTAATTTGTATGATTCCAGTATTAGTCTAGATTAAAATAACATAAAAATGTTGTCAGTTTCATGATTTTTCAAAAAGTTAATTCAGTTTAAAATTCGAAAATTAAAAATTTTGGAAAAAAAATCTTAAAAAAAAATTCTTAAGGCTCAGGTCAAAATATATCGGTGGCCGGCATAGCAGACACCGCACCTATCTCAGATTTACCAACTTTTTTTATGTGATATTATTCCAGAATTTAAAAAATGCGTTGTATATATGAAAATTAAGAACAAAACATAATTTGTTTACTTTAGACTCCTTTAAATTAAAAAGTAATAGATGTGTTCTAACCATAATAAATACTCTTGATTATACATTTATTAAATTTACTTTGTGACTTTTTGAATATTAAATTTGTAGACGTTCATTACACAGTGAATCAAGCCTTAAAAATATTTTTTTAAAAATTACCAAACTTAGATCATATTATTTAGAATTTTACCGTAGCAAAGGTAAATTATTTTCTCTTGTGTCACGAAAGTTAACCTTTGGCCGAGCACAATAAACTTCTTTCTGGAACATTATTATCTACTTTTCAGCAATGTTTTAACAAGGGATTTTCTTAAAAAAAACTAAAAAGGAAATGATTTTTTTTAATCTGGGCTGTTTTGCCTTACATATTATGTGTTTTGGCCACAAATTATTATTTTAAATCAATAATTTTTAAATTGCTTAAGCATTTTTCATTCTTTTTATATAACGAGCACAAAGTTTTAGTAGGTACCTAGTTCCCTAGAAAAACGAACATATTTTCTATAATAACTTTTACCTTTATTTAATAATAAGTTTCTTATGTTGACACGAGTAGGTGCACCTTTATATTTGTGAGTAAGTTTAAAATTTATTTTTATTTATTTTCTTTTAATTATTTTTTTAGTACCACAAATGACACCATTTCAAAAATATATTTTTAATATTTTTATTAAGTTTATTTAATAAAAAAAGTAATAAAGTATTTGTAAGTTTTTATTTATATTGTCGTTATATTTAAAATAAAGTATATACATATAATATAATAATTTTTATTTTAAGAGAAATCAGTGGCGTACCATCAATATCTGCCAAAATAGGCAGGTCAAATTCCGTACGAACGCACTGGTGAAAATAAAAAAAAATCTGGTACACTAAAAAATGCTTCTTCATACATAGTATCTGTATTCCAAATTTCATTCAAATATCTAAAGTGGTATTCCAGATATTAATAAATGATTTATTTTTAAAAATTTTACCACCCTGTATCTCAAAGGTAAGACGTTTAGGACATATGTTCATTAATATGAAGTTTTCTTTCTATCCAAAAATAATATTGTTAAGCCTTTATCAGACAGGATGTTAAAAAAATTGCTATTATTGTGTCAAAGCTAGTCCGCCCCTGGCAAGCTAAATAAATCAAATATGATTTAATGGGTTTATTTTAAGAAGACTTATCTAGTAAGCTTCATTAAAAAAAAAAAATTAATTTACTCCTAGTATTTTAAAAGTTATTAAAAAAAAAAACGATTTCCAGGGGCGTCTGTTATGGACCTACTTATGTCTCTGAAGGGGAGGGTCGTAGGAAATTTTTTTATGGGTACTTGTCATAATATTTTTAGGTTTTCTTTCAGATTCCGAAAGATTGCCGACATATTCTGGGACACCCGGTATATATATATACAGGGTCCTGCAGCTCACGTCCCGTCTTATGTAGCTCATTTATCATTTAATGTAAAATTTTCATATTTTGCAGACGTTACCTTTGACCTACGGTGCATTTCAGGAAAATAATGTTGGTTATACAGGGTGTCACAAAAAAGTGTGACGTCAGATGCATTTTAATGGAACGCTGTGTATTGTTTGTATATTTAGGTACTTTTGTAGTCATCTATCTTCCTTCAAAATTTTGTTAACATCGGTTCAGTAATTTCAGAGAAAAAAAATAAAATATAAAAAAATGGTTTGCACCATTCAATTTAAAAATGAATAAAAATACCAATAGTGCTTGGATTAATGGAATTAAACAACAAACTTATTAAGTAACGTAATATCAGGCTTAGGTCATGTTTGGTGAATTCGACTGTATAGATGTCCAATTTAGTGTCAAACTATTCAAATTTGAAAGCACTTTATTTTTCTTATTTTAAATATAAGCCCCTGTATATTTTTAGGTCGTTAGATGCAGAATTAAAAAACAAACATTTTTCTAATTATAACCCTATCGAAATTCCTAACACATTAAAAGTTATTCGTTGAAAACTCATTTTGGCATCTATTTTAATAGTAATACCATTAAATAAAAATGATAGGTGGCTATGAAAAACAATTTATTGACATAGGAGTTTCCTAATAACGTTAATTATTACCTAGAAATTGTTTAAAGTTACATAAATTTTAGCCGAAAGGTATTAAAAATTAAAAATTAGGTTTATTTAACATTTAAAGGTTTTTTAAAATTAATTTAATTTAATTAATAAATAATAATAATTTACTCGAATTTTTATAATACGTCAAAATAAGATTCCATTAGTTAAATAAACTCCAATGTCAATAAATTGTTTTTCATAGCCACCTATCATTTTATTCAATGGTATTACTATTAAAATAGATGCCAAATTGAGTTTTCAACGAATAACTTTTAATGTGTTACGAATTTCGATAGGGTTATAATTAGAAAAATGTTTGTTTTTTAATTCTGCATCTAACGACCTAAAAATATACAGGGGCTTATATTTAAAATAAGAAAAATAAAGTGCTTTCAAATTTGAATAGTTTGACACTAAATTTTGGACATCCTGTACAGTTCGAATTAACCAAACATGACCTAATCTTAATCCAAGCACTATTGGTACTTTTATTCAATTTTAAATTCAATGGTGCAAAACAGTTTTTTTTTATATTTTATTTTTTTCTCTAAAATTACTGAACCGATGTTAACAAAATTTTAGAGGAAGATAGATGACTATAAGAGGTACCTAAATATACAAAAAATACACAGCGTTCCATTTAAAAAAATGCACCGTAGGTTAAAGGTAACGTCTGCAAAATATGAAAATTTTACATTAAATAATAAATGAGCTACATAAGACGGGAGGTGAGCTGAGGACCCTGTATATATATATATATATATATATATATATATATATATATATATATATATATATATATATATATATATATATATATATATATATATATATATATATATATATATATATTTATTTATTTATTTTTTATTTATTGCATTACCTCCCCCCAGAAAATAAAATTATCTACGCCACTGGCTAGAGCTAATCAGTTTTAGAATCAAAAGAATATAAAATACAAAGTATTAAATTTAATTATATAATAACATAACCCCTACCCTGTGGGCATCCGCATACCTGGCCATAACCCCAGGATACTTATCCTAAACATAAAACACTAGCACAAATAAATAATTTTTGGTCTTAAGTAGTACCTGTAGCTCGATCGCAATTGTCTACTTTATCCCGGGCTTTGCAAATTTGCTCATCAATATCAAAGACCAATCCCGAAGAACACTGAAATTTAAACACTTCACCCTCTAGACACAAATAATATTTTGAACATTCTTCTACGGACCAAAGAAAATCGCTATCTTTTGATGGAGGCTGAGGATTTCTGTAAAAGTGACCATTTTCTGTGCATTTTATTTTGGGCTCCTGGGTATTGACACCTTAAAACAGCAATAAAATAAAAATATATAAAATTTTATCATTATTATGATATAAAGTGTATTCCAAAGATTAATTTAGAATAAAAGTAAAAGTTCATTACTATTTACATTTCATTAACAATATTTTATGCGCGTATAAATTAATTTCATTTTTTTGAATGTTATTTAAAGGTCCATGTTTTTTAAATTTTAGTGAGGTATTGTAAATAATTCTAGAGGGCAGAGGTAAAAAGTTTTTGGTTCCCGATTAAAATTTGGCTCCCGATTTAAATTTAATGATAAAAGATTTGATGGGTTTATCAAAAAATATTTTAAATAATTATTTTATTTTTTAGAAAATATTAGAAAGCTTAATATTTTTTTTTTAAATATAATATTACACATTTAATAAAAATATACTTTCTTGAACATTGCGAGCGACCATCCGCGCTTACAACGATAATATATTAAAATATTCTATTTTTTTATAAATTAAACTAAAACCAATTAAAAAAACTATTTAAAATTATTATTTTTTATTTGTTTCCTTAAAAAATGTACAATAGGTTTGTTATAACACGGCAAAAAATCGGTTATTGTCAGGGCCGGATTTAACTTTTTGCGGCCCATAGGCTAATATATGTTTGCCACCCTAATGTTAATATTTACATTCATATATACAAAAAATTAAATAAAAATTCTTTAAATCGAACAAATTTTATAAAATAAAAAAAATATATAAATTATTAATATGTTAAAACAAATAAGTCTTTTTTTAACTATGAATTTTTGAATTATAGGCAAAACCCTATACTAACATTTTTCTTCAACCTTTTTTTCTGCAAAATCATTAATTATATTATTAAAATTTACCATTACATTTTTAAAAAAATTAATCGTAAATTTGCCGCCCTAGGCTTCAGCCTACTCAGCCTTTGCGTAAATCCATCCCTGGTTATTGTACGGTCACGCGCAAGGCCAGTCAAATAAATCCCGGTATTTTCTTTGACTAGGCTTGCACGTGACTGTACAATAAACGGTTTTTGGCGAGGTTGGAACAACCCATTACCTACTTGTTTCGCCTATAACCTGCTGCAAAATTTTAGTACTAAAAAAATCAATAAAAATCAAAAGAGGCGAGATCATGTTATAAAAAAAGAAGAATGATATACCTACTAATTTTAAACATTTGTTACTACTATTGCAATATTGTAGGTGGCAGGCCCGTAGCCAGGGGCAGGGGGTGAGCCCCTGGAGCCTTCTGTCGCCCCCTGAAGCTGTCTCTCGCCCCTGCAGCTTTTTCGATCACGCACGTAATCTCCATAAAAAAATGTTCAATTAAGGAGCCAAGAGGTGGTTTCAGGAGTTATACAATACAAGTATTCAATGAAAAAATTTCTCGGCAAAATTAAGAGTCAGAAAAAATACTAGCAAGCTAAACTTCCACAAACATAAATTATAATAAACCGTTATTGAAGCCGGCATCAATAAAATTCTAAAAACCATAATTATTTTCCAGGAATACGATATAGAAACTGTAGGTGTTTTCAAGATGCCGCGCCGCACTCCGCGATTTCTGTGAATGCAAATGCCTATGCGCCTATGCCGCGCCGCCAAAAAGAAACAACTTTTTACTATAAAAAGTTCTTTTGATGTCCAGGAATAAAAGAATAAAATGTTTACTTTATAATTTTTTTCAAGGCATGTTTTGGCTAATTCTGGGACCTTAGCTGTCTTTAAAGTATTTTTAATAAGAAGTGGATTAGTTTTGTTTTCGATGTAAATCAGTACGGGTTGAATTAATTTTAGCTTGTTGTTATTGGTTTTTTGGATGTTAAAACTTTACGTATGTAATAGTTTTTTGTGTTGTCTAGTTGAATTTAATTTTCTGTAGTGGAAATCCTCTTAAATTCGATATCTTAATCGCAGCGTTATGGATAAGTTTGTCATCAAATTAAAGAAAAATATTCCGACAGAAGATGAAAATGCATCATGTTCAAGCAATTTGACGTCTGTAAGTAGTGAAAGTGCATCATCACGGCCTCCTTCGTTACCACTGAAGTCTAAACAAGTGCAGTATCCGTCAGATTTAGCCTCTCAAGATCTGGATATTGTTCAGGTGATCTTACCACTATACCCCAAAGATAAAAATGGTAGAAGCTTTAGAAAAGAATGGTTTCAAAAATATGTGTGGCTAGAATATTCAAGTGTTACCGATTCTGCATACTGCTACGCATGTAGACAATTTCTACCGATTGATCTAAAAGAAAACATGTTTGGTACTTGTGGTTTTGTAACTGGAAGCATCACTCGATAGTTCAAAAGGATTTCCCAAACACAATGCTTCTAAAACTCACATTGAAGCTATGTCAAAATGGGCAGAAAGCAACGTCGACAAACTTTGGGAAAATCTGTTTCCACGCTTGTAAATGAAGAAGTTTTTGAATGCAATCGGTACTATATCACTTGTATTGCCGAGATTATCCAACTTCTGGCTGTGAATGAGCTACCAATGAGAGGTACCTATGATATCGACGAACATGAAGAAAAAGCTTATTTATGAACATTTTTAAATTTACTCTGAAAAAGACAGAAACTTGCTAAATGTCATAAACAAATGCCCAAAAATGCTACATATTTATCACCAGACATTCAAAATGATGTTGTAGAAGTCATGGCTGAATGCGTTCGTGAGAACATCGTTGCTGATATTAATAATGCAGACGTTCCCTGGTTTACTCTACTTGAAGATGGGACAAAAGATAAAAATAATAGGGAAAATGTAGCCATTGGTATTCGTTATGTAAAAAGGGTAAAGTTTTAGAATCAATTATCTGCATAAAAACCACAGCAGATTTAGATGCTGAGTCTTTTTCTAACTTAACATTAAACACTCTCCAAGAATACGGAATAAACAGCAATCGGATGCTTAGCCAGTGCTTTGATGGAGCGTCAGTAATGAGTGGAAAGAATGGAGGCGTCCAAGCAAAAATTCAAAGAAAACTAAACCGATTAATTCCATATGTGCATTGTGCTAATCATAGGCTTCACTGGTTTTAATTAAATCAATTGATATTCCAATAATCAAACAATTTTTTGATCAGTGCACTATGTTATACCACTTCCTTAAACAGAGTGCCATAGCTAAGTTATAAGAAGGACATACTCTAAGCAGACTTCTTGAGCAACGTCAGGCCATTTACATGTGACTGACGTCATATATAAAAATTATAATGAAATTATTATTTTGTTAAATAAAGCTGTGGTCGATAAAAATTTTCCAGGGGACAAAGTTGCCGAGGCTGTTGGTTTAAAAAATGTCGTTTCAATGGACCACTTTAAATTCAGTTTAGTTTTCATGAATAAACTATTACATACTTTGAACCAGCCGATAAATTATTACAAGCACGTGAAACAGACCTTCGACAATCCGCAGAGATAATAGAATCCCTTATTGGATCAATTCAAGAATTTAGAAATGTCTCAGTGTATGACGAAATATGTGATATTTGTTCAAGTGGTGACTTTAATACAGGAGAAAACACTAAATCTGAAGCTGTAGAATCCAAGCGACGCAGAAAATTAATCCTGTACTAAAAGGTTTTATTATTATGGAAACTACTGGTACTTCTAAAAGTTCCCACGATTTGAAATCTATATTTTTTGAAGTGCTGGATGTCATGTTATTGGAACTAAAACGAAGGTTCAGTGAAAATAATGAACTAATAAACCGCTTCAAGCCGCCGAAAATTTAGATTATGAAGGGATAGGTTACCCTCTTCACTGGGAATATCTCTTCCTAGCAAAGAAGAACTCAATGTTGCGAAACAATATTTGAAAAAAAGGAAAATCCTAACGTGTTTTCAGAAATGTTCAGTCAAAAACTAGCTTTTGAAAATACATATAATATGTTAGCTGCAGCTAGAACATTTGCTTGTAGTACAGCTGTTTGCGAGTCAAATTTTTCTTTTCTTACAAGGATTAATCGAACTCAACGACTGTCAATGACACACCAAAGGTTGTCAAATCTCGTATTTTTGGCATTTGAAAAAGAGGGAACAAATTCATTAAATATGATGCAATTTTTACGAAAGTTTAATGAAAAGAAAAATAGAAAAATCAAACTTTTTTAAAAATATTATTATCACCTATAATGTTTTACCAGACAGTTTAGTTTTCCTTTTTTTTCATGATACAATCTTTCCGAGTTGTTTTATGTTGTTGTTGGAAATTATGTTTTGTTTTTTTATATGTATCATTATAAATTTATTTTTAAATATTTATTTGGACTGAAGACGGAATAACTATAATATTTTTTATATTTTATTCAAAAACTTATTTGCGTAGATTTGTTTATTATACCTAAATATGTATATACCTATTTAAACAATATGTAACTATTAAATAAAATAAATCTCAGTAAATATTATATAATATTAAAAAAAATGTTCGCCCCCCTTGAAAATATCTGTGCCCCCTCTGAAGTCTAACCTGGCTACGGGCCTGGTAGGGGTTCGGGAATAAAAATGGAGCTAATGAAGCGGCGTTAGAGTAGAGTTTTGATCACATGGCCACGAAGCTTTAGGTGCATGGACTAACCGAATGTTAATTGGAGCTTTAAAACCTAATTTTATAAACTTTTTTATTTAAAGTATTTTTTTAGTTTGTTTAAAGTATGACGGATGCGAATTAAAAAAAAATAATTAACAAATTTAGGTAACACGATGCCGACTAATAATAAACATTTGGCCGATCGATGGTAACACAAACCCACAAATCAGACTTAATAATCTTATAAAACATCTATGAAAATTAATAAAAAAAAAAAAAAAGCTATGCATGTCTACTCCAAAAATCCCTTCTCAAGAGGCGGAACCTTAAGAGTGAACTCTACGCTCTACTCTGCCAAACCAAACAAATATTGTGGGCCAGCTGCGCCTGGATACAACGGTTTTGTGCTATTTATTATAGTATTATGCGAATGTAAGTAGAATGATTAATGGTGGTTATCCTGCTATCAAATAAAAAACCGGTCAAGCGCGAAATGTAAAAAAATAAAATTTTTAACGATATATCGTGCACACTCCATACAAAAAATAAATAATTCTTTATAAGTTCCACCTTACCCTGTCATTAAAAATATAATTACTAAGACGAACAATCTCATAGGGGGTTTTTCTCTTTTAAGAACCCTTAAAAAGAACGTATAGCAGAGTAGCTAGTAAAAAATCTAAGCTGATTATTATTAAAACATTTAAAATTCTATTAAAAATAATTTTCACTTGTAAATAAATATTAACTTACCAACAGTAAAAACTATTTTAAATATCGTCAAATACAAAACCGATTTCTTGACTCGTCTCACAGCAGTGTCCATCACTTTTTGCCTACTTTACCAATACTACATCTCAAGAACATGTGTGCAGGTACGAATTATTTGTTTCCTTTTACATGATTATAAACTTTCTCAATCATTATCATAGGAAAAAAGTGACACGGAATATGTAAGAGTGGTTTTGTGTTTGTAAGTATCGTAATTAAATTTAAATTATAATGTGTATATTATTTTTTTGTTTTAATATTATATACTTAATTTTTTCAGAACATAAAATTAACATATCCCTATTATTCCACATGGGAACTGAATCAAAAAATAAAAAAATATATAAATAAAATAAAATTAACTTAATCATAAACATTATTGAAAAATTAAATAATTTTTAAAATATACATTTTAAAAATTTTCTGCCTAAAATTTACCCTGTAAGGCTATCGCAATCTTAAAATTAAAATTTATGGAATAAAATGGCAACGTCGATAGTAGTCCGGTAGTTTGAATGTTATTGTACACCCACGCATGTCCATATGTGTATGTCGCACGGTAATAAAAAAATCCAACGTCAAAATTAAACCAAAGTAATTGCATAAGTCATAGGCGTAATCATTTAAAGGAGATCAATAATCGAAAAACAACAAAATATTAGAAGGTGAGGACAAGTTTAGGCAAAGAACCCCGCACCTTTCTTATGGGAAGAAGCCTCCAGTGAAAATGGCTGAAATCGATATATATGTTGTAGCTTTTTTTGTCTTGAGAAAAAGTATCAATTGGCACGAAGCACCATTGTGAGTATCATGGCTCCTACAGCCGCGTATTCACTTAGCGAACGTATAAGGCCGTACGGCACTGAACGTATATGTTCGGTTAGTGTGGACGTGAATAATTTTATCTACGAACGCATGCATTCGGTTGCGGAAAGGTTCGCTCGCTTGTCGGTACATCAAAGGAAATTCACCGCACGTCGTTTTGGGATGTGTACGCATATGAATGAAATACGAATGAAAATGAATTGTCGGAACGAAGGTGAACAACACTACACGCATACGTTTGTTAAATGTGGATGTCAGGAGCGTATGTCGAACAAAATTCACGCACATTTACGGGATATACGTTTGTTGCCGTGCGGCTGTATACGTTCGCTAAGTGAATACCTGGCTTAAGAAGCTCAAAAGCTCCACAGATCAATAAAATACGCATAATGGAGCTTCGTGCCCATTGAGACTTTTTCTCAGGATGACAAAAGCTAAAACGTATATCGATTTTAGCCATTTTCACCGAGGGCCACTTTCCATAAGAAATCTGCGAAGTCCTTTAAAACAGAGGAGAAGAAGTCTTGATTCGGTCAGTTTCACAGAATTATAGGTATACGTTAACAAATATCAAAATTAAAAACAATACATTTGATTAAAAGCAACTAAAATTTGCAAAAAAAATGGTTGGAAGGTTCAAGTTACGACCACAGAGCTGAAAAAATAGTTCTGTTACGATAGATTGCATACGTTTTGTGCTTACGTTAGCAATTCATTTTAAAAAGCCCAAAAACCTATTATATTAGGGAAATGCAATGACACCTTTGAACCATACTTGATAATAATAATAAATCTAATTGGGAAAGCGTTTCGGTTTTTGATTAGAATGCCGCCTGACACTCCGAACAAACGTGAGAAAGAAAGAAGAAAAGGTAACCTTTCTAACTCGCTTTAACGTGCTTATTGGTCGGTGGGAGACGTATATACCCAGTTCTGCGTACTGATTGGGCAGCCCTTTCCTGCCGACTAATCAAAACGTTGGAGCGAGAGAGAAAAAGTTATATACCCATTCTTAAAGATAAAAATAAAAAAACTAATGTAATACCCAGTTTAATTAAAAGTCACATTTTTATAAGAGCTATATTTTTGGCCGGGATTAATTTTTTTTAACGTATTTTACAAGTTTTACTTTTAATCTTTCATCTGTATATAGACATATAAATATCCATTACGTTTACAAGGACTTCATCCTGGGTTGCCATATCTCGGCCAGTCACTTTTCGAGCTTTGCATGGTCACCATTTTTGACATTTGTCAAAATTCAAATATTTAAAATAAAAACAAACCGAAAAGTTAGTGTAATTTTTTAAATCTAAACATATTTATAATTTTTAACAATGTTAGAGACTATAGATGTAGAGGTGGTTTTAAACTCACACAGGTAAAGAAAAACCTATTGTTTTAATTTATAATTTTTAACTTTATTGCTTTACTTTTAGCCCTGTTTCAGAACAAAGTTTGACTGCAGTGATTGAAAAATATTTCGAAGTTGAAAAAGTTCGTCCTAACAGTATTATTTCAACTTTTAATAAAGATAAACATAGTTTTTACCACCTAGTTAAGTGTATTATTATAGGAAAAGGATCCATAGATACAGTAAGTTTAACTTTGACATATACAAGTAGGATATAAATTTGTTATAAAAGTCTGCATGTTTATGGATAATTTCAATTTTGTATTAAAAATTAATTTTAGAACAAAGGTTATATAGACTTCAAAACAGTAAAAATAAACTGGTTAATATATTCTTTGGATTCGTATGGAACTGTAACACAGACTGAAAGTGATGAAGAAGGGGCTGAAATGACTCTGGCAACACACCTAACATTGCCATCTCAGGAGTTATTCACATTGTGGGAAAACTTGTACTATGATAATAACATTAAGGAAAATGTAAGTGGCACATGTACTTTTGTAACATATTTTAATTTAAATAAATTGTTTTTCCCAATAAGTTTTTAGGTGCATCTGGATTTTAAAGTCCTGTAGTGTGGTCTAGTTTATCTAATTCATGCAATTTTTTTTAGTTGTTAAAATATGCCAAAACAATGATGGAGTTTTCTGACAAGGGTATAAACCCAAATATAATCTGCTGTAACAGAGTAATTTTACTACATGGTCCTCCGGGTACTGGAAAAACCTCTCTCTGTAAAGCTTTAGCACAAAAACTCTCTATAAAAATGAGGAATAGGTACAGCTCTGGTCTTTTAATAGAGATTAATAGCCACAGCTTGTTTTCCAAATGGTTTTCTGAGGTAAATGATCATATTTTAACAGTATATTCAAAGTATTAAACATTAGTGTTTAAAGTAAGAGGTTAAGATTCAGTTTTTTTAAAGAAAAACTAAAAACAATACTTAATATTGGTAATGATTTTATACATATCAAAAATTAAGTTTTTTTATAAAAATGGTCAAAAACCCAAATATTAACCCTTTTTTCTGTGAAATAAAGTAATTTCAAAGTATGTCTGCTATTGACATTCTTTAAATAAGTATAGATAATATTGAGTTTGTTTATGTTTATTAAGATTGCCATACTTACCTTTAAATTTGCAACCCTTTGCATGCCAAGTTTTATGTAAAATCCAGAGTAGAAAATTATCAATTTTATTCTTTTTTAGATATAAGAGAAATGGTTCACAGTTATACAGGGTGTCTCAAGAGTAAATGTAAACCTTAACCTTTTGGCAGTATCTCCCTTTCATTAAAATAAGAAAAAGAATTCTTATTAACAAGGGTCTGAAAATGCCCCAATTAAGGGTTGGTAATAAATACGGTTTTCAATTAATTGCAACTACTAAACAAATGTAAATGGAATGAAATTTCGCAGATTTGCATTAAAGTTTTATTGAATATGATGACATAAAAAACAAATTAATATATGGTGATAAAGGGTAGGTTTTTAGGGAAGGCGGTGTTTTGCTATTAAAACTTTTTTGTGCTTTGTTTTTTCGTAAATTTAGTTTAAGAGTCAAAAAGAATACACAGTTCTTAGTAGAAAAGGTCTAATCTGATCTGAAAGTTTCAGAGGGTGGTAATGCCACAGCACATAGACCTCAGTAGGTCCTTTGTGCTTCCTCTTGTAAGCAGGAGATTTACTGCATCGTCCAACCTATTGATTTAATATACTTCATGACAACTTTATGTGGAATCTTCCTAATTTCGGCTAGTAATGGCCAGTTCGTGCCCAGCATGGAGTTCTGTTCAAATGTGAGGGCGGGACAATTACAAAGAATATGTTTTAAGTATCATTTTCTTGTTCACAGCCTCTGCATATTTCTGTGTCAATTAAATCCATTAAACCACATTTTTGCAGTTATTTTTCTATCTCATTTGGTAAGTATAAAAAAGATAAAACTCATTACCACCTTTGTCACACACTTATCAATTAGGAAATGCCTCTTTATATAACCATTTTGCTTCCTCAAAATTTTCAAGGCCCTCGCGAATATGAGGTGAATACCAGCTTGCCCTTCATAGGTGTAAATATATATATTTTTTGTTTCCCAAGCGCACTTTTCAAAATAAAAATAATAATAACAAAAAGTGCAAAGATGCCATTTAATTAACACAAAATCTAAAAAGGGCTAAGTTTCATTATTACTGCTAAACCAAACCTAAACTTTTTTTTATCAAATTAAAATCAAGTGCTTAAAAATAAAGCTATAATTTGTGTTAAATGTGAATTAAAATTACTCACAATGAGTTGGATCTATCTTTTTGAGGTAAAAGTCCCTTTTTTACTCAGAAGGTTCTTTTTGACTCTTAATTTAAATTTACAAAGAAATGTAGCATGGCAAAAACTGTTTAATAACAAACATCCCCAGCCTCTGCCCATTAAAACCTACCCTCTTTATAAGCCTTACAAATTATACATTATGACACCAAATTCTATATAACATTAAATAAAAATCTGCAACATTTTATTTAAATTACATTTTTCAAGTCGTTGCAAATAAATAAAAACGTTCTACCAACTCATTTCCTGACCCATGTTAATAACTTTTCTCTCTTACTGAAAGGAAGATGCCACAGAAAGGTTTACTCTTATTTTTGAAACATCCTGTATATTTTAAATATATTTTGTAGAGCGGTAAATTGGTGACTAATATGTTTACAAAAATCAAAGAAATTTGTGAAAACAAAGATGTTTTAGTATGTGTTCTAATTGATGAGGTAGAATCACTAGCCCATGCAAGAGACCAATGTATTTCAGGTAAAATAAACATTGTCTGATTGTGAAATTCTGACAACAAAACTTTTAGGAAATGAACCTTCGGATTCAGTTAGAGTAGTTAATGCAATGCTTACACAAATAGACCAAATAAAAAGGTTTGCAAATGTCTTGATTTTGGCCACTTCGAACATGACAGAGGCTATAGATTTAGCTTTTGTAGATAGAGCAGATATAAAACAGTATTTAGGATTGCCCAGTATTCCTGCAGTATATAAAATTTACCACTCATGTTTACTTGAATTAATTAATGTAAGTACCTAAGTAATTTTGTCTGTTGTTTAAATAGGCATGATGATATTATGTATTGATTTTATAAAATAGGATTTATGGACTTTTTATTTTTAAAATTTATTAAATATTAGTATTTATTTTTCATGAAATAAAATAACACAGTAGTCCACCATGATAGGATGAACCGAATTACGTCATATCTGTAAACGTCCTTTTGTGTTGTTTTTATTTCAACAATATTTTTACTGCTATCTGTTTTTATCAAGTATTGTGGCCCCCAGCGATCAATTGCTTAACCAAAACCAAAATTCCAAATTTTAAATCATGTAAAAAAGGTTTACTCAAGCAAATAGGTCCAACTTGCTGACAGTTGATTTATTGATGCTAGGAAAGTTTCTTGCATCGAACTGACTGCTGCTGAACAGACTTTCTGTTTAGCAGAATTTAGAAATATCAAAACTTTTACGCTGTGTCTAGAGTCCCGACTCGGGATCTATGTCCAGTCCCGTTTTGTAGGGACTGACCAGACCGTATGTGAATCCCGAGTCGGAATCCGCATACGGTGCCCAAGATTACGGTCCCGAGACCCGACTTAGCTATAAGACGTTTTAATGTTATAGATAGCTAAAAAATGTTATGTGTATGTCAATAACTCACAGGTGGTATGTGCTTTTCTTTAAAAGGTGTGCGTGTACTGTGAACCCTAAAAAAACTTTAAATTTTGCTAACACGGATAAACCAAAAATTATCATTATAAGTAATGAAATCCTAAGTAACTGTTCATATATTGATCAAAGCCGAAACTCTTAAAATAAATGCCAACAGAATTAAATGAAATTAGGGAAGATTTAAATAATTATGATAATACATCTTATTTTGTGGATATAGAGTCGATTAAAATGCCTGAGATTATTAAAAAAGAAGGTAGACCAGAAGGTTCTGATCTTACTGCAATCGGTATAATGAAAAAAAGAATAAATGAAGTTATGGCCCTTTATAACTCAGTTATAAAAAGAAAACAAAAAAATCTTGTCTTGGATTTTAAGAGAGGAGAAGGCAGCATTATGCGATTCAAACTGGTGAAATGTTGAGGGTTGTCATATAGAAATTAAAAAAGGCTGGAATATTCTACAAAAAAAGTTGTCTAAAATGGACACTTATAAATATCTGTGCGAAATGTGTGTTATGTTATGCGAAACACTGTTAGAATCTTTTATCACCTTAATAAAATGTTAAGCATGCCTTTAATATTTTCATTTAAAGTGTATAAATAATTTTAAAATTTTAAAGAGGCAATGGTACTGTTAAAATGCTTTCGCTAGACTGTTTGTTTAAGTGCAAATTTCTCTGTAAACAAGTCTAGTGTTTTTAAAATAAAATATCTTGAAATTATAATATTGTCAAATTTATTTAAATTAATTAACATTATGGTTACGACAGCGCTTAAACTCGTTTATACAGTAAAATGGGAATATTTTGCCGCAAACGTTTTCTTTTTTTTTAAATATATTTTTGGGAAATAGTAGATACATCCAAACATCAGTTTTTTAAAATCAGTCAATGCCTACTTTAAGGAAATAATAAGTTTTTTTCTCATTGGCAAATTACCTAAAATCATTTTGCGGTTTAATTAAAATAGTTTACAACTTTACTTTATGATGGACAAAAACTATGAGAAATATTGAAATATTTACCACCGTGTGTCTTGGATGTTTTTTGATTGCTTTTTATGTTATTAAAATGATCTTAGGATAATAGCTAAATTCATGTTATGTATTATGGTCATAAATTATAAATTATTATCTTTTTAGGCACAAGTGATAAAAGGAAATCCATTCATGTTGGACAACGTGGACATCATTGAAAGTATCACTGGGCAGGAAAATGACTTATCAGAAAATATTAATATATTAAACAAAAAACTTATAAAAATTTGTGAAAAAAGTACAGGTCTTAGTGGCCGAACTTTAAGAAAAATACCATTCTTAGCACATGCTTTATTTTTAAACAAAACTTTGGTACATATAGAGGATTTCTTAGATGCCATGGAAAAAGCCGTAGAAAAAGAACACCAAGATAAAATAAGTTTTAAAATGAAAAAAGAAAATTAATGTATTAGGCTGGTGTATTTCTATTTATTATTAATATTGTTTTAAAAATTAACTAGTGAAAACCTAAAATTAATTATCTTGAAACTGCACAAAATCTAGCTATTATTAAAATATTTTTATTCAATAAATAATTTACCATTATAAAAATTTTATTTCATGTAAGTAACCCAAATACACAATTTTGATTTTAATTTAGCACTACTTGACAACTTGTAATAAATAATAAATGAAAGTAAATCCCAGCACCATTGGACCATTTAACATACTACATGGTGCAAAAATTTTGTTGTTGTCACATCTATTATACACATCACATAAAGGTGTTGTTTTCAATGGTATTTCAAAAAGTTGTAAGTACATCTTAACATAATTTTCAATGGTGAGTCATAAAAATATATATTTTTATGGCTTATAATAATAGAGAACTTTTTTCTAAAATATGATACAGATGGCATCTTAAGATTTATTACTTATTAAATCTTGTTTTAACTTCTTTAACTGCTCAATATGTGTACAGGTTTCAACTAATCTATTTTGAGCATTAGCAGCTTGTACAATCCATTGTAAGGCTTGTCTATATAAATTCTGAGCAAAATTTAAATTCTGGGGTGTTAAATAACCAAACCATTTAATTGGATTTAAATATTTTTCATTGTCAGGCGTATGGGATTCCAAATCAAAATGTTTTAGTCCATATTCATCTTCAGAAGTATGGACCACAGTTAGAGCATTAAATTTTTGTGAATTTTCTGTTGGAAGTTGAATACTGGATACACTATTTTGTCCTAAAATATATCTACAAATAAAGTAGGTTAAACATTAACACAAAATATAGATTTCAAGTGAGAATTTTTCAAATAGTGTTCTTTACCTTGATTTCGCCAGATGAGTTTCACCTCCAATCATAGCATTTTCAGCATTAATTTTAAGTTCTATTTCTTCCTGCATCGAAGTTAAAGCGTCCAATGTCAGTTTATCTAATATACTACATATTTTGTCTAAATCTTCTGTTTTTTCAGACATGTTCTTTTTAAAGATTACCACAAATCACAGAAAAAACTAACACTTTTTTATTCTGTGTGCACAGAAGAACAAAAAGACTTACTTAAGAGGTTACAGGCTAGGCTAGATTCACAAAATACGAAAGGAAAAAGCTAGATTATTGATTATTACTTTAAAAATGTTGAATTATCAGCTGATTTGTCAGCTGACTGCTATATGTCGACAAATGTCGACATCTCTTAATCAAGAGATCAAACACTTAAACAAATAATATCTTTTGTCGAAATCTTAAATTGTAAAAACTGTAAACTTTCGAGTATACACCTCTAGAGGCAGCCTTGTCGCTTAGCCGTGTGGAAAGGAAAATATAAAAAAACGACCTTTTTTCGCATACTCCAGCGTGCAGCTCCGTAAACTAAGCTTACAGATAAAAATTCTAAAAAAACCACAGATTAAATCTTTAAGTTACATTTTTAAGGATTTTCTGAACTTCATTATGGAGGGTAGAAAGATCATCTTTTATGGCCGATTGGCTCAAAAAGTGGCCTCAGAATAGCATTAATTAAAGAGGCACTGGTGTAGCGGAAGGGTATGGTGCGAACCAATGAATTTTAGTCCGGTCAAATACCTAAAAATAGTAGTAAAGCTAAGATTGTGTAGTATGAAGTGGACTGCGAAGAACTTGTAAGTAAGTTAAACTTTCGAGTACCAAATAAGAACACGAGATCTAATTCTTTGTTTTATCTTGCAAGGGCTGCCAACAAACTATAAATGAAATTTTAGTGTTTGTAATAAGTAGGATTTTAATGCTTAAATGATTTGGATGTTTTAAAATATGAAATGTAGTATACCACAAACTATTATTAAATAATACCACTAAAGTACTGTGTTCTGTTCTTCCATATCTATTTCAAAATGTAAAAATTTCAGTTGTATTTTATTTAATTGTTGCAATTGTAAATGTATTGTAGTGTTGTAGTTGTGAAACAAATAAAGTTTAGTTTTTTAGCAATAAACCTGTATTCACATTTTTTTACATAAAATAATTCATTTTATTGTCAAAGTGGAAAATTTTGCTATTATTCTGCAATATCTAGATGCTGTATGGTCCGTAAGTAAATAAATAACTAGTTTTTAAAAGTAACATAATTAGTTTTTAAAATAAAATAAATTAAGGATTAATAGACAAGTTTATATATTTATGAAGTAATACAAAAACACCGTCATAAATTCCTAAAAAAGTTAATTTTTCCAGTATCTGATTTGGAGTTGGATATTTTGTAATCTTACAAAGATCTTCAAGATAGCTTGTAAAAGCCCATTTCTGATCCTGCACTTACAGAAACTTTTATGCATCTTTTAACAGTTCAGCTAGAGAGACCCCGAACTTCCCGCTTTCTTCGTTCCTTCATCCCTAGAGTGTCAAGACTATGGAACCTGCTACCTGCAGAATTTAAGTCTCTTGTGAATAAACTCCCTCTTACCACACTTTAGCCACCCACGGGGTGTTCATACTAGGCCTTAGCCTTCGCGGACTGTTCCAAGATAAAAAAATAATTAAAGTCCCCAAACTTCTTTACTTGCTCATAAAATTTTATAAACGTCGTAATATAGGTGGGTATTATTAAAGAAAAAAGGTGTTAATAATTCAATATCGTGTGTTTAAAAATAGAGTAAGTACTCATAATTTTAACAAATTAGCAATCATCAGTATTTTCTACATTTTAATTTTTTTCTCATTTTTTAAAATTTAATGTAGTAGATATTAAAGTTGACATATTATGTCAACTTTATACATGGTAAAAAATAATCATGAAAGTCCGGACCTGACCTACGATTCATTGTGCAAACTTCGCGGGTCAGATTTCCCTATTCCCACTGCCCTGCACACCTGGACAATTTTGTTCTACAGCGTTGGCCTTTCATACACATATAAACTTCCTTGTGTGATACCGATATATTGTGGTGACCTAGCAAAAGTTTGTTAGATAGTAGATTTGGTGACAAATCATAAAACCGGACGCCCAGACAATTTCACATAAAATCTGATGGATATAAATTACTTATGCAATTAATATTTGCATTCACCTACAATCCAAATCAATGAATGACTGTATGTCAGCATTAAATTTACATTTTTCACTAAAAATTAAAATAACAAATAAATACAAGCCATTCCAAGTGGGAAACTTACCCCACCTACTCTTTAAACTTTTGCCGAGGGGTCATACAATAGTTTTTAACAATATAAATAATCATTTTTAAACATTTAACTCATTATTTATGTAGATGTTTCATTTCAAATGATTTACCATTCTTCTTAAATAACCGCCCAATCTTCTAATACAATAGCTGAAGTTTAAATTATTGTATTTCTCACCAGATACGAATCACTGAACGCGTGAGTGTGGTTGCCAAAATTGACGCCTCTGTAGATTTGATTACTTCTTATGTTTTACACAGGTGTTTCATGAAGGAAAAGGTGTAGATACACGGATTTATCATGATTGTTTATTTTAAAATGGAATAATCAACTAATATTAAAAAACGCTTAGAGTTATGAAACCATTTTTTTTTATAAATAAATAGTTTCTTCTACCTCGTCAATTTATCTTCGGTCTTAGAATGTTAACGTTCCGGTTTTTTTGTCCGCAAATTTTACAATTGACTGTTTTAAAACTATATATATATATATATATATATATATATATATATATATATATATATATATATATATATATATATATATATATATATATATATATATTAATATATCGATAGTATATTATTAATAATGAATATATTATACATATATAATAAACAGTCTGGTATCACGTCTCCGAAGTTCCTTCGATCATTTCAAAGGTCTTCTTCCAAGCCTCTATCTCTAATTTCCTACTATTCCCTCTCTCCAGCTTATTCTTGGTCTTCCTCTCCGTCTTCTTCCTGCTGGAGTCCACGTCATTATCTGTTTTGGCAGTCGTTCGTATGTCATTCTCTGGACATGGCCGTACCATTTCAGTTGTTTCGTCTTTATGTCATCTACAATACTGTGTCGAACTCCCATAATCTCCCGTATTCGGTCATTGCGGATTCTCTCAAGTTTCGACCTGCCTGCCGAACGCCTCCAAAAATCCATCTCCGTCGTTCCAAGGTTTTCTTTGCTCTTTCTTTAAGTGGCCATATCTCGCTGCCGTAAGTATCGATGCTTTTGACAATGGTGTTATATATAAGATGCGTGTTATTTTTTGTGATTTTCTGATCCCAAAGGATACTATTTAACATCGACGTAGCTTTTCTTCCCTGTATATTCCTGTCTTTGATGGCATCGTCCAGGGTTCCATCGTTGGTAATATTTACGCCTAGATATTTGTACCTTTGGCAGTTTTTTATTCTTTGGTCATTTTCCAAAATCAGGTCTTGCTGGCTTCCTCCCACACTCAGGTATTTTGTTTTTGCAATGTTCACTTCGAGTCCCCACTTCTCGTACTCTTCAATGAGTTTCCGAGTCATATACTCAATATCGTCATAATCTTGTGCTATAACGATCTGGTCGTCAGCGAAGCTAAGTGTATATAATGTGGAGTGGTTAAGCGGGATACCCATATTTGAACATTTCCGTTTCCATTTCATTTACACCTTTTCGAGATATATTTTAAAAAGCGTTGGTGAAAGACAACACCCCTGTTTAAGTCCCTTATCTGGAGTAAATCCAGTCGAGATGTTATTTGCGACTTTGACTTTAACTTGGCAGTTTTCGTATAGGCTTTTGCTGCGTTTATAATATTTATAATTAGGTTTGTTGCTAGTAGAGCTTCCCACAACTTCACCAGTGGCACGCTGTCGTATGCCTTCTTCAGGTCGACAAATACTAAATGCACCTCCTTGTTGACTGCCGACATTTTATCTAATAATTGTGTTACACAGAACAGATGGTCAATTGTTGATCTTCCCGTTCGAAACCCTGCTTGTTCTTCGGCTTCGTGGTCGGCGTAGTCTCGTTCTATTCTGTTTTTTAACACCTTGCCATAGACCCTGCTGATCAAGCTCATCACTGCAATACCCCTATAGTTGTCACAGTTTTCTTAACCACCCTTTTTATAGATTGGTGTCAGATACGACAGTTTCCATTCTTCTGGCATTTGACCAGTATTAATGCAGTTTTGAAACAATGCAGTAAGGTGATCAAAGAGTTTATCTGAACCATACTTGATCAGTTCAGCGGGAATGTTTTCTGGTCCTGGTGCTTTTCTGTTTTTAAGATAGGTGCAAACGTATTTAACCTCTTTTTTGTTGATTCTAATGGGCGATGCAGATATTTCTATATTATTGTCATTGTTCTCTTTGTAAATAGGACGGTCTTCGGTTAGGAGTTGATGAAAATATTTATCCCATTTATGAAGTGGTATGGGCGATATTATCTCTCTTCCACTATTTTGGCGCATTGATTTCAGTGACCTTCAACTTTTTTAAAACCTGAATGTCTAAAATTTCAGCAGCGATGTTTCGAATTTGACAAGGAACAAAATTATTGTAAATTCTTCTTTTGATATGCTGTAAATATAAATTTTTGTCTAAATCTTTTATGAACATTAAACGTGGTATTTCTATACTTTTGGAGAACTAGTAAAGAACTCTCTACTACTAACCCCTGCTATATTCAAGATTCAAAAAAGAAACACATGGGTCATCTTCTAGATCGTCGGGAAGTCGAGTAATTCGCACACTTTTAATCCAACGAATCTACCCCCTCTCCATTATGTCGAGTTATAAAACAAATTTATGTCTGGCCTTTGGGTATTCAGGCCAGGTAAAATAGTTAAGATGTTCTCTTTTGTTGTTTTGCTTTTCTTTGGAGGATTTTTGAACACTTTGATTTGTCTTTCCCGTAAATGTTATTGGAATTATTTACTTCTGTATTTGATTCTTCTTCAAAAGTCGACTTATTTTCATCAGATGGGTGCCACTCTATTTCGATGTCCGAATTATGATCACTAAAAATCTCGACATCACTTTCATCTTGATCGCTTTCGTCGGCTTTATCAAATTCTGGGCCAAAGTACTTGTACTTTGGCCCAGTTCCGGCTTTTCCATTTGGTCTTTCCAAAATTCTTCAGATTCGAATAGTGCATGTGTTTCCTCGTCCGGTAGCTTATCACTTATTGCGTCTATTTTATCTGGAAGTAAATAAAATTATAATAAATAAAATAAACTTATAATACCCAAAGCAAAACAACACCAAAATATGAATATTTTGGCATATTTACCTGGAGCTACCTCTTTTCAGAATAGATACGTATTTACTATAACTGGGTCTAAGGGACCCGAGTCGGCTATATCTGGGATAAAAAAAAACTCAGCGAAAAATTTGACTAGTAACTCAAGCAGAACAGACTAACAGGAGAATACGCGGAAGTGCGTTGAAGGATCGCAACAACAGCTAATACGGGAGGGGGTTTTAACCTTGTATGGGTCACTCAGACCCGACTTATAGTACTTTAAGGGTTAATATGGCATTCGGCTTGTACCTATTCATTAAAACTGCCGAAACGGTAAATAAACTGCATACTGTGAACCGGTTGTAAATGATAAAAGTTTAGTCGACGATTGTGTCACTTTTTGTTCCCCAACGACGTTCGGGGCCGCTAGGTCCGTTCTTCTGTCTTTTTGGATTCATACCTGAGAACCACATACACCAAAATGGTATGTAAAGATCAGTTTGGTCTTCCCTACATTTGTCTTACTGATACACATGCCTTAAGTAAGTCCACATTTCGCCCCCTCTCAAAGTCTCACGACGAATTTAACCAAGTATTTGTATAGTCTGTCTCAAAGTATATTGTTATGGCTTTTGACGGACCATACCCCAATTAACCTTTAACGATTTTATTACCTATTGTTATTGGGTAAACCCATTTGTTCATAAGGGCAGAGGTGTACCAGGTATTTCTTGAGTATTAACCATTAGGCATATAAATATTTTGGCTAATATTTTAGTGGCAGTGTTGAATAACCGTTTTTACTGTGCGTTTCGAAAAAGTTGTTTTACGAGAATATAACTATGTCGCGTTGAAATCATTTGTCATTAAATGCAAAACAGGTTGTGAAAAATGTGTATGAAACTTAAATCAGTAGAGGTCTAATTAAACAAGAAGCTTTAAAAGAAACCTGTCTACTTACACAAACTCCAATACCATCGATAAGGGATATTATTATTAGTGAAGAATTGAACAAAAGAAAAAAACGTAGTGATTTTTAATCTCATCGTATAGACAATAGTGATCAGGACCTAATAAGAAGGAAAATATATTGTCTTTATGAAAGCGAAGTTATTCCTACCTTGGATAAACTAAAAAAGAAGCTAGACGAAGACGAAACCAGTATTAATATTAGCCGTGCCACCCTCCATAGAGTTGTTTGTAAAATGGGATTTAAATACCGCAAAATAGACAAAAGACAAGTAGTAATGGAATCGCACAGATTACGCACTTGGAGATTTAATTACATTCAAGAAATTAAAAGATATAGGTTAGAAAATAGATCCATAATTTACCTTGATAAAACATGGTTTAATACACACGACACAGTATACAAAGGATGGGTTGATTCCAGTCAAAACTGTCAGACGAAAGCACCTTCAAATAAAGGAAAACGGATTACCATAATACACGCTGGTTCAGAGGACGGATTTGTCCCAAACTGCTTGCTGTTGTCTGCAAAGAATATTAAGGATTTTAGTTTGGATTATTATGAGGATACAAATGTAGAACTTTTTGAAAACTGGTTTCAAAATTATCTTTTAAAAAATATTCCAAACAACAGTGTTATTGTCATGGATAACGCAAGCTTACGCAGCCGACTGCTACACAAAGCACCAGCTTCATCAAGTTCAAAAACTAAAATCCAGGAATATTTGTTAGAAAATGATATATATTTTGAATTCAGTTACAAAAAACGCATCTTTTGGAAGTCCTAAATTTATATGCAATTAAAAAACAATATTTATGTGATAATTAGGCTGAACAGGCTGGGCATACTGTCTTACGGCTTCCTCCGTATCACTGTATGTTTAACCCCATAGAGCATTTGTGGAACCAAGTAAAATCAAAGATCAGAGCAGAAAATGTTACACCTGCTTTAAGTCCCAGTGTTATAAATTTTATAAAAAATGTAATTACTAACATACCAGTTGAGAGCTGGAAAAATTCACTACAGCACATTATAAAAATTGAGGAATCTTACATTTCTATCCAAAACAATATAAATCCTATCGTAATTAATCTCAATGATGAAACAGAATAAGATTTAAATATTTAGATTAAAAATGTAATTATGTATAGATAATGCAGTTATAAATTTAATAAAACTGCATATATTGAGTTAATGTAATTTTAAGATTATACTTACCTATATAAATAATAAATACCTACCGATCCGCAGTTTTATTGCTGTCGGCAGGTATAATCCATAAATGAAGGCAAGAGCTAACACGGTATACTTTGAGACAGACTATACTCAAGGCATTGTCTCTTAAAATAAATCCCTATTAACAATTGCTTTAAATGTTTAACAACGTAAAATTTCATTTGAGCAGGTCCAAAAACAATCTAATGAAACTGCCAGATAAGCCGTGGAAAAGGCTGAAAATTTAATCGTTTTTTACAGGATTGGAAATAAATAGGCTTGAAAAATCTGAAAAGGGGTTATAAATACTAAGTGTTTACCTTGCTTCGTCACAGAATAATTTTTATTCCGTACATAAGACGCATAAAAATAGCGGGGTAATTGTTATATAGCTATCAAAATACCTGGTGTTTCTGAAAATATTCTGGCTAAAACAGCCTTTAAGTATACATTTTATACAGGCTTTTAAAAAAAACATGGGACAGCGCTTAATGGCAAATTTCTTGGCCAAAAATAAGATAAAAATGTATTACAAACATAGTTCTGAAACGGCCCCATTTTTAAGGTACAAGGTGAAAAAAACATTTTCAAAATTGCGATTTTCCCTTATTTTTAAATCGGGTTTTTTAATTTGAATGAAATTGGTACGGTTAAATCATTGACCGAAATACACCGAAGTCATAAGCTTTTGTTACTATTATGGATCAGTGGCGTAGCTTCGGGCAATTTTATTTATGTTTTACTATTATTCGTCATAACTTTTTTAGTATTATTATTATTGATAATTTGGTATATGATACTTATTCCCTGTTTTGTTCTAGATTAAAAAGCTCAAATACCTCGATAAACTTAACGACTTTCGAGATATTTAAATTTTAAATTCGCCTGGTACAAAAAAGTAACATTTAAACTGCAGACACTAATAACACAAAAAAAAATAAAAAACTTGTTTATGTTATCAAGATGAACTTAAATGAAAAATAAAATAGAAATTAAAACTTAATTTGTAAGCATTTTGGTCTAAATCTTGAAAAATTTTAAGAACTTTTTATTTTTATATTATTTATGACATTATGACGTTTTAAACAATAACACAGTCACACAAAAAAAGTTGGGTATGCATTTTATGAGACATATATTTTACGTAATAAATTTACCTCCTGATTACGGATCCGAGGTCAGAATTCTGCCATCACGTCACCATTTTCTTTAACCTCAATAAAGTCCTGAAAAGTGGGGAAAATTAATAAATTTTTTTTGTGTGACTGTTATTATTATAATTACAAATTTTTTTATTTTGTCCACTCGTTGCTGAATACAAACATTTAAGCTGTGTTTCACCGATTTTTTGTAAAAATTAGAATTAATATCACAAGTCAACAAATTTAAATTCTTGTAAAGTAACATAAATGAAAATAGGTTTGTTTGAAGTATTTTAGAGTCCTGAATCCGAAAATGATAAGCTAATTACTGTAACACGAACAGTTTTGTATTATAAAGAGAAAAAAGAGGAGACGACATATTTATACAATCTAATATATTTATTTAATATAAACATATAAAACATGTGGAATCTATGCAAAAACATTACTGAGGATTGGTTGTTATGTGAATAAAAAATATATTGCACGCAATATGATACAGCGACAGAAACGTTCACTTTTTCCTTTTGTGTTCTGTAGCATCATCCCATTTTAAAAACCAACAGTAGTCGCCCAACATAGATGGGTTCGAGCATCCCCGGTATCCTGTTTCCATCGTTCTGATGTCCTGATGAAACCTCTTTTCTTGTTCGTCGCTTACTGCACCCACATTTTCCGGGAAAAAATCAAATGGGAGTGCAAAAAATGTATTCTTAGAGACATGCAATACCCTAATAATTCATAGGTTTTCAACAGTTCATCTATGAGGCTTTTATAGTCTTCATCTTTCTTGTTGCCCTGAAATCCTTCTACTACACGTACAAAACACGTCCAAGCTGCCAATTCCTTTTCATTTAATTTTTCTTGAAAACGGATCATCTAGGAGCTTCCTTATCTGAGGTCCAATAAATATGCATTCTTTTAATTTTGCATCACTTAGTTAAGAAATATTTCTCTTAGGTACTGGAAACCACTACTTTCTTTGTCCATGGCTTTGACAAAGTTTTTCATTAGTCCAAGCTTTTTTGGGTTAACAAGGCATATTTAATGTTTTAAGTACCAGGTTCAAAAGCAGTTCTATGAGGCCAATTATTTACTGTAGTGTTCTTTTGATGCCCCATTGACCCACAGACACAAAAAATAGGAACAAATGTTTTTTTGTTTCCATTATGAAGCAGCTTGCAGCACTGCCTTTAGGCTGTATTTCGACGAATCTATGAATAAACGCCTCTCGCTAGGCTCATGTTCCATATTAAGCTCATTCATTAAACCATCAATATCATAAGAGACACAGCGACCCTTCCATTTAAAAATAAAACTTGATAATGTTACATTCCGTTTTCGGTAAAGAGAGACGCTTGCTTTTTTATCTAACAAGTTCCACTGTTGAAGTCTGGAACCAAGTAGTTCCGATTTTTGTTTTGACAATCCTAGGTCACGTACCAAGTCAATTAATTCATTCTGAATTATTAAGTGAGGTTCATTGGTAGTTGTTAAAAATGTTGGGCCACAACTTGTGTTCTCAGGAAGTTGTGGATCAGATTCTGAGAAGAGTTAGAATCAGTGGTAAACACGATGTCCAGGTTTAAAGGCGCTATCGGTACCGGTAGTTCCTGGCAATGGAGAACTGGCCATAGCGAAGAAGGCAAATTTGGATACTCTATTTTGTCTCTAACCTTTTTTGAAATCCCTTCTGTTTTTATGATGCAAAAGTATCAATTACTTACATGGTCAGTAGGTTCTCTCTACACCATAGGAACAGTTAACTGCATAGACTTTTTCTTGCGATACATTCACTGCGCTAAATTTACGTGACAACTCACACAACAAACATGAGGTGCCCAACTTTTATTTCGATCCCCAATTTGCAACTTAAAATAAAAAAGGCTCTTTTGACTTCCTCAGATATAGATCTAGCTTGGGACTTTATAATAAATTGTCCACATATATAACAAAACTTATCGGCTGGATTTTTGCAACATCGACGACTGGAGCTTGCCATTTTATATCAAAATCGATTTAAACACTTGACTGTTCTGTAAACAAGACATTATTTCTGTCTGCAGAAAACAATAAATTTCTTAAAGGTTCGCACAAAACGAAAATAACCCCTCTGCGGTCTTGTGGTACTTTCCGGTCCTAAGGCAGGTAAAAATGATTTCAAAGATCGCATTATATAAAAGAGAAGCAGGTACTTAAAAATAGGACGTGCTATTCCATTTCTGGAAAAAAGTGTTTTATTAACTTCCTAAATAAAACGCAAAATAAGCATTAATTATCATCATTAATGTGATTTTTTTTTAATAATAAATCATTTATTTTATTTATTTGAATCCAAAATCACTTAAAATTTGCAAAAAACAATCCTGATAATTTGGTTTTTTGGTTATAACTCGAAAAATATTGAATTTAGACAAAAAAGTTTATATTACTTAAATTAAAGATCTTTCAAAAATACATTATTTATGTGTTTCGGGCATTTTTTATAGTTTTTAGGATATTGACGTTTTAAATTCTAAAAAAAATCGTTAATATCTGAACTTACGCCTTTTCTCGATTATTTGCTATTTGACCCCCAATTTTGACTTCAGATTCGTATTCAGCGGAAAAAATACTCCAGAGAATCCTAGTCCAATACCCAGCACACACCACTTATTAGGTTATGACGAAATAATGGTAAAAAATGAATAAAATTGCCCGAAGCTAAGTCACTGATTCATACTAAAAACTAAAGTTGTTTATCAAAAGGTATATTTTGGTCAATGTTCTAAATGTACCAAACTTCATACGAATTAAAAAACACAGTTTAAAAAGAAAGAGAAATTCACATTTTTGAAAGTAAAAATAAGGCCATTTTGGAGCTATGCACATGTGAAATTTTTGTCTTATTTTTGGTCAAAAAAACTCCCATTAGTCAATGTTCCATTTTTTAAAAACACCCTGTATAATTTTATAGAGTTAATTACAACTAGTACAAACAAGAAAAACACTTCATACTGTGTTATGATTTTATCGAGTATATTAATTTTACTAATAAACAATATTTTTATTGTTATTTATTTTTAAAATAATTATTCTAATATTTCAAAACCCACGCTGTTTTATAGTTACACTGCTTGCTATTATTTTTATTGGTAATCATAACAGTACAAAATGTAATTTCGCTACCAAGCGTTGGCGAAGAATTTCTGTACACATCCAAGCGAAAACCAATAGGGGTCACTTTGTTTTCAGCTATCAACAACTTTATTCCTTAGTGTAGGAGGAAAATGTTTTTATGCCTAAAGTAATTTAGGTGTTATAATTAAGTTTTAAAATATTAGATAATTACCGTTTTACCAGCAGGTGTTTAGCACGTTTTTGAAACCCACAAATACAGATAGTCCAGGAAACGAACCATTTTGCCTAGCAATTTTTTCAAAATGCATAGAATGACTTAAAATTTTGACAGTAGGTAGGGAATAGTCCAAGGATCAATATCTATATCATGCCGAAGGGCGCCTTAACCTTGGATGTGGTTTCCAAACTATCTAGGGGGTGGGTGTTTTTGACCACAGGAATTAATAGAAATTATAATTTCTAAGCAAAAAATGATCTATGCATTTTTTTTAAATGCATACTTTTTAAGTTATTCGCAATCGAAAGTCGAAGTTTTTCGTCGATAAAATCAACGTTTTTAATCGGTTTTTTGCAAATAACTCGATAAGTATGCATTTTATCAAAAAAACTGTAAATACCAGAATTGTACTTTTAAAACAACTAATAAAATGGTTTTTTGTTATTGCTGTAGGACAAATACAAACGAAGTGGTAGTTTGTTAAGGTGTTATTCATCAAACAGAAAATTTCAGAGTTTCAAAGGCAAAAATCGACGTATTTTTCGAGGAAAACTAATAATAATTTTTTTAAAGCATTTGCAAAGATCTTTCTTTAAAACAACAAAATGGTATGTATTGTAAAAATTGAGTGGGTTATGATTAAAATAAGGTAAGACCAAAATTTTTTGAGTGCAAAAATCTTCGAAAACAACCCCCTAATTACCACCCTGATTAAAATAAGTCGTTGCCCTTTTTTAATTCTCTTTATAGATGTATCATAAATACATTCTAAATAATTTAATTCAATTTGAAATGAGTGATAAATAATTTAAATTTTAAAAAAAATTATCTTAAATATGAACAAGTACAAAAATTAAAGTATCAAATTTAGTTTGAAACAAAATTTATTTTTTTTAATTTATGACGAAATTAAATATAAACGTTGTCAAACAACATACCTTTATTAAACTCACTTTAAAAATTAAGTTTTAAAATTTTGAAAATGAAGCTCTTAAAAACAACAGAATTTTTTGAAAAAATTTTTCAAAAACTGAAGAAAAATAAAAAAACAAGTATTTTATAATGAAATTAAAATTATTAAAAATACATAAGAAAACATTTTATGTAAATCGCTAATACCCTATCTGTAAGCATTGTTGTTAAATTAAATTAATGCTTTTTTAAAATTTCGATTGTTTAAAATATGTTTTTGAAGTTGTAGAACTAAAAAAAGTTACTTATCATTAAGTAAGCTGAACTAAATAATATTAAAATTAAATCATTTTGTAAATTTTATCATTTTATTTAATGTCGATTTTAATTAAACTCTTAACAAAATTCAAATTAGTTATTTTAAGGACCATTACAACATTTTTTAATTTAATCACAATAATAATTTTTTAGGTTTAAATTTTTTATTAAATCATAATAGGGTTTATTTTCAAATAAAATCACATTTGATACATGCTTTAAAGAATTTTTTTTGGAAAAATACTTAAAATTGTTTTACAACTTAATTTGTAAAAGCTAATATTTAAAAATTTTAAAAACTTAACGCCTTTTAGACTAATTTAATAAAAGTTTAAAGGTTTTTCAATAAGGGGTAGTTTTTACCCCTAAGAAATAAAAAGCGACCTTCAGCATAATGAAGATTTTAAAGAGGAGGAGAAGTTAAGCTTAATCCCAAATGTTCATTCAAAATCAATTTTTTAGGGGTTGATTTTTAAGGGCTGAAATATTTTAAATAACAAAATACTTCTTTTTTAACTTACTCGAGTTAGTTTTACTCAACTTAAGCTTTAATGTATAGTTTTATAGGTTTTAGCAATAAAGAGTTTTCACCCCTAAAAAATAAAGAACGCCCATCGGCATAATATAGATTTTGAAGAAGAGGGTAAGCTAAGCGTAATCCCAAGTTTTCATGCAAATCTATGTATTTTGAAAAAAATTGCCAGGTTTTGCACTTTTTTCAGCTTCGTTTCCTAGACTCAGAGTGTATAGTAGTATTGCAATTGTGAAAAAATCAGTGGTCGATAGACATCTTAAACTATTTAACTCAACTTAATGAAAAAGAAAAAAAAAGATTCTCGTCAGCAAAGTTTAGTTAAGTTTTTTTTTACTTTTAAAAACTGCGCAATGCAGAAAAAGCAGAACATCTATCTTTCAAATTGAACGAGATATCCAGAACAATTATATTATTTAGAAAAACACTATTGGGCTATCCAGGGCCGATCTTATCAATTTTAGCGCCTTGGGCTGTAAACCAATTAGCGCCCTAGGGCCTAGGCATTAACAATCTTAAATATGATTTTTTTAATATTTCAGTGCAGTTATAAATAAAACTATTTTGTAAAATAAAGTTTCCGTTAACCTACATTTCATTTTTAGTTAAAATACACGGAGCTTAAGGATAACAAGAATAGTGATGGAAATCCCTAGTAATATTTTATGATAAGAAATAAAAAAGAAATACCAACATATTTTTTTTCCTTATGTCAATAAATTTAATTTTATTTGCGCTACAGTATAATACATAACAAAAAGAAAATAAAAATAATTTATTATGATAAATAATTGTAATAAACATCAAAAAATATTTTTAACAAAAAAAACATCCACATATAACTATACTAATTATAGTAATTCTCATCATAAATTGAATTGATGTATTAAATAATAAAGTTCTTCCTCGCTTTAGTTGGACCAAATTCATTGATTACACTTTATAAAATGTCTGAATTTGCGATAGGTTCTAGGTATTTCGACGCTCTGAATTCGAATCTGGTGTCAGTTTTTCCCCATCACGTCCGGAAAACGGGTCAAAATGATGATATTTTGAAAGCGTCTCTGGTACAATTTCTCCAGCAAGCTACTAACTTGACAGGTACCTGTGTACTTTTTTGGACATTAGAAAGAAGCTCTGAATCACACACAGGACCAGCCCAGGGCCGGCCCAGAAGGGCAAAAGGCGCCATAGGCGTTCTAACTGGCAAATTTGGATTTCCCTGCCAGGACGTTAAGTTTTGACGATGCATTTGTTGTGAGTTAATGACGGTCGACTCGGCACTGAGATGAATGACCCTAGAACTTTGCGTGAACATTAAGGTAAAGCTACGTGTGCTGCCCAGAGCTGGCCCAGAGTAGAGGAAGTGGCCCCGGAGGTCCAAACCCACCAATTTCCATTCCCTGCCAGATGTTTAATTTTGACGATGCAATTGCAATTAATGACGGTCGACACAGCACTGCATCGATTGACCCTAGAACCTTGCCTGAACTGTAGGACATTTCAACAGGGCAAAAAAGTACATGGAAAAATAGTTCTTGGAAATTTGACTGTACTAATAATAAAGCTATTTATAGCTTTACTATTAGGTCCGGGGCGACCGTCATTAACTTACAGCAAATGCATGGTCAAAATTCAACGTTTTGGCAGGGAAATCGAAATTTGCCAGTTAGAACGCCCATGGCGCCTTTTTCCCCTATGGGCCAGCCCTGGGCGAGATACAGAGCTTTTTCCAAATATCGAAAAAGTACTCAAGAGCTACACAGGTACCCGTCAGGTTAATAGGTCGCTCGAGAAGTTGTGACCTCTAAATGACCTTAAAATCTCGTTTTCCTGACGTGAGGGGGAAAAACTGACCCCGGATTTAAATTCAGGGCGCCGAAATACCTAGGAATACCGTGGTAAGTTGTGGTTGTGGTGTAGGTCAAGTAGCCAGCATTTTAGCACTTTTTTTATTTAAAAAAATTAATATTTTATTTTAAAGCGGTTTTTTACAAATAATTTAAATTAAAGCCATGTTAAGAGGGCATTTACGCTACACCTTAGGGGTTGGCCGAAAGGACGCGGAGACTGTTGGCGGAGACTAACAAACTCCCACTACCACAATTTTTGTATAGCCGCATTAAAAATATTATATTTTATTTAGTTTCTTCCAAATTCGGCGTATCGATGCGATGTTGTTTCCGATTGCAAGCCTACAGGAGATAACGTTTTTCGGTAACTATTTTTCACTTAAATGACATAGGAAAAGGTAAGGAAATAATCTATGCCTCTGCTGTAACGGATTTTTGAAATATGAGTCGAGTTAAGAGAAAATAGTATGTAAACATAACCTATTTTAGGGTGACTTTCACTCAAGGAAATATTAAAAACTAAATCCAAATTTAAAAAACTATTACAGCAGAAGCCTAGATTTAAGTGTTGGCTTTTATATAGTTTTTAAAAATTATCGATAACTTATACAGTTTTTGAGAAAAACATTATGCCCCGAACCCCAAATTGGACCCAATTTTGAGGCGCGAATGGACTCTTAAAAAATGCAGCTATTTGCAGAGATCTTTAAAAACGTTTGTTTACTTAACTGTCGGCCGTGGTTTAAAAATTCCTTATCTTTACGTTCGTGGCCCCCCTCAAGTTACGGCGCCCCTGGTCTGTAGCCCAAACAGCCCATAGGGTTAGTATGGCCCTGGGTTTACCATGCACTTCACTGTCAAAGTTTAAATTTATATTTTATAATTTAGTCAATCTGATATTACTAAAATATCCCAAGTGGTTTTTGAAATATTTTTTTTCTTTTTCCTTAAATTTTACTTTCCTATATTTTCAAATCGATTGTATGTACTTACGATCAAATGTTTTTTTTTTTTAATATGGACAGTTGGTTTAAAGAATTAATATTGGTTTCATTTAATCTTTCCAAATATGGAACTGGTTCAAATCCAAACTTTTATTAAAATTTTTCGTACAAATTTTTACAGTTGTGAAATTAACTTTACTTTTATGGAACATGCCAATCATCGAGTAATAAATGATATTCATTTTTTGTTTAGTAAATATTGTAATCCAATAAAGCGCTACCTTTTTTGTAAAGGATTTATATTACGTAGTAAGTTGGTATTCCTATATGTACACAATTGAGAAAGTCATACTTTAAAAGTACAAGAATACGTGGGTTTTTTAGGTATAAACCCCAAAGGAAATAATGACTAAATAACAACTACCAATTGTCCATTCTTTAAAAGATGTGCATGGTTTCATTGCCACTAATTTTAGCCACAGCTTTGGGTGCTACACTTAAGCCCTGGAATACCTGGCTACGTAGCTGGCGCCTAAAGTCTTGTATTTTCTAGTATCTGTTATTGCTGTTAAGAGTTAAGACCTTTTACTTTTTTTCGATATTTTTCGATTTTCATGAAATTTTGGGATTAAGCTTGACTTACCCTCCTCTTCAAAATCTATATTATGTCGATGGGCGCTCTTTATTTTTTAGGGGTGAAAACTACCCTTTATTGCTAAAACCTATAGAACTATACATTAAAACTTAAGTTTAGTAAAATTTGGCTCAAGTAAGTTGCAAAAGTAGTATTTTGTTTCTTTGAAACAATCTTGAAATATTTTAGCCCTTTAAAATCAACCCCTATTATGATTAAAAAAATATTTACCCTAAAAAATTAATATATTATCACAGTGTTTTGCATGAAAATTTGGGATTAAGCTTAACTTACCCTCCTCTTCAAAATCTCCATTATGCTAAAGGTCACTTTTTATTTTTTAGGGGTGAAAACTACCCCTTATTGCAAAAACTTTCAAAACGTTCAGCTTAAGTCACATAAAATTAGGCTCATATAAATTGAAAAATAAGTATTTCATTCTTTAAAACAATATTTAATATATTTCAACCCTTGAAAATCAACCCTTATCATGATTTATTAAAAAAAATTGTTTAGTCTAGAAAAATTAACATATTGTCACAGAGTTGTAATTGAAAATTCTGACAGCCCAAAAGTATTACTAATTTAATTTTGTAATTCTTTAATCCTTAAAAATTCACCCCTTACAATATAGCAATGCCAAACATAGTACAAATCCGCGGATTTTTTTAAAAATGAATCGAATCGCTTTTAAAATGTTCCAAAAAATTGGTTTTTTAAGCTTAACTCCTTCAGTTATTGTGATAAAAAGTTCTTTAAAAAACAATTTTGTCGGTTTTTTAAGAGATATAAGGTCCTGTATATTAAAACTATTTAAAACTCTTACTTTTTTAAAAGGGGTGAGTTTAAAGGCTGAAATAAGGTAGTGCTCGTCTATACACACGCGTTTTAAACGTTTGTGTTTTACTTAATTTTCGTCATACAGTATATTTAAAGAAAGCGAAATGTTTGTAATTTAAAAAACTACAATTTAATACTCTAAAAATTTTTACGTATCTCCCTTAGTTTTTGAGTTATTTTGAAGAACAGGTAATTTTTTATTAAAATTCTAAAATTTGACTTTCACTTGCAGCTCCATTTTTTTTTAAACTAATCAATTTAAATCGGTTAAAATTTGAGAATGTATTTGATACATAGATAAAGAGAATTAAAAAAGGGCTACGACTTATTTTAATTAGGGTGGTAGTTAGGGTTATAGTTTTTTGCACTTGGTCTAACCTTATTTAAATCATAACTCACTCAATTTTTATGATATATCCATTTTTTTTTAGAAAAAAATGTCTTTGAAGCATTTAAAAAAGTTATTATTTACTTTTTCTCGAAAAAAACGTAGATTTTGCGTTATTTGCCTTTGAAACTCTGAAATTTTGTGTTTGATTTTTAACAAACCACAACTTGGTTTGTATTGTTGCCACAGCAATCTCAAAAAAACTATTTTATTTGTTTTTTAAAGCTAAAATTTTGTTATTTATAGTTTTTTTATAAATTGCATACTTATCGAGTTATTTCCAAAAAAACCGATTAAAAACGTTGATTTTATCGACGAAAAACTCCGACTTTCGATCGCGAATAACTCGAAAAGTATGCATTTAAAAAAAAATGCATAGAACATTTAGTGCTTAGAAATCATTTTTCTATCGATTTCTGTAGTCAAAATAGAAAAAAAATTCCACCCCCGAGATGGTTTGGTAACCACCCCCAAGGTAAAGGCGCCCTTCGGCATGATATATAGATTTTGATCCTTGGACTATTCGCTACCTACTGTCAAAATTTCAAGTCATTCTATGCATTTTGAAAAAATTGAGAGGCAAAATAGTTCGTTTCCTGGACTATACATAATATGTCATGTATTAATTTTAAATAAAAACTTTTAGGATATATATATATATATATATATATATATATATATATATATATATATATATATATATATATATATATATATATATATATATATATATATATATATATATATATATATATATATATATATATATATATATATATATATATATATATATATATATATATATTTAAAGGCGATGGACGCAAGTCTGCATGCAAGGCACAGAATTATGTAATTATGTAGGTCGCTCAAAAACTGCCTGTTTTTTCACAATTCACAAAGAGGTAAGGAGAAGATATACAGATATGTATTATATACCAAATTAGTCGCAAAAATTAAGATAAGCATTTTTTTCGTTTTTTGCAAATTTTCAAAAATAACTCCTATTTAGGGGTTGGAAAGTCGCTAAATCTGAAAATTGCCAAAAAAAAACAGATTTTTTAGGACAGGCCTTGTAAGAAATAAATGTATATGATAATCAACCACTCTTTTCCAAGGGTAAAAACCACCCTTATTAATGGGAAAAATTAAATAAAATGCTAGCCTTTTCAAAAAAAAATTAATATATATATTAAAGTTAGTATTATACAATTCGAAAAATTGCTACTTATTTATTTGGATTTGAAAAAAATTGACGCCCACTTTTATTTATTTGTGATTAAAATTTCATTATCAAATAACTAATTTCAAATTTTTGTACTAGTAGGCGTTGATAGTGACAAGCTTTATTGACACTTTGCTTTTATAATTCATTAGCCGCAGTATAGTCAGCTTTGAATGCTTACTTAACAGCAAAAAATTTGATAAAATTGATATTAAAATTTAAATTGATATTAAAATAAATTTAATCACAAATAAATAAAAGTAGGCTGATTTTTTCGAAAATTGATATTAGAGACTACCTTTTAATTTTGAACAACTTTTCCTAGTAACTTATTATCATATCTTCTTAAATAAATGCACTTAACTCTTGTACCATTTTAAGTTTTTATTTCTAATATATAAAATCTGTTAAAGTTTTTACTTTGACTCTAGAGTAAAATATGTATAAATGTTTCTATCCCAATCTTACTCTTAGAATAGCAAATACATTTATATCAAGATAGCTTTCGATAAAATCAAAAATAAAAAGTTTTTTTTTCAATGACATTTTCCATGGACATACTTAATATTATTATATATATATATATATATATATATATATATATATATATATATATATATATATATATATATATATATATAAATATATATATATATATATATATATATATATATATATATATATATATATATATATATATATATATATATATATATATATATATATATATATATATAATAGAAATGTATCTTTACAAAATCAGAGGTAGAATCACCTTCTGGAACATCTATACGACATTTGGTAACACACTGTATTTATCTTAATACGAATAAACAATCCTATTCTTGCAGCATCAGGTAAGGTACTGTAACTCTAAGTTAAGATTTTTTTAAGAAGATCCAAAATTTAAAAAAGTAATTTCTTATGTATAATTTCTTTTCTTAAATGAATTTATTAGTTTTAGTTATAAAATGATTCAGACCTTTCTGATGAAAATGTATGTCCGCAGACCGTATGACGTCATTATCTGCCCACTTGACTACTGCATCTAGTGGCCTTTTAAGGAGCAGGCGCCCACTTGACAGGTGGTTTTATATATGATGTGGTCTGGTTTTGACTTGAGTCGGTAAAATAAACTAAAACAATCATTATTTACTGAATATCAGGAGCAATATTTACATTACAGTTCTTTTTGTGTAGGGCGTAATATATTGAATTGTTTTATTTTGAAGAAGAAATAATGCCTTTGTTTTACATTTTGTTGTGTTACTTGTTTGGAAATATATTTTGATAAGAAATGCAGTCGTTTTTTTCGTTACACTTACATTCAAAAAGAATGTGTTTACGTTAAAACAAGCGAAGAAAAATAATTAAGAATAAAATGTTTTTATTTACAACCATGCATGTAATAATGACATTTCACCTATCTTTAAAAGTTGGAAAGTTGACGTTTTTTGACTTCTACTTTCCACCCGGGTGGAAAGTGCTCATTTTTTACCCGGTTGAAAAGTAATTTTTTTTTTGTAATTTCATTGAATATTGATATTTCAAAATGGTATAGTGACACACGAACATACGCATTCAAATAATAATAATAATATTTTCGAATTTCTGGTGGAGTAGCAGCAAACTCAAATTCCTCATCTGATAAATTTTTCTTTTGGATTTGCGAAATTAAAACAAATTACTATTCAAATTTAAAGCGTCTATCTTACACTGTATGTATTGACACTTTGACAACCCGTTAATATGACAACGATACAAATTGCGAAGCACGGCTGCCTAATAAAATTAATACCGGATCAATTTTCATAATTTCCATTTAAAATAATGGGAAATGAATAAAGTGGTTGTAAATAAAATAGTATACAAACCTCGGTGGAAAGTTTCATTTCTGTCTCAACAAGTCTCATCTCTCGACAGAAATGAAACACTTTCCATCTGGGTATGTAATATACTATTGTTTTGCACCATTTACTACTCATGGTAAAACTTTTTAAAAAATCCTCAATGCTCCATATTTCAAATTGATGCATTATAGGAGTTGTAGATATGTTTAATATTGTTGTGACGGATTTATTTATTAAAAAAATTGGTAATTATATAGAAGTGGGGCTCCACTGTATTTTGGCCATAAAAAATCAAAAATTGACATATCGGAGAATTTTGTTTTCATTTTATTCTAATCTTAATCGGATCTGTAATAAAAATTGTTTGATGAACGAAAAACAACCGACTCATAATGATCTTTGCAATTAAAAACTCAAAAATTCAAAATAATATTTTTTTTTCTTGTAGCGCATCAAAAAACAACCAATTAAAAAAAACTGATAACTCAATTTTTACGATTTTTACAAATTTTAACCATATTGATGACGAGTAGAACATTTAAAAAAACTAATCAGAACTATTGTTTTTCAAAAATGTAAATTATTTGAGTAAAAAAATTTTTTGAATAATTCAAATCATTCTATTTTTGATGCGCAACAAGAAAAAAAATGTAAATATTATAAAAGATTAATGCATAACCTTTAAATCTTTAGTCAAAAGTCAAAGATTGATTTTCTGATTTTTCAAATGAAAAAATCTTTATGAAATCATTGTTTTTAAAGTTTTAACATTTTTTTTTTCATAAATTCGATGACGCCTCTATATAAATACCAAAAATTTAACTGGTTTTTCAATAGGTTTTGTCGTTTTTTTCCTAAAAATATAATGGTGAACCTCATGAAACATTTTTTTTATATTACTATGAACAATAGTCAATTTAAAGCCGCACTGCTGTCTCAGCTCAGCGGGTTCAAATTACATTTTTTTTACCTTAAAAAATTGTGAAAAATCGTTTTTTTTTAAATATAACTCGAAAACTACTGATTTTAGGAAAAAATGGTATATAGTCAAAATTTATGGTCTAATATAACTATGTCAGTTTTTGTTTTATAATTTTTTGTAGCCCTTTTAGTTTTTGAGATATTAATGATTTAAATTTAAAATAATAACACACATATCGTAAAAACTTAAAGATTACGAAAAAATGTTATAAGCAAAAAATATGCCTTTTGGATAGCTCTATAAATATAGATATATTTTTGATAAAATAAGTAATAAAGGAGATAAGCAAAAAAAGTGATTTCGGTTATTAAAAATTTCGCTAATAACAATATTTTATTGGTACAAGTAAGTATACCAGCTCTGATCCATTTAAAAATCAATTCAAAATGTTCTATTTATTGATTGAAACCAACTAATACACAATTAATGATATTCTAGTGGCACGGATATTTTATTTATTAATTTTTTTGGTCCAATAACTGTACCCATACCTATCTACTTGAAACTTTAACTAAAATAAAATTTAAATTTTATTTAAATGAAAAAATAATAATAATAAGTGCCTTCTCTATCTGGGTGTTATAAACCTGGCAGGACGCTTAACATTTCTCGATCTTCTATGCTTCTATGTGTATAGCTCATCATTTAAATATTTTTATTATCGATTTAAATAATAATATTATTAATTTATAAAGACAGTTACTCTTTAAGAATAATTTTTAAAAAATTTTAATGATATTTTTAATATGAAAAATTATTTTTTACAGTTTATTTATTTTTTTTCAGTTAAATTCATGTTTAAACTTTAATTTAATTATATTTTAAAGTAGTAAATAAATGGGTAAATACAATAATTTAAATAAGAATGGCTTTAAGCGTAGAAGAAGTAGATAGCTTAATAAGAGAAATGTTTCAAAAGTTTAATACTAAATAAGCTATATAAAAAAATATGTTAAAATTATGATTAAAATTTTCTCAAGATCATTTTGAACAAGTAACTGTCTTTAAAAAAATTATTGATATTAATATTTAAATCGATAATAAAAATATTTAAACGATGAGCTATACAGGTAGCATAGGAGATCGAGAAATAATGTTAAGCGTCCTGTCAGGTACATAACACCCAGATAAAGGGGGCTTTTTTTTTAATTAAGTAAATATTAAATTTTATTTTAGTTTAAGTTTAAAGTAGATCGGAATGGGTACAGTTATTGGACCAAAAAATATATATATATCCGTGCCACCAGGTTATGCCTCGAGGCACATGCGTATTAGTTTGTTTCCTTCAATGAATATAACATTTTAAATTAATTTTTAAATGGATCGGTACTGGTATACTTACTTGTACCAGAAAAAAATATTGTTATAAGCAAAATATTTAAGGGCCAAAATTACTTTTTTGCTTATATCACATTTAATACCTATTTTATTAAAATTATTTATATAACCTTTTTTATAGAACTTACTAAAATGCATATTTTTTGTTTATTACATTTTTTCGTAACTCTTTTAGTTTTCAAAATTTATTTTAAATTTAAATCGTTAATATCTCAAAAACTAAAAGGGCTACAAAAAAATTTATATTTAAAAAAACCGACGAAGTTTTATTAGATTAGACCATCAATTTTGATTATATACTTTTTTTCCTAAAATCAGTAGTTTTCGAGTAATATTAAAAAATCGATTTTTCACGATTTTTTTAAGGTAAAAAAATGAGCTGAGAGCAGTGCGGCTTTGAATTGACTATTGTTCATAGTAATATAAAAAAAAAATGTTTAATGCGGTTCTCTTTAAAGACTTGGTTTTTTGCGGTGGCCTCCCGGACTAACAGTATTTATTTACAATGGAAACAATTAAATACCTTTTCTATAATTAAAGTCCTATTTTTTAAAGGTTTGCGTAAAAACAAATTTCTGAACTATTGTCACAGCTTTAGTATAGGGACGTAAGGTTATTTATAGTCTGTCTCAAAGTATATCGTTATGGCTTTTGACAGACCATACCCAAATAAACCTTTAACGATTTTATTACCTATTGTTATTGGGTAAACCCATTTGTTCATAAGGGCAGGAGTGGGCCGGGTATTTCTTGAGTATTAACCATTAGGCATATAAATATTTTGGCTAATATTTTAGTGGCAGTGTTGAATAACCGTTTTTACTGTGCGTTTCAAAAAGGTTGTTTTACGAGAATATAACTATGTCGCGTCAAAATCATTTGTCATTAGATGCAAAACAGGTTATGAAAAATGTGTATGAAACTTTAATCAGTAGAGGTCTAATTAAACAAGAAGCTTTAAAAGAAACCTGTCTACTTACAAAATCTCCAATATCATCGATAAGGGATATTATTATTAGTGAAGAATTGAACAAAAGAAAAAAACCTAGTGATTTTCAATCTCACCGTATAGACAATAGTCATTGGGACCTAATAGGAAGGAAAATATATTGTCTTTATGAAAGCGGAGTTATTCCTACCTTGGATAAACTGAAAAAGAAGCTATACGAAGACGAAACCAATACAAATATTAGCCGTGCCACCCTCCATAGAGTTGTTTGTAAAATGGGATTTAAATACCGCAAAATAGACAAAAGACAAGTAGTAATGGAATCGCACAGATTACGCACTTGGAGATTTAATAACCTTCAAGAAATTAAAAGATAATGGTTAGAAAACAGATCCATAATAAACCTTGAAGAAACATGGTTCGATACACACGACACAGTATCCAAAGGATGGGTTGATTCCAGTTAAAACTGTCAGACGAAAGCACCTTCAAATAAAGGAAAACGCATTACCATAATACACGCTGGTTCAGAAGACAGATTTGTCCCAAACTGCTTGCTGTTGTCTGCAAAGAATATTAAGGATTCTAGCTTGGATTATCATGAGGATACAAGTGCAGAACTTTTTGAAAACTGGTTTCAAAATTATCTTTTAAAAAATATTCCAAACCACAGTGTTATTGTCATGGACAACGCAGGCTACCACAGCCATCTGCTACACAAAGCACCAGCTTTATCAAGTTCAAAAACTAAAATCCAGGAATATTTGTTAGAAAATGATGTTTATTTTAAATTCAGTTACAAAAAAAACGAAACTTTTGGAAGTCCTAAATTCATATGCAATTAAAAAACAATATGTATGTGATAATTTGGCTGAACAGGCTGGGCATACTGTCTTACGGCTTCCTTCGTATCACTGTATGTTTAACCCCAGCATTTGTGGAACCAAGTAAAATCAAAGACCAGAGCAGAAAATGTTACACCTACTTTAAGTCCCATAAATTTGATAAAAAATGTAATTACCAACATACCAGTTGAGAGCTGGAAAAATTCACTACAGCACATTATAAAATTTGAGGACTTTTACATTTCTATCCAAAACAACATAAATCCTATTGTAATTAATCTCAATGATGACTCTGATAGTGAAACAGAATTAGATTTAGATTTTTAGATTAAAAATGTAATTATGTATAGATAATGCAGGTATAATCCATAAATGAAGGCAAGAGCTAACACGGTATACTTTGAGACAGACTATACTTGATATTTTTGGCAATTAAAAAAAGACAGAGTAGAAAGATGGCTCGTTAAACTAAAACGTGGTTGTACAAGTCTTGAAGACTCTTCATCAGTACTAAAAATTTTGTTTTGTTTGTTAATGCAGGATATTGTTTTGAAAAAGGCAAAACGAGTTTTCTTTTTTTAAATAAATAATACTTTAGTTAAGAGTATATAAACACGGCTTATACTACGCAAAAATGAAGTTTAAATTTTAAAAGTTCGATTTATGGACTAAAAATATAAAATATCTAATAACTAATAAGTACTATATATTTTTTAAAAGCTCTTATTCGACATAATTAAATGATTTAAAAATATAAATTTATATTGCATAAAAAAAATCATACGTTTGGTTCAGATTCATACCTTAAAAAATATTAAATCTAAAAAAAATTAAATATACCACTGGATTCTACGTAAAAAGGACTGCTACTATAATTTTTTACTTTTGTTGTGAGTTACAAGGTACCTGAAATATTAGGGGAAGTCCAAAAATGAAAAAAAAAACGCCCTCTATGTCAAAAACGAAAAGGGCTATGAAAAATCTTTCACCCTTCCTTTTATCAAAAATTTAAAATGTTTTCCATAGATTTGGCTTGTTTTAGTTGTTTTTTTAATTAAAGTTTAAAAAAGTCGTCTTTTAAACGTAAGGAACCGAAGGCAGAGTTTTTGATCTTCTGTAAACCTCATTACAAAGCAAAACAAGTCAACTTAAGAAAAGTTTAAATAAGATGCTATTTCAAATTTTTTTGACTTTTGCCTACAAATTGCCAGATTCAAATCAACTAAGATTAGGGATAGTAAAAAATCCTTATTTTATTTTGCTATGTTTTAAGTAAGTAGGTAATTTTTAATACCTAATTTCTTGATTATTTTTCGGTAAAACAAAGACGTCCCTATATATCCAATAACGATTCGCTAATTTTTTTTTTAGATTCTTTTCTTGTATTTTGTATATAATAAAAGTCATTTAATTTAAACTTGACACAAATTAATAGACGTGAGAATTATACAATTTGTAGTTTTTTGATGTGCAGTGTGTTGGTAAAACGTAAAACTAATATTTTTAAAAATATTGTTCCTCAAAAAGAAAAGAATTCTACCGTATGTTAATAAAAATCAATATAAGTCAATTAATTCTGATTGCAACAAAATATCAAAATGTTTACAAACATTTAGACCATTTTAAACCACACACACACAATCATTTCACTACACAAAAAAATAAGTAACAACATTAGAGGTTGATACAAATAAGAATGACATTAAGTAGATTTAGTTTGCATACTTTGTGAGGATTTTTTTTTTAATTTTTGGTGTGGCTGGGGTAAATAATTATGTTATATGGAAAAGAAGCATATAAATTACTGCATATCGGTAAAGAAAATGAGAAAACTTTCTTAATGCAGCTTTTCTTTGAATGGAATCAAAAATGCTAATTGTTAAAGAGTGGGTGCAAAAGACGTCTTGGAATACACAGACCAGGTGTTCTAGTCATAGGTCATTCTATCGACCACCGACACCACAGCGGGGGTTTCTATTGGGTGGCTCCCACAATAAAAACTTTTTATAATTTTTTGCTCCCCAATTTTAGGATCGGACTTGTAATGAATCCGATACCAGATTAGGAGAGAGTTCTTACATCTCCTCTTACTCGTGTCGCTACCGGACACGAGCACAATGTGTTGTGATGTGTTCTGGTGTCCCTGTCTCCTGGAGAGTATGACGAGCAGACGATTAGATCCGTCATGCCCTCCTCTCCCGGTCTAGTGACATGGGTAGCTACCAGGTCCTTGTTACAGGAACCAGATGTTCTTTCTAAGGCCGCATCTCCGGCCTTACCCTATGAAAACGGTCCTATCCGCTTTCTGTTTAAAGCCAGGGGACCCTTTTTCCTATAAAGGCGGTTCTGTCCGCCTTCTGTTTGGATTCAGGGAACCCTTCCCATTTGGTCGGGATTTGTCTGCTTGTGACCTTGAGGCACCCCTCGAAACGGATTTACCGTTTCGGTCAGCGCACCTTTGCTACTTTTTTTCCTATGAAACGGTTCTTGTCCGCTTTTGTTTGGACCTAGGGAAGTAATAGTCCACCACGGCAGAGCCCCGCATTACCGCAGTAAGGCTAGATACTCTGAGAGGTCGCCCTGTATCTCAGAGGCACCGTTGGAGACACCTGTTAAAGGCACAGGATGTCATTCACTTATCAGCACGGTATGCTAACACCTTGAGTTAAGCCTTGTGTTCATCTTAGCTTCGAAACCCGTTCCATACGCTAGCCAAAAGAGTTGCCGATAACCAGCAAGTCTAGCTCATGTTCCAACGCCAAGCACAGGCACCTGACAGTGAGAAGTCTAGTTATAAGATATATAAAATACCCATTTTGATACCCAAGCAACCTCAGACTTGTAATAAGCGATGTCACGATGAATATACGAGTATAATGGCAAACGCATCGCCATAATCCTTTGTTACGTAAAATGGGATTGTTAGTATTTAAAAATAATAATTCGTGTTTTTCTTCTTCTTTTTCTTCTTCTCTGGGAGCCGTCTAGATTTACTACTGAAGGCAGCCCAGCCTTTTGGGTTTTTATGCCTAATCTCCCATTATCTTTTAAACCAATCCTCCCATTAGTTTTGTTCTATGAGTCTGTATAACCGCGAGACTTTTGGTTGATATATTCCTGTGGCCAATTTCGATTGCCCAAATAATGCCTGTCTTTTGTGATTTAACGCTTCACATTCGCACAGAATGTGTCTCTTCCCCCTCGTCGCACATTCTGCAACTTGGGTCCCCTTTATATGAGTCTATCTTGTGCAGGTGTCCTCTTAGGTTATCGTGTCCTGTTAGCGGCCCTACTGTTATGCTAAGTCTTTTTCTACTTTGTCTGAGTATTTTTTTCTTCGTTCTATTGGATGGGCCCCTTATGAAGCTTTTTTCATGTCTTATTTTACTGAGGCTTCCCCAGTATTCTTCGTGTTTATTTTGGATCCATTACTGGTTAGCCCTCGTGCTGTGGTTTATAATTCGTATTTATCCAAAGGCGAATAATAGAAACCTAATGTTAAATATAGGTTTTGAATTTAAATTAACATGCCAATTAACTGTTATTTTTGGTGAGAGAGAAATACAATCCTTATTTTAGAAAACTAGATACTACCAGTGCTTGGAGCTTTTTATAAAAAAATATTTAAAAAATGTTGTGGCCAATACGATTCTTAGATTATTTGTTTAACATTACAATTACTTTTTAGTTTTTTGTTAAAACTCCTTGTTAAAACATTGCTAAAAGATAGAATGCTCCAAATAGAAATTTGTCCTATAGACCAAAGATTAACTATCGTGAAACTAAAAGGAAGTAAGTATCTTTGTTACGGTTAAATAATAAGATATATAATCCAAATTTGGTAATTTCTGGGTAAATATATTTTACGGTGTGATTCACTGTGCAATGAGTGTCTACAAATTTAATATTCAAAAATTTACGGTGCAATATGTATGTTTAAACAATAGTATTTATTATAGTTAAAATTGATAATTAATTTTGATTTAAAACAGTCTAAAATAAATAAATCACGGTTTGTTCTATATTTATATAAAAAAAAATCAGTTTTTGAATCCTGGAATTTATCCTATTGTTTATGCGAATAGGTGAACAGTTTTCTGTTTAAAAATTACCTTTATAGTTTGAATTTCATATTATTAGTATGACTAAAATTTAATAAGCCGACCCATTAAGTTTGTCGCCGTTTTGCTCATTTGAAAAGCCTTCATTTGGCAACAATAGCGCCCCTCAAATGACGCTTCGAATCAGACTGTCTCAAAAAGTGGCTAGTACTCTGTTGCCACTGTCAAGCCAGTTTCAGAAACACCCATGTTTCGGGAAACAGTTGTTTTGACAGGTTTATGTTGTTGTCTTTTGTCTTTGAGTTTTAATGGAAGCAAATGCGTCTGTATTCGTCTGTCCTTGGTGTACAGGGTTATTTATTTTAAAGTAAACATGGCTTTATTTTTAAACTTCCCTGTACTTTTTTAAAAAACGAATATAGCCATTTCGTTATTTCCGTTAATCAATCTAACGAAAAACTTTAAAACAAAAACAAAAGATGAAACTGGTTGTGGCTGTGTGCATAAGAATTTAGAAATGAGAGACTTTGATGATTCTTAATTAACTTTCTTCATCATCAGTGCTTTCGTCGTCACAGGAGCCGCAGATTGGCAACAAAACATAGGGCTTCAATAAATTACATTATTACACAAATTTAAAATAAAAGATTAGAAATCCATGTTCTCTTTCCACAATGGTATATTTTAAATTTTTTAATTCACTTTAAAAGTTAACAAATATAATTTTTGACGTAATAATGTAATTCTACATCATGAAAAACTATTTAAAACAAAAACAAAAGAGTTACAGCAGAGTGACGTATTTTTTAAATAAAATGATATGATATAAAAATGATATAAAAATATATTTTTATATCAATAGATAGAGATTTTCACGAGGAATTTGGTGATATAGGGATTGCTGGCTTTATTTTCTGCGGTTCTGCCGCAATTGTCTAAAAACTGCTTGATACTATAAAGATAGTTTCACCTGAAAAAACCTGGCTGCCACAGGTCACAGGTGCTTATTTGTCAAAGTCAAATATTTAAAAAATACGTTTATTACTTTCTGGAGTAGTTTTATAATGAGGTTTTCATCAGAAGAACGGCTTCAAATTATAACTCTCTATTATAAATATGGAGAAAACGCCAGGGAAACACAACGAAGAAACAAAATAGTTACATATTAGAAAAAGGACTACAATGAGAAAAAGAAACCGGGATCGAGCTATTCTAAATTATTTAACTTTGTATCCCATAAAGTCAATTACTGACGCGGTTAGAGACTTGGGGTTTGGCCCTGCAAGAAGAAGAGTAACCTATGCGACGGTTTAGAGAACACTGAAATATTTTAAGTATCTTCCATATCACATTCTTCCAGTGCAGCATTTAACGCGTGAACAAAAGGAACCTCGCTTTCAATTTGTTTCCCAAATTTTAATCCATGAACAAGATAACGATCCTACCCTGTTTCAAACGATTCATTGGACGGATGAAGCTACGTTCACTACATCGGGAATGTTTAACCGACGCAATACGCACAGCTGGGCAAGACAAAATCCCCGGAAATTAAAGAGAAGAGATTAAATACCAAGGGAGGTCTTCTCTTCATGTCTGGTGTGGTGTGCTTAACAATATCACCGAATTCCTCGTGAAAATCTCTATCTACTGACCCAGATAAAGCCACTTTATCTGGGCTACTGATATAAAAATATACGGGGTATTCCATTTAAAAAATACGTCACTCGTGCTGTAACTCTTTTGTTTTTGTTTTAAATGTTTTCTGATTAAATTATTAAATTCTACAGAAACACGAAATGGCTATATTCATATTTTAAAAAAAGTACAAGAAAGTTTAAAAATAAAGCCATGTTTACTTTAAAATGAATAACTCTGTACAGGTTTAATAATAAAGTTAGAGAAAAAGTTTTTCATACGCAAAAAAATGCATGTTTTCTAGGAGCATCTTTGGCTTTGCATCGTGTATCCAACTATACTTTTTCGTGCGCTGGACTATCACTTCGTGCACTGGGTAAAAAATTAGAAAGAAAAAATTGTCCGTTTGTATAGGATTAAGTTTTAAGTATTACATTTATTATCTGTTATCTGCCAAAAATGTTACTATAACAATAACTTACGTATTTATTATTTTGATGACCCATTCGCATTACTTTATTCTTAAGTGTTATTTTTATTGTTGCTGAGTAACCGTACATTATTCTTGCCGATTACGCATTACTGTCTTTCGGCATTGACCCATAGCCTTATAAGTCCTTATTCCAACAGTCTGGTCGGCCTGGTGCATTCAGCCTATGGGGACGGTGCCTCTCGATGGCCCTGGCACCGAGCCCGAGATGCATGTATCAAAGAGGAGGACGAACAAAATCAGGTCGCATAAAAAAATCGCAAATTAAACTTTTTTAAATTTGGTGCATAAAGAAATGCTTATTCATTTTTTAAAAATTACTATACTAAGTCATAATTACGTTATTAATGTGACCAGCCAAAAGTTCTTATCATATAAATAAGCGTTAAATAGAAATGATGATGTTAAAAATCATATACAAGGAGATATCAATAAGTATATACACACTATAACTATAAGTATATAACACTTATGTAAAGTAAGGGCCGGGTTTCTCTCTAAAAATATCGACTTCTTAAAGTACTGAGATCTAAAACAGGAACAAGTTCTGTTCAGTGCCGGATTAAGCAGGCGCGGGGCCAGTAGCAAATTCTATCAAGGGGTGTGTTCAGGGTTCAGGGAAAAAATTAGTTGGTTAATAATCTCTTAACTTCTTAATAAATCAATGAAAAACATTTTTCTCAACGGAACTTGCTTTCTTTTAGTGTTTGGATATTCATATTATACACACAAAAAAAGATTTGTTCCCCTTCTAAGGTAGGCGCGCCCGTGCGACAGCAGCCACGCGTAACCCCATTTTCAATAGTAAATAAAATTATTGTCTATGGGGCTAGAGTTTTTGGAGTCAAAACTTTTTTTTAAGAAATATCCCCCTCTTTAAGAATATTTTCAAAAATTATCAAAAAGCTGAGGCCCTTTTTTTGTTTATGTTTATTAATAGTAACAAATTAAAATTTTGATTTTCAGAAAAAAATTTCTTTCTCAAAATTAGATTTCACGTCAAATGAGCTACCGCTTATATTTTTGCCACAATTCTAACAATTTTTCGCCAACTTTTAGAAATATGTTAAAATTGATATTTATTAGTGTAGCTTTTGATACCGCCATCTATCCATTGGTCGGGTGTCCATTGTACATAGGTATCCTACCCCTTGTGGGATACCTAACATTAGTTTAAAAAAACACGCATGAGACTCTCGCGCCTTGGAATTTAAACCGATAACGGCGTTATGCAAATATCACTATTTAGCTCATGCCTACTACACATCCACACTAAGTGTCGGGTAAGAGTGCTTGCATACGTGAGACTTTTTGTAGAGCTGATTATCGGGCCGACTAAAATTTTACACGATTATAAAAGCAAATTTTTATAGAACTTGTGCGTTTACCGTATGAAATTTGGTGTTTTTTTTACGCCAAGGAAATAGTCCGTTACCGATTGTCTGACGTAGCAAAAGTTGTAACGTTTCACATTTTTGTGTCATCAAGTAAATTTAATATACCACATCTTAATAAGTTTTCCTCAAAAATTACGCTCAGGCAGAGATGAGTGGGTTTAAGTATTCGAGGCCGCCTTCCGCGCCGGGCCCGTAGCAATTGCTACTTTTGCTACGTGGTTAATCAGGCACTGGTTCTGTCCACAATTTTGTTCCGCACTTTTTTGTTTTGGCAAGTTTTTTACTGATATGCCTGTGTTAATGAAAAAAGAACAACAGACAGATCAGTAAAAAGTTGCCAAAAAAAACGAGTGTAACAAAATTGTAGACAGAACTTGGCCTCATTTTTTTTATTCTATTCGTCATTGGATTTACAAAAAAAAATATTTGAAACTTCAAAAACAATGATTTCATGAAGATTTTTTCATTTGAAAAGTCGAAAAATCATTTTTCTGACTTTTGGCTAAAGACTTAAAGGTCATGCATTAATTTTTCATAATATTTCTATTTTTTCCTTGTTGCGCATCAAACATAGAATAATTTGAAAAAAAAATAAAAATATTAATATTTAAAATTTTGAAATTTTCTTCAAAAAAATTTAATCGAAAAATTCTCATTTTTGAAAAAAAAGTTAGTTCTGGTTAGTTTTTTTTTCTACTTGTCATCGGATTAAAAATTTTTGATTTTTTTAAAAATTGTGTTACCAAAAAAATTAATTTTTCGTCTTTTGATGCGCAACAAGAAAAAAATATAAATTTTGCCAAATAATATCATCGGATAACCCTCATTTTGCGGTCAAAAGTCAAAATTTAAAATTTTTAAATTTTCTTTTGTAAAAATAGTTATGAATGGGTTTTTTTTCGATCATTAAAAAATTTTCATCATAAATCCGATTTAGAGTATAATAAAATGAAAAAAAAACAATGGAGCCCCACTTCTATATAATTACCTTTTTTTCTTTACTTACATATGTCATAAAACCTACTAACATACCTTTCAAGTTTCTACTCCCCCGGGAAGTGCCTCATAATTTTGATGAGTCAATGAAGAAATGAGTGAGTGAGTGAGTCAGCCAGTCAGTCAGTCAGTAGTGAAATAGGCGATTTTCAAAATCAAATATCTCAGAATCCACTTGAGATAACTTTTTAAGTTTTTTAACAAGTAATGAAAATACTTATGTGAATTTACGTACCAAATTTCATACCTTTATCAAGAACGATAATGAAGTGAGGATAGGGCGGAAAATACGCTAAAACATTTCGTGTAATAAACACACTGCGTGTTTCAGGCCGGAATTTTGCCTGGCACTACCGTGCGCCTAGATAAGGTCATGTATAAACACTTCATTTGGCTCAGTGGGAGAAGTTAAATATTTTAAGGTATTATAGTCTGTCTCAAAGTATACCGTGTTAGCTCTTGCCTTCATTTATGGATTATACCTGCCGACAGCAATAAAACTGCGGATCGGTAGGTATTAAACGACAGAACATTAGGGCAGGACTTTAATAATATAAAGATTTATAATTTATTGTTTATTTAGGTAAGTATATCTAAATCTAATTCTGTTTCACTATCAGAGTCATCATTGAGATAAATTACAATAGGATTTATGTTGTTTTGGATAGAAATGTAAGAGTCCTCAATTTTTATAATGTGCTGTAGTAAATTTTTCCAGCTCTTAACTGGTATGTTAGTAATTACATTTTTTATCAAATTTATAACACTGGGACTTAAAGTAAGTGTAATATTTTTTGCTCTGATCTTTGATTTTACTTGGTTCCACAAATGCTCTATGGGGTTAAACATACAGTGATACGAAGGAAGCCGTAAGACAGTATGCCCAGCCTGTTCAGCCAAATTATCACATACATATTGTTTTTTAATTGCATATGAATTTAGGACTTCCAAAAGTTGCGTTTTGAATTCAAAATAAATATCATTTTCTAACAAATATTCCTGGATTTCAGTTTTTGAACTTGATGAAGCTGGTGCTTTGTGTAGCAGACGGCTGTGGTAGCTTGCGTTATTTATGACAATAACACTGTTGTTTGGAATATTTTTTAAAAGATAATTTTGAAACCAGTTTTTAAAAAGTTCTGCACTTGTATTCTCATGATAATCCAAGCTAGAATCCTTAATCAGAGCCTTAATATTCTTTGCAGACAACAGCAAGCAGTTTGGGACAAATCCGTCTTTTGAACCAGCGTGTATTATGATAATGCGTTTTCCTTTATTTGAAGGTGCTTTTGTCTGACAGTTTTGACTGGAATCAACTCATCCTTTGGATACTGTGTCGTGTGTATCGAACCATGTTTCATCAAGGTAAATTATGGATCTGTTTTCTAACCTATATCTTTTAATTTCTTGAAGGTAATTAAATCTCCAAGTGCGTAATCTGTGAGATTCCATTACTAATTGTCTTTTGTCTATTTTGCGGTATTTAAATCCCATTTTACAAACAACTCTATGGAGGGTGGCACGGCTAATATTTATATTGGTTTCGTCTTCGTCTAGCTTATTTTTTAGTTTACCCAAGGTAGGAATAACTCCGCTTTCATAAAGACAATATATTTTCCTTCTTATTAGGTCCTGATCACTATTGTCTATACGGTGAGATTGAAAATCACTACGTTTTTTTCTTTTGTTCAATTCTTCACTAATAATAATATCCCTTATAGATGATATTGGAGTTTTTGTAAGTAGACAGGTTTCTTTTAAAGCTTCTTGTTTAATTAGACCTCTACTGATTAAAGTTTCATACACATTTTTCACAACCTGTTTTGCATCTAATGACAAATGATTTCGACGCGACATAGTTATATTCTCGTAAAACAACTTTTTCGAAACGCACAGTAAAAACGGTCATTCAACACTGTCACTAAAATATTAGCCAAAATATTTATATGCCTAATGGTTAATACTCAAGAAATACCTGGCCCACACCTGCCCTTATGAACAAATGGGTTTACCCAATAACAATAGGTAATAAAATCGTTAAAGGTTTATTGGGGTATGGTCCGTCAAAAGCCATAACGATATACTTTGAGACAGACTATACCTCCGAAATCTTTATGAATGCAACGATATTTTTGAAAAATTGGCCTATGCTAACTATTGGGAAGGTTTATTAATGGAATTTCAGATTTTGAAGATTTAGAGGGGACGAAAAGAAGAACATTAAGATTTAAACTAGAGGGCAGTTTTTTTGTACGTGTGTTGATCGAACGGCTTTTTTTAATGAAATGAAAAATGCTGAAATCCAAGCTTTTTTGAAAGTGCTGTAGCTGTGGATGTAATTTGTTTGTGTCAATTAAGATCGTTCTCGAAAGAAATTCACAAAAGGTTAAATAACTGTTTTTTTTTGCAGAACTTGGCCGCTAATAAGTAAAATATGAATAATGGCGGGATTTTATCGCGACAGCGAACATAGTTGTGATTTTGAAGCTTAAGCTGGATACAATTTTTGGTGCCCAATCCAAAGCCAATTTAAGGTTCTGTGTCCTGTAGACCACTGTAAATAGTTATCAGCTGAAATCTGAGGATTTTAAAAGTAAATAATGACAATGGTAGCTTAGACTTTTTTTAGTTCTTTTTTTACTCTGGCTTATCTAGTCATCTTCGAACAATGGCGGATCCAGAGAGGGGCGAATGGGGCGATCGCCCCCCCGTCAGTCAAAAAATAAAAGGGGAAAAATAAAAAAAAACGAGTTGAAAATGGAAGAATGTAATTGTTGTTACGGTACTTAGTTAGTTATTAATTAAAAACTTTTTATGTTGCCTATTGCATTTGGTTAGGCATTAGTTATTTGTAAAAAATAATGTGGTCGCTATAATACGTAAGCCTACTAGTCCAGGAAACGAAGTTGAAAAAAATGCAAAATCTGGCAGTTTTTCAAAATGCAAATTTTCATGCAATCTGCATGAATATTTGGGATTAAGTTTAACTAATCCTCCTCTTTAAAATCTATATTATGCCGATGGGCGATTTTTATTTTTTAGGGGTGAAAACTACCCTTTATTGCTAAAACCTATAAAGCTATACATTAAAGCTTAAGTTGAGTAAAATTTTACTTAAATAGGTTGAAAAAGTAGTATTTTGTTTCTTTAAACCATTATTTGAAATATTTCAGCCATTAAAAATCAAACCCTATTATGATTTAATTAAAAAAAATTACCTTAAGAAATTCATATATTATTACAGTGTTTGCTTGAAAATTTGGGATTAAGCTTAACTTACCGTTCTCTTCAAAATCTTCACTATGCTAAAAGGCGCTTTTTATTTTTTTAGGGGTAAAAACTACCTCTTATTGCAAAAACCTTCAAAACTTTCATACTAAAGCTTAAGTCACATAAAATTAGGCTTAAATATGTTGAAAAATAAGTATTTAATTGTTTGAAACATTATTTAATATATTTCAACCCTTGAAAAAAAAAGAAAAATTAACATATTGTCACAGAGTGGTAACTAAAAAATATGACTGCTCAAAAGTATTACTAATTTAATTTTGTAATTGTTTAATCCTTAAAAATCCACCCCTTACAATATTACAATGCAAATAATAGTACAAAACCGCGGATTTTTTAAAAAATGCATCGAATGGCATAAAAAGTTGGAATTGCCCTTAAAGTGTGCATTATGCCAATAAGCACTTTTTTATTTTTTAGGGAGTAAAAACTACCCCTTATTACTAAAACCTTCAAAACTTACTTCACTTTCATATTTAAGCTTAAATTAAGTAAAACTTGGCTCAAAATGGTTGAATAATAAATGTTGAATCTTTGAAATATAAGCTAAAGTAATTCAACACTTAAAAGTAACCCCTATTATGGATTAATGAAAAAAAAATAGATAAAATAGAAAAAAAAATACGTACAATTATATTAAAAAATGTATTCATATGAAAAGATATTTACAAGAAAAATGTATTTGGGCTTTTAGAATGCCCCAAAAAATTGGTTTTTAAGCATAACTTCTTCAGTTTTCGTGAAAAAAAGTTCTTTAAAAAACCATTTTGTTGGTTTTTTTAAGAGCTATAAATGCTATATATTAAAACTTTTTAAAGCCATTACTTTTTTGAAGAAGTGATATTAAAGGGCTGAAAGAAGCTGTGCTCGTCTATACACACGCGTTTTAAACGTTTATATCTCACTTAATTTCCATCATACAGTAAATTAAAAAATAAGCAAAATGTTTGTAATTTAAAGAGCTACAATTTGATATTTTAGTAACTTTTACGTATATTCCTTAGATTTCGAGTTATTTTAAAGAAAAGGTAATTTTTAATCTAAAATTCTGAAATTTGATTTTCCCTTGCAGCTGCATTTTTTTTTTCAAAATTAAGCAATTTAAATCGGTTAAAATTTTAAAATGTATTTACGATACATAAATAAAGAAAATTGAAAAAGTGCTACGACTCATTTTAATTAGGGTGGTAATTAAGGAGTTGTTTTTAAAGATTTTTGCACTCAAAAAATTTTGGCCTAACCTTATTTAAATCATAACTCACTTAATTTTTATGATACATAACTTTTTTTTAAAAAGAAAGGTCTTTACAAATTCTTCAAAAAAATTATTATTGGTTTTCCTCGAAAAATACGTAGATTTTGCGTTATTTGCCTTTGAAACTCTGAAATTTTGTGTTTGATAAATAACAACTAACATTTAACAAACCACAACTTGGTTTGTAGTGGTAGCAAAGCAGTTACAAAAAAAAACATTTTATTCATTTTTTTAAAAACTACAATTTTTTTATTTACAGTTTTTTTGGATAAAATGCATACTTTTCGAGTTATTTGGAAAACGATTAAAAACATTGATTTTATCGACGAAAAATTTCGACTTTCGATTGCAAATAACTCGAAAAGTATGCGTTTACAAAAAAAAATGCATAGAATATTTTTTTGCTTAGAAATTATTCTTCTATCGATTCTTGTGGTTAAAATATTAAAATAATCCACCTTCGAGATGGTTTGGCAATCACCCCCAAGGTAAAGGCGCCCTTCGGCATGATATAGATTTTGATCCTTGGACTATTTTTTACCTATTGTCAAAATTTTATGTCATTTTATGCATTTTGAAAATATTGATGGCGAAATGGTTCGTTTCCTGGACTATACCGTAATTTGCAATTTACAAATTAAGGCAGACGGATAGCTAACCTGGGCGGGGGACTCTCGAACCCCCGGACCTCGGACCTCTTCTACATTGAGGGGTATTCCAATACAAATCCCTCAGACCCCCCGGTTCTGCTGCCTAAGACCGCCCCCCCGTAAAGATTTTCGGAATCCGCCCTTGTCTTCGAACATACAAGATTTTTGAAATGTTTAAAAACTTTTATTTTTTCCAATTAGTTCTCTTCGTAACCTAAAAATCCTCAAAATTAGACCCACATACTGATAAAGCCTATATAACCAACCCACATACATACTTCCACCACCCTGTGCATTCTAAATATAACACTATGACATACCCGTTGCGCTCGACCATGGAGGTGTTAAGATTCGGTCCATATGGGATGCTGTTGGTCACCTAATGGACACACATCGTGCGGTGCGATTTCAGTCGACCACCGGCTTCCGAATAAACGAGATACCTATAACTAAGAAATCGAGATTTAACTTGACAGAAATTTAAAATTTGTCGTGAACCGAAATAAAAAAAAATCGTTCCTGTTTCTTGAATAGATTGTTTTGCTTAGTGAAATAGTGGCCTACACTATTAATTGGTTTGTATTTTAAGCGGTTTTATACAGGCTGTGTCAACTTTTGGAACTTTTTTAAAATTAAAAAAGGTTTAGGTAAGTGATACATGTCATTAAAATGTAAAAGCATCCCCTAGAATGGAAGATAACATGTTTCTGATTTAGAAATAAGAAACTTTATTGCAGCAAAAACACATAAAAAAATAAAACATTCTACAGGGTGTTTTTTAATTGAATTTTAATATTTAGGGGGCGATTTTTGGGTCCAGTTTAAGAAAAAAACTTTGTATGAACATATGTCCTAAACGTCTTAACTTTTGACATACAAGGTGGTAAACTTTTCAAAAATAAATCATTTATTATTAATACATGTACTATGTATTAAGAGGCATTGTTTAGTGTACCCCATTTTCTTTATTTCCACCAGTGGCGTTCGTACGGAATTTGATCTGCCTATTTTGGCAGACATTGATGGTACGCCACTGATTTCTCTTAAATTAAAAAATATTTTTAAAATTCCCAATTATTTCTAAGCACAGTTGATCACCTGATTTTTTTTAATCTGATGCACGGTTTTCGCTTAAAAAAATAAAAACCGTTTCTCTGCATGATCATAAAACAATATCGGTAAACAATATCACCATGCAGAGAAATATCAAAATTATTTTTTTAGGTGAAACCGCGCGTCGAACTAAAAAAATTATGAACTGATTTGATTTCTTAATTTTTTATAGTCCGACGCACGATTTTCACCTAGAAAAATTAAATCTAGATATTTCTCTGCATAGTAATATTGTTTACCTATATTGTTATGATCATGCAGAGAAACGGTTTTTATTTTTTTTAGCACAAACTGTGCATCGGATTAAAAAAAAGTAACCAATTTTGCTTAGAAATGATTGGGAATTTTAATAATAATTTTTATTTTAAGAGAAGTCAGTAGCATACCATCAATGTCTGCCAAAATGGGCAGGTCAAATTCCGTACGAAAGCCACTGGTAAAGATTTTAAAAAAATGTGGTACACTAAGTATTTCCAAAAATTTATATCGATCATTGGTATTCCTTAAATTTCCATTGTAGCCAATCACATTACTTGTTTAGCCTTCTTAAGGATTCCTTTGTGCTAAGGGTTCCTTAAAATTGTGGGTTCAACCGGCCATGAAACACTTAAAACTTTATATTTAGCATAGTTAGAGAACCCTGTAATTTATTTCAATAATCTGCTAGAAATTCTTAAAAAAAGTTATTAAGAAAAAACTAATTTTCACCTAGACATTAAATTTGTTTTTATAAAGGGTTGTTTAAAGCTCTAAATGTGATGAATTTGCGGGCCTAATTTATAAATATGTTTAAAAAAGTCTTCAGGATATTATAACTATAAAAAAATTGCATTATACAGAATAAAACAGAAATACATTTTTAGAATAAATATAATGGTGTAAAATAGCAATTTTAAATTTCTCCAAAAATTTTAAGAAAATTTATAAAATTTGCAAGGAATATACATTATGTATAATTTAAATTTTTTGTGCAATAAGTATGTCTAAAATTAACATGTTGGATCATATACCAGACTTTTTTTAAAATTCTCTTTTCATATTTGCTCTTCCTCTTAAATCAAAATTCATGCCTCATATTTTATCCTCCTCATTAGGTGGTTTTCATATTTACAAGAATAGTACTTATGTCTATTGAAAATACAGAATACGACCTTGTGATAATACTTTTTTTGCTGATGGCACAGTGTCTTTGTTTTAATTTTTTTATGCTTCTTTCTTTGGTTTATTAATCTAATATTGGCCTATTAAAAAAATGGGAGGCAAAAATATTCAACTCTTTTAAAACGGTCAGTAACTGTATGGGTGACCCCCAGTGGACACTGTGTGCCGTTGGGTGTAATTAAGAATCCATAAATGAAAGATTCCGTCTGGATGACAGTACTTCAACGTTAAAGCAGGGGAAAGTTCCGAGGTAGCAGCTGTTTGTCCAATGTTCGTCTTGGTACTTCAGCTTTGTCTCAAGGATCCGTGTAAAATCTGCATGTCTTGGTAGTTGGACAACGTTGACAAAACTATAGGGAAAATGGTTAAACATCTAAAAACCCAGCACCCATGGTACCTAGTACTTAGGCTTCATACAGGTCTTCGTGGGTTGCCATAAGGATAACAAACAATTTCGTTAATATTATTCATTTGTAATGACTTTTTCGTTATTCGCAAATCTCATTCATGGTAGGTAATATGACAGTGACATGATACAAAGACTATCGTATAACAGCTGGTAATTTTGGTATTTTTCACTAATGCCGGGTTAATAGGTATTACAAAATAACAAAAGAATTTTAAAAGTTTATTTTTAATCAGGATATCAAAGTTGTCTTCTTAACGTTACAACAAATGGACTTGATGAGAAGCGTGTTTTCCTGTCCATATACTGATTTTTAATGCAAATTAATCTAAATGTTATGCTCCATTTTTTACCAGTGTTTGCCGAGAGTAACAAGAACTGTATCATTATTACTCTTTAAAATTTCCTAGAGCAGCATTGGCAGCGAAAATTTCCTCGAATACCAAATCATGCATGAATATCCCTTATTAATGCATGATTTTTTATTAACAAACAATTATATTATAGGGAACTATAAGTACACAAAACAAAACATTAAGTTTATATATAAGTTTGTCACTCGAATAACACTTATTAAAATACCCTTCAAGTTGGTTGCCTAAAATTAAAATCGCCAAAAAAATGAAACTAACTCGGGAATTTCTTGAAAGTGTTAGACAATATTATGGTTTTAATACCACTAAAATCTTGGACTTCCATTGTCAATCGTTTTCAAGTGATAACTAAAAACTATTCTTAAAACTACGGCTTATATACTATCCGTTGTTCATCGAAGTTTGACCGATTTTTCACGGTTCAGCAACGGCTGCCAGATATTCGAAATATCGATACTAGGCTTGCTAAATACATTTTGGTTGTTTACAATTATTACAGCTTCGTTAAATTTTCTTTTCTTCCAGTGGGTTTCTTTATGAATAATTTTTGCTTCCGACCATTGTATGCGGTGTTGTTTTGACCAAGAGTGATCGGCAATCCCTGACTTCGACGTTTTCTTCGTTTCGTATGTTTTTTGTGTTCTTTAACTCTAACGTCGAGTGGTCTTTTCGTTTTCGCGATGTATACCTCTCTACATTCACAGGGAATTTGGTAGATACAGTCATTATTTGAAACATTGTTGTCCGGTCTCGTCCTAGTAAAAATACTGCTTAGAGTGGTTGGGGATTTAAATGCCGTTTAAATATTATACTTATTCGCGATTCTCCGGATCTTTTCCGAGGTTCCTTTAATATATGGAATTGTCATACATATTTGGTCATGAGGAGTCTCGTTCAAGTTAGAGTTTTTTGTCTTATTTTGATATATTTCGATTGTTTCCTTTACCAGATCTCTTACTGTATCCGTTCTGCTTAAGATCCCTAGTAATGTTACTTATTTCGTCTTGCATGAATTCCTTCCTACACAAGGTCGGTGCGCGATTATATAGAGTACGTATGACCCCCTGTTTGGTTTCGTTAGAGTGACTGGAAATCTGGTGTAAATATTGTCCAGTGTGGGTAGGTTTTCTGTATACCGAAGTTTGTATATGTCCATTATTTCGTTTGACTAGAACGTCGAGAAAAGGTAGGACAGAATTTTGCTCCTTTTCCATTGTAAATTTAATATAGGGTCGGAGGCAATTTAGATTTTTTAAGAAATCTTCAAGTTCTTCGTCATAACCTGTCCATACAATAAAAATATTGTCAACATTCGGTGAACAAAGGATGGTATATAAGTCGTAGCTTTTAAGAATAGTTTTTAGTTATCACTTGAAAACGGTTGAAGATACAACACTAACCGAACCGTTGTGTATCAATTAACAAATAAAGACAATGGAAGTTTAAGATTTTAGTGTTATTGTACCCCGGGAATTGATGGGCGATTATTGATCTCAACCCTTAAGGCGCTCACTTGACTTACGCGTTAAACGGCCGCAATTATTAATCGCCCTTATTAAGGGGGCATTCTAGTGTAGACACATAAATTTTAGGTGATTTTTGAAGTACCGTAAAAAAAGCAATTAATATATTTACTACCATTTTTTATCAGTTATTTATTAACATTACAAAAATACAGAAAAAAATTAAAAAATAAAAAAGTTGAAAATCCAAAAAAATTTGCAAAAAATTGGCCCGTGACCATGCCCACGATTTCAACCCTCCTACCAAGCGGAAAAAAAACAAAAACAGATTATCAATGTAGAATAATGTCGCAATGTCCGGAACTACGAAAAAGTTGAAAATTTTTTTTTCACAAAATGGCGGCTGCATGAAAAAAAATTTTTTTAGGTACCACTTTTTTTACTTTTCGAATTTTTTAAAAATAATAAAAATTGAAAAATTGGGGATGCGGAAAGTTCCGGACTTAGACAAGTCTATAAAAAAGACTCTCAAAAAATTTCAAGTAAATCGGTCCAGTAGAACTTGAGAAATCGTGGGCATGGTCACTGGCCAATTTTTTGACACCGCCAACACTTCATCAGCTGCTAATTTTTTAAATTTTCAACTTTTTTTTTATTTTTTGCTGTATTCTTGTAATTTAATAAAAAACTCATAAAAAAATGGACAGTAAATATATTAATTGCCTTTTTTTACAGCACTTCAAAAAATCACCTAAAATTCATGCCTTTACACTAGAATACCTTCTTAATACACTTATTGGTTAAATAGGTATTGTTTGTAAGTTGACAGCTCAAAAAAGTGATTTGTTATATTCACTACAAGAAGACACCACGCCTTTTGCCATAGTATTTTATCAAGTTTTTCATTATTTAACTGATCCTGTATATTTCATAGTACGTAAACTTTGCTATAGTCTTCATCTCAGTATGGAGCCCAATTTAAAACACCTTGTTCTTTAAAGAACTTCATTTGTGCCACCCTAGGTACCGTTTTTTGCAACTATGTCATTGCTTTAACAGTAAGCTTTTTTTAAATAAATATTTCTTTGCTATCTTGCATATTTTTTTCTATAATATAACAGTTAGTTAACATATTATGCCTTGTTTGTTACATATATTAATTTGTTATCTACTAATTTAGACACAAGGTTGCACAATTCTAATTGTAAATCACAGTAATTTTACAATGCAGTTTACTGTATATTTTAAAAATTATAGTTTAAAATTTAAATTAACGCTAATTCATGCTGGTGGGTTTGTAGAACTTATATATTCACAGTTAATAATAGACATTGTAAATTACCAAAATAAGGTATTAAGCAAAAATTCGACCTACTAAATAAAGAACATTAAAGAAAACTTAATTGTAACCTAACCGTCATTTCAAGGTCCTCTTGAAATTTGTAAACAATTTAACGAAACAATTTAACTAGGCATTAAGACCTATATTCCCCATACGAAAAAGAACCTAAAACCTTTAAATCACAAACCTGGGTGTTTTAATAATACAAGCTTACAAAAAGTTTTTAAAGATCCTAATTTTAGAAATCGTTAAGCTATCATCAAGGCAAGAAACCAAGGTGGAGTAGCCTTAATCGTACCGGTCCACAAATCGTACCGCCGCCACATCTATTAGCGCCACCTAACATCTAAGACTGCACTTAACGTGCATACAAAAAGGTTTATTTCAACCGTATCTGTATGATACAAAGGTACTTCTCGAACTATCAATAGGGGTCTTTCCAAGCAATAACCCTATCTGGGAACTCAATACTATCGATAGAGATAGTGTATTGTTTCGTTTTTCGATAGATTAATAATCCAGCACGATCCTTTTCGGGCACCCCTGATTTCCAACCCCGCAAAACCGGTTATTGTACGGCATTTTAATAAATCACCATGGCAACGATCCATATATTTTCCATGGATCATTCACCATGGTTTAACATTTTAGCAGAGGAAGAAACTAGCATTGTAGGTTACGCTGTTTAATAAATCCCATGTAAAAATGAGCTGCAAACAAAATTTTAAATAAAAGAGAAAAAGGAAGACAAAGTCAATAAGAAAGAAATAGTAAAGAAAGATAGTCCCGAAACAAAATTCTATAAATTCTAAATTCAAGCAGCACTGGTTTGCAAGTATATTATTGAGGTTATAGGAATTGCTGGTTATAATACTAAAGCAATTCTTGTTTTTCTTTTACCTCAATCGTTAGTTAACTCAATATACTTTGGGTAGCCTGAGGTCCGAAAATAGTTTTACTTAATGTACTATTTTTAATATTATGTAGGTTATAGGCAAATTGCAGGTTTGTAAAAGAGGCTGCGTTGTCAAATCGTTGGGCTACAAACATCAATAGATTTTTTAGAATCAGGGCAAACTCTCCATTTTTGGGATTATGGTTAGGTTTTCCACTGAGGGTTGTAATTTAAATTTTATTGCGGTCAAGAAATCAACGAATTATTGTGAAACGTACCATACTGTTTGTTATATTAAGAAGCAGTCATCGAAGATACGATAAAATGCTACCGCTATAAAAATGGGTTTATGAAATATGCGCAGAAGTATGCTTCAGTAAAGGTTTATACACATGCGACATATGTTTATAATCTGTTTTATTTTTATTTCATGTCTAAGTTTTTGTTTTTGTATAAACAAAGATTTTACAAGTTAATATAACAGTTAATTCGAAGTACATAATTTTCTTTTTTTTTATTTTTCCATAAAGCAATTTCAGGCTGTTCTGCACAACTTATATTTAGTAGGTAATATAGGTAGTACTATTCGGTCAGGTACGATTTCAAACTCCGCAGGTTTAGGCATAAAGGCTTTCAAATAATACCACTTGCAGACTTTTCTGTTAGAATCCAATTCCTTTCTTTAAGATGCAAGAACCAACCCATACAAATTTATAGTTTTTTTTTTAATAAAAAAATTTTGTTGTCTTGTTTGATTTCAGCGACTTTACCCTATAATCAAATCTATTTTAGAGAATAAAAACCATTTTGACAATCGCATAATCGCAGTCATCTCTTGCTCGAATAGCATTCTTTGCCAAAGATATCATCCAGCATTTTTGCTCTAATTTTTTTCCACCTCTAATATTCTCAGATAAAATTATTTTAACCTCGATTTTAACCATCAAAGGAAAGCCGAGCTGCTTGCTATATAATTGGCTTGTTGTCCTTGATTCTCCTGTTAGTCTGTCTCTTTCAACAGCTGTTTCTGTTTTCCTAAACCTTTTTTTTAACAGATCCTTTTTTCTCCTAATACAAAGAAACAAAAAATTCTCTTCCGGAAAAATTCCAATATTCCGGGGAGTAAGATCTTTCCACGTAAGGCTAGAAAAGAGTTATTTTTAGACTACCTTCTTTTCTAGTAGAAAAAACAGAATTTTTCGGACTTGTTACCCAATATACTCTTAAAAAATATTGCGAAATCACTGCATTTTTAAAATTATTATTGGTAACAATAAAACTAAGAGGATCCCTGTTTAATATGTATACATTATTATTAATCGGTTTTGTTGATAAATAAAAGTTGTTACTATTACGTAATTAACTATTTTTATTATATTATTTTCTGCACTTGTTATTCACGAATAGAGTTAGTTATATCTTCAATCATTCTTTATGAAGAAATGATGTAATTTTTTTCATAAAACATCACTTTGCTTAGACTACTGAAATTTCTAAGGGAGAAGTTATTTAAATTTCAAGAATGGAACCCAATAGTTCGAATTTTCGATATGACAAAAAAAACATTAAAATAGAGAAAATTTAACCTATAAAGAAAAAACCTTTGTATTAAGAAAATACCCCATATCGCCACTCCGGAAGAAAACATGACATAACAGGCACATTTTCTTGGTAATCTGCTTATAGCAGCTGTAAGCGTTTTGTTTTTTTTTTTTTTTGATAAATTGATGACGTTAGTTCAAAAGTTGCGGCTCACAGCAATGGTTAGCGGGCTCGGAATATGTATGTTGAAAAAGTACAGAGGAGAAAATATATCCGAATTTGAGGTTAAAAAGACACGTAAAATCTAATCTGAATAATAATAAAAATAAAATATGTCAAAAACCGGGTAATATTATTTTTTTTACAGTTATTTGTCATTGACGGTAAGTGCTTTATTTTTATCGATTCCCATTTTATTGACGTCAGGTGTAAATATGCTTTAGGACTGTCTTGCATTCCCGTAATTATTTATTTTGCTTTTTTAACTTTAGTTACATCGTTTTTTTTCCACTTTTGTATTTGGTTTTAGGTTCAATAAGTTATATCTCGATTTAAGATAGCTCATGGGTACATAGTGGAGGGTTGTCAATAACAACAATCGTCGTTTACCGGGCTGAAAAGACCGACAAAATATTTAGTACATGGTTACCAAAAATCAATAAAACACATTTTATTTTTAAAAAGAAGACTTTTTTTCTAAAGCGGGTTTAGTTTTTTCAGTTTCTACTTTTTTATTTCCAGTCATATTAGTGAACGACTTATACACGGCACATGACATTCTTTTAACACTCTCCATTATTTCACCACCATATCTCATTATTTGTTTCAGTTCTCCTTTTTCGTCATATCGAGGTGTTTTTTTATGAACCTGAATAACATACGTATACTTTATAGAAGCTTTGTCAACCTTGAGAAAATCGATTAGACTTCCATAGGTTAACCCTGAATGTCGTAAATGGAACCGTACTGAAAATTTCTTCCACTGATTCCACATTTTCCTTTTTTCGCAACTTCCATTAGGTCATTGGTTTCGTCGCTTATTGCAGCACAAAATCCGTAAGGGTAACATATTGATTCACCATCTTCTTGAAGAGAAATTAAAAGTTTGATGGCAAACTGATAACTGTAGATAACGTTTAAGAGAGCTTTTGTTTCAGGACATTGTGACTTGTAGTTTTCCTTCCATATTTTTATTTTTTCTAAAAAATGTAAGTTAAAATTATTGTAATTACTAAAATGTGTTGCGTATTTATAAAAATATTTCTGAACTTGAAAACTCAACGAACGTAACAGTACATAGAAATTTTTGTATAATAGAAATAAATATATTCATATTTTAAAAGGTCAATTTATTGCTTGCCTTTTATTATTAATTTGTAATTAAATATGCTCGGGGGCGAAAATTAAATAAAGTTTTAAAAGTTTTTTCTACAAAGTGTACCAAAACAAGCACCTAATATTCCTAAATGATATTCTACTTAAAAATAAGTTTATCAACAGGACCTATAGAAATATTTTTAGGAATGTTAGGCAAATGAAGGTAAGGAAGAAGTTATTTAAATTCCTAAAAAGTATGCTGCACAATTAACCTAAAGAAAAAGATTTTACAGAATTATTGTTATCCATTAATATATATATATTATATGTTATATCTTTAAAATGTGAAATTAGATATATATATATATATATATATATATATATATATATATATATATATATATATATATATATATATATATATATATATATATATATATATATATATATAAAGGTGGGAGTAGTTGTGACTGACGACTAGTTAGAAAAATATTCAAAACCAGGAGGTTATTAGGGTGCAGTCATAAATTAATAGCCAGTTTAAAGATTAATTCTTTATTAAGTTTGTCAAGCTTTCAAGAACAGTTTGTTCCCTTCCTCAGGACATCTGCAAAAACAATTTTAGGTTTTACAAATTATCCCTAAAATCTGTTATGTAAAGTTATCTTACCAATGCGAATTTCTTAATTAAACAGGAGATTCAAATCAAAAAAATGGCAAAAACATCTCAATCAAAAGTCAGACATAATGTTTTACTTAATTTTTAACTTAAAAAATCTAATTACATGGTAACTCTTAAAGAAAACCGCTAAAACAAGATTTTCCCATGTAATTAGATTTTTTAAGTTAAAAATTAAGTAAAACATTATGTCTGACTTTTGATTGAGATGTTTCTGCCATTTTCTGATTTGAATCTCCTGTTTAATTAAGAAATTCGCATTGGTAAGATAACTTTAGATAACATATTTTAGAGATAATTTGTAAAACCTAAAATTGTTTTTGCAGATGTCCTGAGGAAGGGAACAAACTGTTCTTGAAAGCTTGACAAACTCAATAAAGAATTCATCTTTAAAACTGACATTAATTTTATGACTGCACCCCCAATAACCTCCTGGTTTTGAAAATTTAATTTATTGGGGCATCAGTCCTAGAGGGCTTGTTAAATGAAAATGCTTTTGTGCTACTCCAAGCTTTCGAAATTTTTTTTTTCCTCAGGGCTACAATAATGGAAATACAATTAGTGAAATGAGCTTGTTTATGTTGAAAAAAAAAATAAAAAAAATTAACAAAGAAAAATTATCCCTTTAACAATTAAAAAATATATAAAAATGTATTAGTAACAATCTACTTACTGCTACCTACATTTAAGTGGAAAATATCTTCATTATGTAAAAAACAGTTGGCATTTTTTGTAAAATATTTATTATTTGTTACATGTTTTTAATTACTGAACTTAATGGATTTTAATTTCACAAGATGTGTGTTTGTTTGAAGGTAGTAACTTTGATATGATGACGTTAAAAGAAATAAGAAATGTTGTGTTTTTTTTTCCTTAATCTGTTGTTGGAGACCACAACACTTCAGTTCTAGTTAACATAGGGTTAACTAACCGTATGTTTATTTTTTATTAAGTAATAGTTTTCAACACGCTGATCAAAAGTCTCAACGGGCACAAAACCCGAAAACCCCTCTAACCCCTCCCAATCTCCAGTGACCTTTGAGGCTGATTTTGGGAGGGTTAGAGGGGTTTTCCGGTTTTGTGCTCGTAAAGAGTATTGATCAGCGTGTTAAAAACTGTTACTTTGCAAAGTTTGAAAACAATTGGCCGAAACTCATTTTCCATAGGAAAATTGCGGGGTCCTTTAAAGTGCGTTTATCTCGAAAACAGTTTCTCCTAGAGAATTAAATGCGGTATACATTTTTGAGTCAGAGGGAATTATAGTAACTTATTTTTTAATAAACGGGTCAATATTCTAAGCCAAAAAAAGTTATGCCATCTAAAACAAGTGTGGTAGGCCGTAGCTGGCGCCCTCTACTAGCAACATCAAAAGCATGGACGAATTTAAATTTCTCGCCTCAAAGAACCCCCAAATCTCAAATTTTATACCGTTAAGTCATTTACTTAAGCAATTATTACGAAAAAACGAAAACAAAATTAAAAGTTTAACGCCCTGTATCTCAGTTATAAGGGATAAGACAAGTTTACGTAAATTGCATTATTTCGACCTAAGGAATCTATGTGTCTCATTACTTCTGGGACACCCTGTATATATGTATATATATTGGAATTTTTTTTACTAAATTATATTTGTATAAAAATTGGTTAGCTAAATCTATAGAATCTCTAAAATGTATCTTGGGTGGACTTTATTTTTTTTTTAATGTCAATTATCAAAAATAAAAAGTAATAATAAGTATAACACGATGGGTAAACTAAGCTGGCGTTAATACAAGACTAGGTTAAAGAAAAGTTTTAATTTCCATAAATATTGTGAGTTATGGGGTATGATAATGATTGCTTAAGTGCTAAAATTTTAAGAAAATAATTAAAGAGGTGTTGGGGGAACCTAAACCAAGTTTTGCTCAAAAATTCGTATGATGAATATTTTTTATCTGACATTACGTAAAACAGCGTAATTGCTTAGGACATAAACAAATATTAAAAAATAATGTGTTGTATAAAAGTCATGGGCGTGCGTAATTGAAACTGTCAGAAAATCTCTGTTTAAGAAAAATGATTTGATATGATTAAAAAAATGTTCATGCTTATAAATCCTACCTAATCCTAAAAATATGATTTAAGGGGGTATTCTAGTGTAGAGGCATGAATTTTAGGTGATTTTTAAAGTGCCGTAAAGAAAGGCAATTAATATTGTTATTACTCTCCATTTTTTTATGAGTTATTTATTAACATTACAAAAATGCAGAAAAAAAATAAAAAATAAAAAAATTTGAAAATTCAAAAAATTAGCAGCTGATGAAGTTGGGGGTCTCAAAAAATCGACCCGTCACCATGCCACGATTCCAACCCTCCTAACAATCTGAAAAAAAAACAAAAAAGATTATCAATGTAGAGTAATGTCGCAATGCCCGGAACTACGGAAAATTTGATTTTTTTCACAAAATAGCTACTGCGTGAAAAAAAAAACAATTTTGTATCACTTTTTTCTGACTTTTCGAATTTTTTAAAAATAGTAAAAATTGAAAAATTAGGGATGCGGATAGTTCCGGACTTAGACAAGTCTATAAAGAAGACTCTCAAAAAATTTCAATTTAATCGGTCCAGTAGAACTTGAGAAATCGTGGGCATGGTCACGGGCCACTTTTTTGAGACCCACTTCATCAGCTGCTAATTTAATTTTTAAATTTTCAACTTTATTTATTTTTTTTTTTTTTTCTGTATGTTTGTAATGGATAGTAAAAATATTAATTCCCTTTTTTTACGGCACTTCAAAAATCACCTAAAATGCATGCCTCTACACTAGAATACCCCGTTAAAAGTATTTAAAAGGATTACAAAGTATTTGGGATAATTAAAAATTATTAATACTGGAAAAATCATTTTATATTTTAAAAAGTTTATGAAATTAAATAATTATTTTAGGATTACAAAAAATTTAAGACGATTAAATATCACTGGTTGAATTATTTCATACCATAAAAAGTTAACGAAATTTAGATATTATTTTAGAATTACACTTCATATCATCTGATCATTTTTACAATTTTTCCAGCATCTATATATAATAATATTATATTGTTAAAAGGATATAATAATATATATATATAGTATATATATATATATATATATATATATATATATATATATATATATATATATATATATATATATATTTTATATATATATATATATATATATATATATATATATATATATATATATATATATATATATTATGGCGTGATTCTGAAGTTATGGCTTGAGCTAAAATCATGAAATTTGGCACAGTGGTAGTCTTTAGCAGTGGCTAGAACCTAATGAAGCCCATTTTTTGAATATCGCCCCGGGACAAAAATAGGAGCAAAAAAGTGTTTTTTAACCGTTAGCCGTACGGCGTCTTACGGAGACAGAGGCTACTTAATATTGTCTCTCGCCTGGCGGAGACAGGCTTTTCATCTAGTTGAAAATAATGTCAAATGATTAATCGTTAAAAACGTAAATCATTTTTAATCCTGTCAAATAATTTTTTTTTTAAATCAGGAAAGCAAAAATGAACATAAAATAAATAGTGTCTGACCGAAGTTCAATTTTTGGCAGAAGCCGAAGCCAGTTATTCGGCTATTGCTACAACTCAAGCCGAAGATTTGATCAACTTAGAAATCTTAGTTTAGAACTAACCAGTGCCGCGCCGACATATGGTGCCGCCTGTGTGCAAAAATTTTAGTGGCGCCCAAAAACACACAACAAAAAAACAGGAGAACAAAAAAGAAATAAGTATTCTTAAAATAATTAAATAAAAAACATCTTTTGTGTAATGAAATAAAGCTGAAGGTATATATAAGCATAAAACTACCAATTCATAGAAAATCCACTTTTCGTGCCTTCAGTATGGAAAATCTTTTTATAATCTGGTGAATATCAATTTCATCTAATACTAAAGACTCTATGGGATTATATTTAAATTTGTCATTTACTTTTGAGTGATCCTAAATAACTTTTTATAAGCTTCAGTTTTGAAAAAGATCGTTCAGCGGTCGCAACAGATACGGGCAAAGTGAGCAGAATACGAATAGCTATTGTTAAATTTGGATAAACGGCAGTTAAATCATTTAAAAGTATAAATTGTAAAATTTTATATACATCATTATTTAAATATTTCAACATAGGTTGAAGCTGTATAATTTCTTTATACATGTAGTCTCCCTATATATCTAAATGATCATTAAACCTTAGGTTTTTTTCCAAGTTTTTACACAAAAGTTTTATTTGTGACTTTTCAGCACTTCCAATAAGGAAAATATTTTGCTTACTGAAATCACTGCCTGTTCAAGAATACAGTTTTAAAAAATTAATCTTGTAGGAAATTTTGGATCCAAAATCGGTTCGTCTTTATGTTCGTAATCAAAATGTTTAGTTTTGTGCCGACGCTATAATTGTGTGGATAGTTGAAAACTGGATTTCACATCCAGTTTTTCTGCCGTTTCATATGCTGCATTAATAACACCATTAAACCTTCTATCTGTTTGAAAGTCTAGTCGATTCTTGTAAAGCGTTCAAAACCATCTGCATGTTCATAGTTTTTAATTGCAAAATTTTGCTATCGAAGTTAACTTTTATCAAAACTTTATACCAGATGTGCACTGAGCAAATGAATGTAAATGTTGATATTTAAGCTCCTAAACATCTATCTTGATATTTTGAATCAACATCAAATTTATCTGAATTTGTTATATCACATAACGCATCATAAATTTCTGGTAAGTTTTTATATAATGGCTTTAAAGCATCAATCCTGCTCGACCATCGAGTATCAGATAAATGCTTTAAATTCAGACTTGCGAAGTGTTGTTTTATGATATCCCAACGTTTGGTAGACGCTGAGAAATACTTGTATTTTTCTTCGACTAAACTAAAAAACCGACCGTTTCGTGATTGATATTCACAGCATCGTTAACAGCTAAATTTAACGTGTGAGTAGCACATTCATATAATAGGTTCGTGGATTCAGATCGAAAATAATGTTTTGCAAATTGCAATTTTTACCACGCCAATTGGAGCCATTGTCATAGCCCTGGCCCCTCACGTTATTTATATCCAATTGTAAATCAAACTTTTTTAATTTCTCTAAAATAAATTATCTATTACGGTTGTAGGAGGTGGGTAGGACTTAGTTTAGAATAGTTTTAAATTTTAAACGGACTTGTTTGAATTCTGGATAGGGGACGTAGTTTGTCGTAAAGACAAAACAAGTGTGTCTTTACTATCAACTACGTCCTCTATTCAGGGTTTAAAACTCTTCAAAATTATAAAGAAACTAAGTGGCGTAATACCTAAAAAACCCTATCCATTACATTTACACTTGCAATGCTCAGACAATGACGATCCAGTCGACAAGTTAAAACAAATTAACACATCTATTTAATAATAAGACAGGACGTCGGTGTAACCTATAAGATTCTCCCCTCCCAAACCCTCTAAACCAATCTTTTAGTATTAACTAGGTGTGACTGCTGGCTGCTTGTCTGTATTGGAGTTTTCTTGTTTTTTTGACGTAATATGCCTACCTTTTAATTAATTTAAGTAAACCGTTAAGACATGAGTAACCAAAAGCCTACTTATGGCATTTTCTGGTGACAGCACTTTTGAAGTCCAAAATATCAAATTGCTTATGTTTAAGAATTTTGGTGGACGTTTATTTTTTTGTCTTATGGTGCATTTTTGGCGCTCGTAAAATTTTTGTAGCATCTCTGATGTGACGCGGCGCCCCTTTATCCTTGGCGCCTGTGTGCGCCGCACACATTGCACACATAGACGGCGCGGCCCTGGAACTAACTACAAAAAATTGTTATGTTTTATGAGTTAAAGAATGTTAATGATAATTGGAAATTAATAATAGTTATAAATATATAACATTGTATTGTTTTAAAAAATTAAGCTGATAATAAAATTTTTGTAGCATCTCTGATGTGACGCGGCGCCCCTTTATCCTTGGCGCCTGTGTGCGCCGCACACATTGCACACATGGACGGCGCGGCCCTGGAACTAACTACAAAAAATTGTTATGTTTTATAAGTTAAAGAATGTTAATGATTATTGGAAATAAATAATAGTTATAAATATATACCATTGTATTGTTTTAAAAAATTAAGCTGATCCTAAATATCAAAAGTAAATGCAAACGGTGTTTTGTTTGTATCTTAAAGTAGTATTTTTTGTCGGATACAACAATTTTACAAAAATTGGGGTTTCTGTATGACCTTGCTGGACCACCCTGTATGTATTGTTTTTTTTTAATAATGCGCAAAATAAATAAAAATTGGCTGCAGTAAAAGGGTTCCAAATAAATAGTAATTCTAAAAATGCGGAAGTATTTTAAACCATACCTAAAAACAATTCTGTGGGGATTCTTTTCATATCATTTAACCCCAAGATTACGGGAAAATTCAAAATTAAATCAGAGCTTGTTTGCGCTTTAGATTTATTTAGATCTGTACTGGAATTTACTTTCTTTTTACCATCCCTATTAGTTGTGTTTTTTAATGATTCGCCATCACAGATATTTTTTCGTGTGTTCTTTTTTTTATTATTCAGGCTAAGACTACTAAGTTTCTTATCCATATCATCAGAATGCTTCTTGTCTATTCCGTCATTTATTGGCCTTTCACAACGCAGTTTCTTGCTGCTACTTTTTTCAGATTTTGGACTTTCACAACGGGGTTTTTTTGTGTCCTTTTTATCATTCTTTGGACTATTTTTACAAGGTTCCTTTACGTCTTTTTTATCACTTTTTGAAATGTCCAATTGTGATTGTTTTTTACTAAGTTTACAGTAACTTTTGTTATCAGATTTATCATCATCCTTTTCCTTACTTTTAATAAAATCATTATATGCGTCAGGGTTACAACATGGTATAATATAATAGTCCATGATTTTTATAAAATTTGGGTTCTTGGTCAAATATTCAATCATATACAAGGCATTTGAAACTGCAAATGCATTTTCTCCATTTAAACCTGCGACTATAAGGGATCCCATTTTTGGTTGGTTGGAGCCACATATATTGGTAGTTATTAATACCATATAAATTGGTCTACCTTAAAAAAAGGATGATTGGGTGTTAGCTAAAGTCAACGAATATATTATACTAAACGACTGCTCAGTTCCATTTAACGTACGTTGGAAAGGGGAAGCGGAGAGCGGCTGTGACATCACCACCGGTGCTAAATAATGCTGGGCGATGTTTATCGATGTTTTTAAAACATCGATGTTTTGTTACCGATGTTCAATGTTTTTACCATAGATGTTAGATAAAACAAACATCGATCTCCACATCGATGTTAAACGACACAAACATCGATGTCGACATCCATGTTTACCTTTCAATGTTCAATATTATAAAAAAAGTTTTAAACTTAATTTTTTTAGCTCCAAAAATAAAATATTAATTTTTTAAGTGATAGTATTCAATTTTATTTAAAGTTGCTTAAAACTGGAAATAAGTAGGTGTCGCTCCAGTCAATATCCAAAAACATTTCTTTTTTCTTGTATAAATTATGTGTGAATTGCAACACCGCGAATCATCCTGGCATGCATATCGGCACTCGTTTAATTTCGGGGACATACCAACTTGATATAGTGGCATATTCTGTCTTCTTTTTACTCGATCATAATTTCATAACTACTTCATACTTTTTGTTACAGAATTATTTGTTTATGTTTATTTATTTTATAATACTTGTTTTTTTTACTACAGAATGGATATATTTATTTATATTTTCCGATTTTTCATTTCACTTCAACTTAAAAAATATATTTTTTTAAATAGTAGCAATCTCTTAGATTTTAACATCAATGTTTCACAACCGATTTTTACAAGCCATCGATGTTTACTTTTGATGGTAATATCGATGGTCAACATCCATGTTTTGTGTCGATACCCCAGCACTAGCAAGCACCGGTGGTGACGTCCCAACGAGTTTGACCTTGGCAAACAGATTTGGCAAACTGAGCCATCCTGTGAAGTTTATAGTCGTTGACTTAAAGCAACAGAAAAAAACTAATAGTAAAATATTATAATACAGGAAATAAATATAGGATCGCTAGTAGGGGAGCGGCACTTTCGAGAATTTCATCCTTTATGCGATTAATGGGGTTATGTTGCTCTTTACGGTAAATACAGGGTGTTTTAAAATTCAGTATATATACAGTATGTCCGCGGATGCGGTTAACAAAAGGACAAATGAACCAAAAATTTAAAGATACGAAAAAAAGTAATTCTTGATAAAAAAAATTCTGCTTGTCGAAAAAATATGAACTACAACGAGAAAATAGATTTTTATTATACAGGGCGTCTCAAAAATGCAATGACATAAAATCGAACAAGAGCAGTCATTTTTTGGCCTTTTAACGTGAAATAATAAATAAAAAACTTGCTCCAAATTTACTTCTTAATCTGATTCCTAACTTACGGAACAAAAATTTGAATTTAGGAAAAATTAAAAAAATTAACTTTTTTGTATGTCCGCGAATGCGGTTAACAAGGGGACAAATGGACCAAAAATTAAAAGATACGAAAAAAAGTCATTCTTGATAAAAAAATTTGTTTGTCGAAAAAATATGAACCACAATGAGAAAATAGATTTTTATCATACTCAAAATGCAAAGACATAAAATCGAACAAGAGCAAACAGTCATTTTTTGGCCTTTTAACGTGAAATAATAAATGAAAAACTTGCTCGTCGGACGATTTAGTCTAATATGATTGTTTTCCTATAAACATGTGCTGAACAAAATGTATCCTTCCAAGCTAGAGCTATTAGATGAAAAATGAGTAAATCCACAAACATTTGTACTTTTTCTTAGAGGATTATTGTCGTTTCTAGTAGCAAGTGTCCAAGAGAATTAAAAATAATATTGTAAAATTAAAAATCTTAGGTAGAAAACAAATTTTTCGAAAAAATATGAACCACAATGAGAAAATAGATTTTTATCATACAGGGCGTCTCAAAAATGCAAAAACATAAAATCAAACAAGAGCAAACGGTCATTTTTTGGCCTTTTAACGTGAAATAATAAATGAAAAACTTGCTCGTCGGACGTATTTTTTAGGTCTAAATAATAGTTTTTTTTCCTATAAACATGTGCTGTAAAATGTATCCTCTCCAAGCTAGAGCTATCGTTAGATGCGTAAAAAAATCGATGCTTTTAAATCCCACAAACATTTGCATACTCTTTTCTTTTAGGAGGTGTATTTATTGTCTTTCTAGTAGCAAGTGTCCTTAATGGAGAATTAAAAAAATAATATTGGTAAAATTAAAAATCTTTAGGTGAGAAAAACAGAAGTCCAACCTGCTCCTAAACATATGAAAAGGTTTTTAATATTTATTAGGAGTTCTTATTGTAACATTATCGTAAATATCTTTACATAGTAAAAATTATTAAAAACTGGCTAGCAAAAACTAGATTTTTTTTCACATTTAACTTTATATTTTCATGTAAAAGAATCTACTGAATCCAAATCCATGACCAGAATTAAGATAGCACGTGTAGTTTTTTTTCTAAGCTTAAAAAACGGACTAGAAATCACTATTTTCAAAATATTCGAAGATCTTGCACAAATTTCGTATTGGGGTTTTTTTGGGTCGCTGATTACGAATCTAAGGGTAGATTTCTAAACCCTCATGTGTCAAATATATCTTGAATCTATTGTTTTTGCTTATTTTATCCTCCATATTAAATCCGCCATTATGAATGTTTTAAATTTGACTTTAGATTCGAAATCAGCAACCTTAAAAACCACCTCATACGAAATTTGGCTTGGATCGGTTAAATTTTGAAAACATTATTTGCCATCTTGTAAAACACATCCCCTAGTTTGGATCCGCCATCTTGAATTTTTAAAATCTGACTGCAAATTTATAATTGAGGCGCTAGTTAATTCATTTTAATAAAGTTTAATTACTATATTTTTAAAAGCATAGTGGTTCAAGCCACCTTTGGTTTGTTGTCCATAGATGGCAGCATATATTTTGTTTTGGAATTTGGTGAGTTATGAGCTCTGTTTGTTATCAAGTTTAGAGTAGGACATTTAAAAATGCCTATTTTAAAGAATATTTTAAAAACTAATTTGGAAAACCTTATATATAAAAAGAAATATGTTATTAGCTCCTCTTTTTTAGAATAACATCTTTTTCGTAAAATGTATAAAAATAAACCTAATTCTAAAATAAGTTATTGATAACACAGGTTAACATTTGATCTACGCGGGAACACCGGAAGCGGTTGGGTGCTACTGGGGCTTTTAGGGTCGGTGATTACGATGAAAGGGTCGATTAACCTTTATCACGTCAGGTTCAAGGTCATTTGAAGGTCAAGTACTGAAAAACCATTGGAAAAATCTGGAAAAATTCATAAATCCGACGTTTATTTACATCTATCTTAAAGGTCATCCAAGGTTATTTGAAGGTTATTTTAAAGTGTTTTTGGGATAAAAATGTTAGGTACAATTCAAAATATCTGAAAAATTCGTACCTTTTCGTACGTTTTCGAGGTCGGTAAATCGGAATCTGAGATCAGTTAACCTCCGTAAGGTCAGGTTCAAGGTCATTTAAAGGTCAAGTGGAGAATAAAGCAAAAAAATATTCATGCATATAGATAGATCCAAAGTGTAAATAAACGCCGGATTCGGATTCAGCGACCTCGAAAACATACGCACGAATTCTTCTAGATTTTTTCGATGGTTTTTTCTTCACTTGACCTTCAAATGACCTTAAACCTGAGGTGATGGAGGTTACCCGACCAGGGCCGCGCCGTCCATGTGGAAGGATAAAGGGGCGCCGCGTTACACCAGAGTTGCTACAAAAATTCTACGGGCGCTAAAAATGCACCATAAGCCAAAAAAATAAACGTCCACCCAAATTCTTAAACATAAGCAATTTGACAATTTGGACTTAAATATTGCTGTTACCAAAAAATACCATAAGTAGGCTTTTGGTTACTCATGTCTTAACGGTTTACTTAAATTAATTAAAAGGGAGGCATATTACGTCAAAAAAACAGGAAAAATTCTGTACAGACAAGCAGCCAGCAGTCACACCTTATAAACAATAAAATAAATCAAAAATCAAATCAAATCAAATAAAGCTTTATTGTGTAAAGAATATAAAATTCTCATTTACAAAGCAACGCTTTTTATCTAAATATAAAATAAAAATAAATCACTTTAAAATAAAAACCTATAACTAATTTTTAAAATTAAACTAAATAAAAAAAACACCCATGAACAAAATACGTACAAAAAGAGAAGATAAAATTTGTCAGGTACTATGTTAATATCATATGACAAACATTTTGAAAAGGACGAACAACACTAATTTAATATATCGTCATAATATTCGTTAGTATTATAATAGGCTTTCTCAACCAATAGCTTCTTAACTTCCCTACGAAATTTTTTCTCCTCAGTTATTTGTCTTAGCCGCACAGGAAGGTGGTTAAATAGCTTTCTACTGTTATAAACTATAGAGTTTTTAATTAAGGAAGTAGAAGGTATCGGAAGGACGATAGTATTTATTCTACGAGAGGAATAAGTAGATACTGACGTTAAATTACTTTTGTGCTTCCTGTGCATAAGACAAACTGACTCCAATATAAAAATGCAGGGCAGTGTCAAAATTCTATGAATCAGGAATAAAGGTCTACATGAATCCCTACGCCGAACTTTGTACATGATCCTAAGAGCTCTCTTTTGCAATACAAAGACTGATCCAAACAGGGTATCAGAGCATGAGCCCCAAAAACAAATACCATTACGCAAATGTGAATCTATAAGCGCAAAATACACATTTCTAACCAATATTGGTTTAAAGGGTTTGGGAGAGAGAATCTTATTGGTTACACCGACGCCCTGTCCTATTATTAAATAGATTTGTTGATTTGTTTTAACTTGTCGACTGGAACGTTTTTGTCTGAGCATTGCAAGTGCAAATGTAATGGATAGTGTTTTTTATGTATTACGCCACTTAGTTTCTTTATAATTTGGAAGAGTTTTAAATTTTAAACGGATTCGTTTAAATCCTGGATAGAGGACGTAGTTTATAGTAAAGACACACTTGTTTTATCTTTACAAATACTACGTCCCCTATCCAGAATTTAAAATAATCCGTTTAAAATTTTAAACTATTCAAAATTCTAAAGAAACTAAGTGGCGTGTGGTCCAAGAAATTATACATCTAACTAAGATATCCATTATTAATTAATAATAATAATTTATTTTAGAGGTATTTAAAAAGTTTAATTTAGATATATATAAAGTGAGGGGTCAGGGCTAAGACAATGGCTTCAATTTGTGTGGTTGTTAACGATGCTGTGAAGATCAATCAAAATCGTTTTTTTTTTAGTCAAGAATATATTTTCAGCGTCTACAAAAGTTGTTCTAAACAATTAGTCTGAAACGTAATAGTCATGCAGAATTGATGCTTAAAAGCCATTATATAAAAACTTACCAGAAATTTATGATGCGTTATGTAATATAACAAATTTAGATAAATTTGATGTTGATTCAAAATATCAAGCTAGATGTTTAGGAGCTAAAATATCAACATTTACATTCATTTGCTCAGTCCACATCTGGTATAAAGTTTTGATAAAAGTGAACTTCGGCAGCAAAATTTTGCAATTAAAAACTATGAACATGCAGATGGCTTTAAACGCTTTACAAGAATTGACTCGACTTTTAAACAGATAGAAGGTTTAATGATGTTATTAATGCAGTAAATGAAACGGCAAAAAAACTGGATGTGGAATCCAGTTTTCAACCATCCACACAACTAAACATTTTAATTACGAACATAAAGACGAACCAATTTTGGATCCAAAACTTCCTTCAAGGTTATTTTGTTTTAACTGTATTCTTGATTGTGATTTTATTAAGCGAAATCTTTTCCTTATTGGAAGTGCTGAAAAGTCACAAATAAAACTTTTGTGTAAAAGCTTCGAAGAAAAACTAATTTAGATATAGAGAGATGTATGTACAATTTTACAATTTATACTTTTAAATGATTTAACTGCCGTTCATTCAAATTTAACAATAGCTATTCGTATTCTGTTCACTTTGCCCGTTTCGGTTGCGACCGCTGAACGATCTTTTTTAAAACTGAAGCTTATAAAAAGTTATTTAGGATCAACCATCAGTCACAAGTGGATGACAAATTTATCTATAATCTCCATAGAGTCATTAGTATTAGATGAAATTGATATTCACCAGATTATAAAAAGATTTTCCAAACTGAAGGCACGAGAAGTGGATTTGCTATGAATTGGTAGTTTTATGCTTATGCCTTCAGCTTTTTAGTTATTACACCAAAGATGTTTTTTATTTAATCGTTTAAAGAATACTTATTTTGTTTGTTCTCCTGTTGTGTCTGTAAGAATTTTTAATAATTTTTTGTTTTGTTACGATAAATAATTGTTTATTTTTATAATGGTTGTTTTATTTTTCAAAACTTAATTTAATGACTTAAAAAAATAGCGTGTTTTTTGGGCGCCACTAAAAATTTTTGCACACAGGCGCCACCACATGTCGGCGCGGCACTGTACCCGACCCTCTCATCGTAATCAGCGACCCCAAAAACCCTAGTAGCACTAACCGCTTTGGTGTTTCCGTGTAGATAAAATGTTGACCTGTGTACTTTTCTATGCTTTTGTACTATTTAAATGAGAATCAATTAATAAGGATAGAACAAATTTACCTTGCACGGAGCTTCCTATTTTAACCAGATCAACAGCTCCAGGATGGGCCTTTTGAGTTTTTCCTAAAAATTTTAAAATTTTGTCGTAACTCAGAAAATTCTCGTGGAATTCTTCATATCTTCGGCACGTTAGCGTTGCCCTTTTTACACCTACATTACCATCGCACTTATTATTTTTCTTGGTGTCATCAGTACCTCCTGGTTTTTTGTTACCATTTCCATCTGATGATGGTCTTTGAAATTTCTTTTTTAAAGCCTTGGCCTTCCTATTTTTTGATTTCTTTGACTTTATTACTACTGTTATACTTTTTCTTCCCTTTCTTTGCCGCGACATAGTTTACGATAATTTATTTTCAAAAAAATTATCAGTGTTTTTTGACATATTGTTTTTTGACAAATCAAAGACGACATTAGAAGAAAAATAAATCCCAAAAATATAAAATACTTTAAAACCGATTTTAAGATCGGGAATAGCTCACTTTTTCGATTAGTCGGGAAAACTACAAGTAAATTAGGTTCTCTCAGGATGAGGCTAGAAAAGTGTTACTTTCTTAAAAGAAAATTGGCCCAAAAGAGGGTATTTTCTGGACAATCGCAGAAAAAATTTGGACGTGTAGACAATACGTAAAGCGAAGATTGTGTGCCAAGAAAAACATTTCACGAAATTATAAAGGATGATACAAAAAAATGTATGCCGTCGCTTAATGGAAGATTCCTGGACTAACAATAAGACAAAAGTATTATATAACATAGTGCCAAAACGGCCCCATTTTTAAGATAAAGGATGTAAAAGAAAAAAATCATACTTGGTATTTTTTTTTTCATTTTCAAATTTAGTTTTTCAATTTGAATGAAACTTGGTACAGTTAGAACATTGACCTAAATATACCTTCTGATAGTAAACTTTTGTTTCTATTATGGACCAGTATCGTAGCTTTGGGCAATTTTATTGAATTTTCTACCAATATTTAGTCATAACTTTTTTGGTATTAATAATATTGATAATAATTTGGTACACGATACTTATTTTCTGCTTAGTTCTACATAAAAAGGTTCTCTTGAATTAACTTAATAAACCTAACTCAAGTGGTACAAACTTATAATATTTAAAATTAATAATATATCAAATTTTATTTTAAAATTACTATTGCCTTTAATTTCAAATGTTACTTACTAGAAGTTTCAAATTAAAATATCTTACTAGAAGTTTCAAATTAAAATATCTCGAAAACCATTACGTTTATTGAGTTAATTCAAGAGTACCAAGGAAAATCCCAAGTCTAAATTGTTTTTTCTTACACACTGTATCTTTTAAACGGGTCCGTTTTGGCGATGTGTTTGTTTATATAACAATTTTGGCTTATTTTTGGTCAAGAAATCTCGTATTAAAGGATGGCATATATTTTTTGAACCATCCTGTGTATTTAAAAAAAAAATTATGCAAAAAGAATATATGTATTATTTAACAACATACACAATAATATAATAAACTAAGTTTAAAATAAAAAAGTTTCCTTCGAGCCGGATTTGAACCAGCGACCTATGGATTTCTACAAAGTATGTTCCACTACAGTCCACCGCTCTACCAACTGAGCTATCGAAGGTATATATAAGTTTCTGCGCTGCAGTTAAAAACGGTACATCACTAAGTTCTAAAGTGGATCAATAAGCGCAATAAATGTATTTTAATTATGTAGATAAAAAGGTGATTTTAAAGTACCTATCAATTAAATAAAAATACGCGAAAATAAATTACATTCATTGTACAAGGAAAACTTTAATAAATGACAGTGGGTACACAGGGTGTTTGAAAAAAGCACGGCCAAATTTCAGGAAGTGATTCCTTGTTGGAAAATATTAAAAAAAGGGTCCATAAATATGCAGGGCCGATCCTGTGACTTTGGCCGCTCCGTGCGCAATATGAAAAAGCCGCCCTTTCTCGACAATTTCTTTTAGTAATATTAATCTTTGTATTTTTAATTTTTTCCAAGTTGTAAGCAACATAGACTCCTTAAAAATCAGTACTTACCTTTATCTAATTACGTCTTTTTTGTTGGTAGAGAAGAAAAAAATTAAGAATTTTTCAAAAACAAGTCTTTTATATGATTTCATTATAAGCATACATTTTTTAAATATGTATAAAGGAGGAAGAGGAAATACTAAACAAATGGTACTTAACTAAAATTAAAATGATGTACAGGGTGTCCTATTTTCGTGTGTTTTACGGGATTTCTCGCTTATGAGTGAAGTTACAAAGATGCGATTTTCGCGACACCGTGCTACTTTTTTGTCAAACGAAAGATGCCGCAAACAGATTTGTCCTAGCCCCCTTAGTTTCTTCGCTACAGGGTGATTTTAAAAAAGTTGTATTTTCGGTTACCCCTCGTATCTCAGGTATCTGATAACTTATCGAAAAAATAAAAACGGGCCCTTATAGAACTTTTTACGCAGAATACAGTGGCGTACTTGAAATTTTTCTCGGATTTACTTTCTTTGAGATATTAGCCAAAGTTGCACTTTTTTAAATGGAACACCCCGTATATTTTTTCGTCATAATATTTGCCACACTGAGAGCTTTCTAAAAATATAATATAGTCGAAACTTATTTTTATAAACAGCATGAAAACATGCAATTATTTACTTTTTAACATAGGCGGCTTTGGTTTAAATTAATGACAGTCAAATTAATCAACGTCAAATGCCTTCTCGCACCAAAAAATAATCTAGTAATATAAACATTTATTAACAAGACAACCTAATGGTAAAAATAACAATTTTACGCTAGAATTGTTCTTAGCCTTAAAAGACAAACTTAACTACTAATTTTATAAATACTGTTCGAATTGGTGACCATGATGTCTTATGCATTGTTGGCATAGCGTCTGTAGTCTTCTTAAAGCATTTTCAAATATGAAAGAGCGGGCTCGCAACTCTCTAAAGGCATTTTCCGTGGCCTCTCTTAATTCCTCAATTGTTTCATACCTCCTCGAGTATATTTTACCTTCTAAATATCCCCACAAAAAATAATCTAAAACTGAGAGGTCCGGAGACCGTGGTGGCCATCGATAGGTCCGTGCGTGGCTATAAATCGATTAGGAAAGTGCTGTTCCAACCAGTGTTGTATCACGTGAGAGTTGTGAGCCGGAGCTCCATCTTGTTGGAAATAGATGTCATTTACTTGAACCAAGGGAATATCTTCCATAATAGTCATTGCTTTTTCTTGAAGGATTTGTATGTATCTATCAGAATTCAAATTTCCTTGGTAAATACAATATTCAATTCTTCTTCCCAAAATGAAACAAGAAACATTGAATCCAAACCTTCCTGGCGTTCCCTGGGAAAAATAACGTGTTCATTTTCCTGGCTCCAAAACCTTGAGTTATTCCTATTGAGGATACCCGCACTGGTAAAATGGGCTTCGTCCGACCAAATGATCTTCCTTTCAAAATTATTCTGCCTTTCACACATATTGAGAAACCAGTTACAAAACTCCACTCTCCGCTCAGGATCGCCAGGATGAAGATTGTGCACAAGTTTATACTTGTAAGGTTTGAATTTATGTCGTTTCAATATTTTTTCGACTTTTGTTTTGGATACTCCGATATTTTCTTCTATTTGCCTGCAAGATGTCCCTGGGGTATTTTCAACTGATGCCAAAACATTTATTTCAGCTACTTCATTATCTTTACTATAATTTTTCGGCCTAGGTTTATTAAATGACCCATATTGAATTAGATTGTTTTGTATTTTACGAAATATGCGCCTATCAGGCTGTCTTCAGAAATCGAGAAAAAAGTCAAATTTAAAAAAAATATATTATTCGTTCTTCTAACGTACCTATTTAGATAAAGCTCCGCCGCCTCATCGACGTCTTCGTTGGATAATATGAAACATCTATTCATATCATACTTTTCAAAATGTTCAAAATTTTGGTTTTGTGCCATATTTTTTAGATAAATGATAACGATAATCTAGGAACTAGCATTAAAAAATTCAATAGCAATCATTTTACGTTGATTAATTTGACTGTCATTAATTTAAACCAAAGCCGCCTATGTTAAAAAGTAAATAATTGCATGTTTTCATGCTGTTTATAAAAATAAGTTTCGACTATATTATATTTTTAGAAAGCTCTCAGTGTGGCAAATTATATGACGAAAAAATATACCATTTCCATTTAAAAAAGTGCAACTTTGGCTTATATCTCAAAGAAAGTAAATCCGAGAAAAATTTCAAGTACGCCACTGTATTCTGCGTAAAAAGTTCTATAAGGGCCCGTTTTTATCTTTTCGATAAGTTATCAGATACCTGAGATACGAGGGGTAACCGAAAATACAACTTTTTTAAAATCACCCTGTAGCGAAGAAACTAAGGAGGCTAGGACAAATCTGTTTGCGGCATCTTTCGTTTGACAAAAAAGTAGCACGGTGTCGCGAAAACCGCATCTTTCTAACTTCACTCATAAGCGAAAAATCCCGTAAAACACACGAAAATAGGACACCCTGTACATACTTTTAATTACAATATTAACATACTTTACATAGATAAATATGTTAAACGAAAATATAATCTTACCAAAACGAAACACAAAAAAGTACATATTCTTATTCTATAATAATACACGTCTGTTTTTTTAAATGCAAATTTATCTATTACGGTTGACAAATCTAAATTATTGCAAATGTTTTGTTCTATAGATATTAATGTAAGATTTGTCAGTCTTTCTTGGGACATTGTAGATCTTAAATAATTTTAAGTTTGAGCGTACTAAAACTTTGCCCTTCCGATGCAACAGTTACTGGTAAAGTAAGTAATTACCTTATCGCTATTATTAAATTACGAAAACATGAACATAGTTTGTTTTTAATTATCTACGTTAAAATGTCCTGAGGTGTTTGCAAATTTGTTACAATGGTCCTAAAGGCGAAAATTTCTTTTAAAAGTTCTGTTTTTTTTTTGTTTTGAAAAAAAATGTATTTCTTTATTTTAAATTCAGCCCCCCAAAATTCGGCCGCCTCGTGCGGCCGCACCGTTTGCACCCCCGCCAGAATCGGCCCTGTAAATATGGCTCCGAATATGCAAAATTTTTAACATACGGGGTATTAAACATTTTTTTTTTAATAGATTGTTGACAATGTGTTTTCTGAAATATTAAGGAATTAGTACCTACAAGAAAACATTTAACACTAAATAGGTCTTTGCAATAATTTTAAAACAATTAACACGTTGAGTAAACACAGAAAAATAATCATTTTGGTTTATTGTTTACATTTGTCAAAGTTAAGCCCAAAAATTACAGGGATATTTAAGTTAAAAGTTATTTATGATATTATGATATAAGTGTTAAAAGTACAATTTTAAGGCACGAATTTGAAAGTTTGCAGAATGAGCCAAGTGAGTTCTGCAACTCACATCAGACCCTTAAAACGTACTTTTAACACAAATATCATAAAATATTTTTTCTACAAACGCAATAATGCAGTAAAAAATTAAATTATTCAAAAATTAAAGGATATAGTTTTACATAGCATCGTATATAAGAATTTTTGAAGTTGGCATTTATTAATGAATTCTAACAATCGTTGTTGATGCTGGTTGGATACGGCATGTTTACTTCAAATTTGATACATCGTGTCAGTTTTAGCTCGTTTTAGTTTTTACTTAAAATCAACTTGAAATGAAAGAAAATGTAGGAGAGAGTCTTGGTTGCATCGATCCATTTAAAGAGATAGATGAAGCGGCCAGTAGAGCATTGCTGGATATACTTCCCCGGAAAATCTCGTATACAATATAATATTGCCTACAATAAGTTTATGAATTGGTGTAAGGAGAAAGGTGTTGCTGGAAAATATACCGAAAATATATTCGTTGCGTATTTCGAGGAAAAAGCCAAGATTTGGAAAGCATCATCGTTATGGTCGACTTATTCAATGATCAAAGCTATGCTATACGCATAAACAATGACGTGAATATCAGTAATTTTTTAAACTTATCGCTTATTTAAAGCGTCAAGGAGAGGGATACCAGCCCAAAAAAATAATGATTGTGAGCAAAGCACAAATTGACCAGTTTCTGAATTGTGCACCTGATGATGAATAATTTGGAAATTTTTGGTGCCTGTCACAAGAAGGAACTTTGTCGGTTGACTCTTGATGACTTGGAAGATATGGGCACTTCATTGATGATTCACATACGAGGTACTAAAACAAGGTACCACGAAATTTCACTATTCTTGAAAAATTTTATTATCGAAAGTATATGGCTCTTCGTCCAGCAAATGTAGGACATCGGAGACTTTTCCTAAAATACGCGAAGGGTAAATGTACCAGAAATCCCGTCGGGATTAACTTTTTTGGAAAAATCCCTGCTCCTATAGCAAGATTTTTGCAGCTTCCAAATCCGATCCTCTATACGGGGCATTGTTTTCGTCGTTCTTCAGCGAATTAACTTGCCGATGCTGGAGGAAATTTGACGACAATTAAGAGGCATGGGGGTGGAAATCCTCTACCGTTGCTGAGGGATACATCGAAAATTTCTTGGAAAATAAGAACTCTTTTGCGAAAAAACTACTTACAGTGAAAACAAGAGCAGCAGATCGTGCCCCAACGTCGACTGAGAATGCGGTTTTTTTGTTTAATCCACCTCAACTACGGAGAATGCTAGCACTGTGGAAGGAATTTGTTTTTTAAGTTGTTTAAATTGTACAATCAATATTCAAAATTTGACATTTCACTTTTAACACTAGTAACATTTTAAAGGCATTTATATAGTCTTAAAAATTTAATTTTTAACACGTTTGTAAAAATAATATTTTAAATCACCATACAGCAAAGCAACTAATAATATTAACAAATGGGGTTTTTTAGTCTTTTAGCATTCTTATATAAAGACAAGAGGTATGATATAAACACATAGAGTTAGGATCCAGTTTAAAACCAATTTGTTTTCAAGAATATAATATATAGAGAACCTTTAGAAAACTACTTGCAAAGCAAAAATATTTTTTTAATTAATAATTTTAAGAATTGTAGCTCTTTGTAAAAAGTGTACCATTTTGAAAGGGGAAAATTTTGATTTGCTTTCTACCTTGGGACAGTTTACGGAGGCTCAAAGCTCAAGTACTAACTTACCGCGGGTAAATAAAAATTATTTTTATTTGAATTTTTTTATATAGTAGAATAAGGATTTATTAGCTTGCCCTCGTATTTTTAGGCTTCATACTAGCATCCGTGGGCTTCAAGGCGGTATAAAATTTGAATTTTTATTACCTAAATCATGTTCTTTTTTATATAACTGTAATTTTTTAATTTTTTGTAAACAAAACTAACAACTCACTATTTGTATAAATAACTGAAAGTTTTTAATCATATTTTTTAGTTAATCCGTTAAATGGCCACCACGTTCTCCAGATTTTAATATGTGTAACTTTTCGTGGGACGCTCAAAAAATTATTGATGCGAACTTTAAATGCAGTTTACCAACAACATATTGGGTTAAAATTGTATAAATTTCCCTTGTATAAATTCCAAGTCAATTTTAAAATTTAAATGACGATTACAAAAAATAAACGCTTAATTACTTTCAACTTAAAACCCATGGTTATAACCCAATTTATCCAAAAAAGGTTTTCTGTGTATGGTCAAATATGGATTGAAGTTAGCACTGATCTTAATATTATGCAACATTCAATGTTACTCTGCACATAAATTACTCTGTTTGAATTTACAGAATACTAAACGATTGTTGATATTTATTATTTTTGTCTGGTGAAAGTCTGTCTGGTTTGGGTGATGGCCAGATTGACCATTTGTTTTAAGAGAGTACATTGTCTTTGGTGCACTATCCTATTAATTGTCTTCTGCACATTGCCTTGTAATGGTTGATAATATGTTTTAAAAAAACTTAAAAAAAAAACAAATAGTTGCCGATATTCCGAATAAAAAACAAACATTTGAAAAGTTATTTTAGTATTTTCTTAATTTTATTGAAGATCGCCAACGAGGACTTAATTGGCCCATATTAGTGACATTCTTCATATTAAAAAAAGTGAACTCTCCATCTCGTTTTTTTTTCTCTAAGAATATAAAAGACTAGTTAAAAAAATGATTTGAATTGCAACAAAACTGACATGAAACTAACATTTCATTAACGGGTCACCTTGTTTTTGAACGCGTTTTATATTGTTCGATTCATTAAATAAATCCTAGACTTTGTCACAATAATATTGCATTTTTGTATTTTCGCATTTCAAATATTTATTGTAACCTTTTTAATTTTCTGATTTATTAAGCAGATTTCTTATATGAATTAAATTAATTCTGTTGTTACTTAAAATAAATCCTTTCACGAGCCAATAAATAGGGTGCGCCATTAAGAAACATTATATTTTATGTCGTATTCCTTTTATTTCTAATTAAATCATTTCTTTAGTATTCTTTTGGATTCTATGGGGAAAACTATACAAAATGGCCATTTTACATTTTTTTAAAATACGAGAATACCCACAAATAAGGCCCTGTTCTCATTGGATGACCCTGTACTTTTGATACAATTAGTTAACCAAAAATAAAAAAAAACACCCTGTAAATGCTTTACGCCTAATTTGGTTTTAAAATTTTAAAATGAAAATACTCCATTTCTTAAAAAAAAATGTCTTTGATAAAATTATCAATATTTTAATTGAATTGTTAATTTTTAAGTTTGCTTTTATTTAAACATTTTTTATACCAAATCAAAGGTCAAAAAAATCATTTTTTGCCCTGTGGTTTGGTATAAATAGTTATTTATTATTCTGTTTCCCGAGGGAAACCAAAGACTGAGAGCTAAAATCTAATATTTTTTCCGTATATAATACACTATTTTTTTCTGTGACGGGAAAATCGACGATTTAATGTTAAAAAACACAAATTATTACAATATATTAAAGTCAGAAAATTAATTATGTTAATTCTGAAGTTTTAAACTAGTAGGCTGTTGTGCTTATAGCGCCAATTAGACCCGCATTACTATAGGAAACCTTTAAAGTAATCAAATATCTGTCAAGATAATTCTGTGATTTAATGGAATTCGAGGGCTTTATGCCAAAAGGGCGTATCCACAAAAACACAACTTTACAGGACAGGCGATTCAAAATTTTTAATATTTTTAATAGTTCTCTTTTAAACACCTGTATACTTAATACGACTTCTGATGTGTTTTTTTTTATTGATTTAGTTGTGTATAACTGAGGTTACATTTAATTAGTATCTAGATGTTATTTATTTAAGAATTATGGTTTATACGCCCTTTTGAAATTAGCAAAAATTGACCAAACACTTAAGGGCGTATACAACAATTACAAGTTTTATGGTTTTAAATATTGTATTTTACACCAAATTGTTAATGTTACAGCATAGGTAGGAAACATAAAACATAATGAGAAAACTAGCTTTTACAAAAATAACTTATTTTTTGAAGGTTGCTTTCCTTTTTTTGTTTTTGAGGGCTAGCTCATCGTCATCATCATCTTCTGCCGTAGGTCGTGCTGTCGTATGTGTCAGTGATGTGTAAAACCCATTATACTCATCAGGAACAACTTTGCTCACACAAAGATCCTGCAAGTCTTTATACTTTGCTGAAGTAATTGGAATTTTGCTTCTATACACTGGTTTTGGGACCGATTCACTTTCGGTTAAAACATCATTTAAGCTTAATTTGGAGGCGAGCCTGGGCGAACTCTTATTGGTGTTACTCGGATACGCTTCCGGCTTTCTTGTGACATTCAACTCTCTATACTCTTCCCAAAGCTCTGTTTTGAAAAAAAGAAAGTCCTTTTTACCTTTGATAAACTTCAAACATTTAACTTCTGTCCATTTTAATCGTGTCAAGTCTTCTGCGATGTTCTTGTTTTTAAACACTTTAATGGTATGCAGACAGTTATTAGAGCCAGAGATGGCAATACAAAATATTAGGTTAAGTTTGTTGTAAAAAAAGTGTTTCTTTGGGTGAGTTAAGTTAAAGTTAAATTAGTTTGTTAAAAAATAAATACATTTCTTTTAAAGAAGTGAGATGTTTAATTTTACTCTTAAAAATGAACCGATGCACATAAAGACATAAACCAAAAAACAAACTGTAGAAAATGAATGGTTCTTAACGAATATTGACCTTTTAAAAAAAATTGGTAATTATTCCATTGGATATTTTAAAATTAGGGTCATGAAGCAACCATTCAATTAACCCTGTATAATGACTAAAACGCGAATATTTATCAAACGACTAAATAGGTGTATTAAAATTGGTCATTTTATCTAAAGTTTTCTAAAAAATTTATGAAAATCAGCCTAAAAATAAAAAAGTTGTGATTCCTCAAATTTTACCAAAAATTTTACTGTTGCGTTTTTTTGCACCTGAGTGTAGTATTCATAACTTTTATTTAATATCTTGAAAAATGCAGAAAAATAAAGGGTTAGCTACGCTTCTGGATCACCGGGTATAAATCCAAGAAAAATATTTTTTTCCGTATACGAGTCCTTACGTACTTTGAAATTATGCATTTGTTTATCAGAAATAGAATCAAATACCGGGGCAGGATTGTCTATCTTCACACCAAATTATACAGCTTTTCGGTCTTTCGGCTTTTTACTTTTTAGGGATAAAAACTACCTCTTAATGCAAAAACCTTCAAAACTTTTATATTAAAGCTTAAGTCACATAAAATTAGGCTCTTATAAATTAAAAAATAAGTATTAATTTCTTTGAAACATTATTTTAATATATTTCAACCCTTCAAAATCAGCACTTATGATAATTTAATAAAAAAAATTGTTTATCCTAGAAAAATTAACATATTGTCAGAGTTGTAACTAAAAAAATGTGACTGCTCAAAAGAATTACTAATTTAATTTTTTAAATTTTTAATCCCCAAAAACCATCTTACAATGCAAAAAAAAATACAAAACCGCAGATTTAAAAAAAAATGCATCGAATCGCTTTTAAAATGCCCCAAAAATTTGGTTTTTAAAACTCCTTCAGTTTTTGTGATAAAAGTTTTTAAAAAAACCATTTTGTTGGTTTTTCAAGAGCTATGAGGTCCTATATATTAAAACTGTTTAAAACTCTTACTTTTTTAATGGGTGAGTTTAAAGGGCTGAAACAAGTTAGTGCTCAAACTGCTCGTCTATACACACACGTTTTAAACGTTTATATATCACTTAAATTTCGTCATACAGTAAATTAAAAAAAGCGATATATTTGTAATTCAAAAAGCTATAGTTTGATACCTTAGTAATTTTTACTTATCTCCCTTAGTTTTCGAGTTATTTTCAAGAAATGTCATTTTTTATTAAATTTCTACAATTTGATTTTCAGCTCTATTTTTTTTTTAAATTAAGCAATTTAATTCGGTTAAAATTTTAGAATGTATTTATGATACATAGATAAAGAGAATTGAAAAAGGGGACTACGACTCATTTTAATTAGGGTGGTAATTAGGGGATTGTGTTGGAAATTTTTGCACTCAAAAAATTGGTCTAACCTTATTTTAATCATACCTCACTAAACTTTGATAATATATGATGGACTATAAGTATAACTTAAACAAAACAATTATTAATCAATTTAAGAAAAAGGTATCAATATAGTTTGAAAGATTATGTTTGTGTATACAATCCAACGACTTCGATATACACTGTTACATAAACAGTACTAAGGTAATCAACAATATAAACATATATTATGTTTTAATCTGCAACCGCCAACCAAGTAAACAAAGTTCCAATAAAAATGTGGCCATGGCAAATCTCCAAATATGGTCATAGCAAAACATCGATATACTTTTAAGGCATCGCAAGATTTTTCATGTTCTTGTTTGTTTAAGTGAACCTAATGTTTAATTGTTATTTGCGTTTTTAAATGTAAAATAATTTATTGCATGCCATTTCACGTAATTTCCTTTATTAAGCACAAATGATTTTCCTTCCATTAAACGGTAAAAAATGCAGCTCTGCATTCTAATATTTAGACCAATCCTGTTAGAAAGACCAAAGCTGTTAAAAAATAAGAGTTGTTAAATGTACGAGATCGCAGGAATCTTTCAAAATATTTATATAACTAGAATCGAGATATACTCTTAGTACAGTCACTGAAGGTAAAAAGAGGCTATAACCTCCGAATTCTTTAAACCTCCATCGATTTTCATGAAAATTTGGAATCAAGCTTATTTTACCCTTAACTTTAAAAGTGACATGTACTTAAATTCCGCTTCTTGTATTTATTAGGTGCAACCCACTAATTTTGCAAAAGCTGAAAGAAATCCAAATTAAAGCATTCAATCGGTAAAAATCTTATTTAGTCGAGTAAAATATATATTTTATAACATTTTAAAGCATGGTTTATAATTTCCATCAATTTTTTAACCCGTAGAGACCATCCCTTAAATCGAAAAATCATGAAAAAATTGTTTTTTGTGTCTCCCTGAAATAATAAATCGCGCATTAATATAACACAAAAAATTCTTTACTGCTTATGAGTGCTTATGATATAATTTATTAATGTACTGCAAATTTTCAACTCTTAAAAACCACCCTTTAGATCAATGCTGTATATACCGGTCCCCGTCTGACAATTCCTACAACGAGTTCTTTGATTTCCTTTCAATAAAGATCGACAATATTATTTCCCAGTTTCCATTGGCCGATGTATCTCCTCGGGGATCTTAATGTTCATAATAAGGATTGGCTAGGTTCCACAAAAACTGATACATAAGGAAGAGCAGAAAATTTCGCAATCAGCAACTCGCTCACCAATCTAATTATGGAACCTACCTACTTCAGGTTCCCACCCATAATTCTAACCCCCTAGATCTCTTCTTACTTCCACCCCTGAACTCTACCAAGATCAGTAACTGCTCCTTGGTCGCTCTGACCATGGTTTGGTCACGTATCATACTCCACTCATTTTTGAGGCAACTGAAAGCATGCAGCCATGAACCATCTGGCACTACAATTCGGCCGACTGGGATGGTCTAAGAGATTTCTTTGCCAGCTACCCTTGGAATCCTACCTGCTTTTCTACTCACGATCCTTCAGAAATATGTAAACAAATTACCGAAACAATTCAACTAGACATTGAGACCTATATTCCTCACACTAAAAAGAACCCCATAACTTCAAATCACAAACCGTGGTTTTCTAAATCCTGTGACAAAGCCAGACTTTTTAAAACTTGAAGCCCACAAAAAGTTTCTTCAAAACCCCAGTCCCGAAATCAAGGCTAGCATCAGAAGCAAGAAATCAGTATAATCAGACCATCTCAGATGCAAAAGACTGTTTTAACAATCGAATAAAAGATAAAGTTCTCTCTTGCTCAAATGGCAGTAAAGCTTTTGGTCCTTTGCCAAAAATATTAGTCAGAACTTTTGCACAAATTGCTTTCCACCCCTAATCTCAGAAGATGGAATTGTCTCTACCTCCAAAGGAAAAGCCGAACTATTTGCCAAACAATTTGCTGCCAATTCTACGCTTGATCCTCCTATTAATCTTCCATCTTTACCAAAAATTTCTGTTCTTTTCATAATGTAGTATTCATAACTTTTTAATATCTTAAAACAGAAAAACAAAGGGTATACTTTCTGTCCCGGGTATAAATCCATAGAAAAATTTTTCGTATACGGTCCTTGGTATTGAAAAGCATTTGTTTTCAGAAATGATCTCCCGGGGCGGATTGTCATCTTCACCAAATCTATACAGCTTTTCGAATCTCTTCGGCTATTTTATTTTTAGGGATGAAAACTACCTCTTATGCAAAAACCTTCAAAACTTTTATATTAAAGCTTAGTCACATAAAATTAGGCTCTTATAATTAAAAAATATGTATTAATTTTTGAAAATTATTTTAATAATTTCAACCTTAAATCAGCACTTGAAATTTAATAAAAAATTGTTTATCCTAGGAAAAATTAACATAGTCAGAGTTTAACTGAAACAATATGATTGCTCAAAGAATTACTAATTTATTTTTTAATCTTTTCTCCAAAAACAACAATGAACAAAAACAAAACCGCAGATTTTGACGTGTTTAAATGCCCCAAAAATTTGTTTTAAAACTCCTTCATTTTTGATAAAAGTTTCAAAAACATTTTGGTCTGGTTTAAATGTATGGGTCTATATTAAACTGTTTAAACTTACTTTTTAAAGGGGTGAGTTTAACTGAGACGTTTGCTAAATGCTCTTTCCACCGTTTTAAACCGTTTATATTAGTTAAATTTCATCATACAGTAATTAAAATAAAGCTATATTGTAATTCAGAAAGCTATAGTTTGATACCTTAGTAATTTTCTTACCCTTAGTTCGAGTTATTTTCAAATCAATGCATTTTTTATTAAATTTGCTGACAGATTATTTCTCGCACTCTATGTTTTTTTTTTTAAATTAGCAATTTAATTCGTTAAAAGCTTATTGAATGTAATTTTGATAATTAGAAATAAACGCAGAGATTCAATACAGAAGATATGCTGGACTTCACAAGACCTCATTTTAATTAGGGTGGTAATTAGATTGTGTGGAAATTTTTGCCAAAAATTGGTCTAACCTTATTTTAATCATACCTCACTAAACTTGATAATATATGATGGACTATAAGTAAACTTAAACAAAACAATTATTAATCAATTTAAGAAAAGGTATCAATATAGTTTGAAAGATTATGTTTGTGTATACAATCCAACGACTTGATATACACTGTTACATAAACAGTACTAAGAGTAATCAATCAATATAAACATATATTATGTTTTAATCTGCAACCGCCAACCAAGTAAACAAAGTTCCAATAAAAATGTGGCCATGGCAAATCTCCAAATATGGTCATAGCAAAACATCGATATACTTTTAAGGCATCGCAAGATTTTTCATGTTCTTGTTTGTTTAAGTGAACCTAATGTTTAATTGTTATTTGCGTTTTAAATGAAAATAATTTATTGCATGCCATTTCACGTAATTTCCTTATTAAGCACAAATGATTTTCCTTCCATTAAACAAAAAGCAGCTCTGCATTCTAATATTTAGACCAATCCTGTTAAGAAAGACCAAAGCTGTTAAAAAATAAGAGTTGTTAAATGTACGAGATCGCAGGAATCTTTCAAAATATTTATATAACTAGAATCGAGATATACTCTTAGTACAGTCACTGAAGGTAAAAAGAGGCTATAACCTCCGAATTCTTTAAACCTCCATCGATTTTCATGAAAATTTGGAATCAAGCTTATTTTACCCTTAACTTTAAAAGTGACATGTACTTAAATTCCGCTTCTTGTATTTATTAGGTGCAACCCACTAATTTTGCAAAAAACTGAAAGAAATGCAAATTAAAGCATTCAATCGGTAAAAATCTTATTTAGTCGAGTAAAATATATATTTTGTAACATTTTAAAGCATGGTTTATAATTTCCATCAATTTTTTAACCCGTAGAGACCATCCCTTAAATCGAAAAATCATGAAAAAATTGTTTTTTGTGTCTCCCTGAAATAATAAATCGCGCATTAATATAACACAAAAAAATTCTTTACTGCTTATGGGTGCTTATGATATAATTTATTAATTTACTGCAAATTTTCAACTCTTAAAAACCACCCCTTTAGATCAATGAGAACAATATTTTATAGAACCCATAATCGTTTCATTTGTGCATTTAAAAATGAAAATCGATTTAACTAAATATAAAACAAATATTTACTGAATATAAATAAAATATTTATATATTTATTTATTGTAAAATTTCAACCCTTAATACCACCCCTCACTCTGGAATTGATAAAAAAATATATATTTTTATGCAGATTTAACTATTTTAATAATGCATTTATGACTAAAAATCTTAATGTCTGATTATGAAAAAAATATTTATTTATTGTGAAATTTCGACCCATAAAAACTACCCTTTATCATGAAATTAATAAAAAAATAATTTTAGCAGATTTAATTGATTACCATATATGAACTGACACACGTTTTTTTTTATTTTTTGTCAAATGTAATGAATACAAATTATCAAAGTCTAATTAATGAAAATTTTTAAACTATTTTTCATCAGAACAATTATCACCTCTTCTTTTTGGTCATGTTGAGGGTTGAGGGCAATTCTAACAATTGTCACCGCCGCATATGTTTCACATGTTGCATTACAAAATAGTCCAATTCTTCTGCAACCACAAGAGGCACCGCAACCTTTTTGCAGTTGCAAAATATCATTTTAAGTAATTCAACTCATGCAGGTGGATTGCCTTTCAATAATAATCCATCCCCAGTTAACTAGATGAATGTTTTTATTACCAAGCTATTTCTTGGTTTTTAAGTAAACCCTCTTAATATGTTCATCTAGTGCACCAACTGTTGAAACAAGAGATGATAGTATTACTGCACTATTTTTAGCGGTGGCCTTGATGAAGGATGTATTTGTTTTTTTCATAAAAAATCAACATTTTTAATCGTTAATACCTCGAAATATATTGACTTACAAAAAAAACTTTATCGAACAAACGTTGCTTAGAATTGGTCCCTTTATCGATTTCCGTGGCTATTTTGGGTAAAACAATTTCAGCCCCCTAGAAGGGTGGCATCCACCGCCAGGGAAAACCGCAAGTCGGCACTACCTTTTGTTACTTGAGGCACCCTCTAACTACTCACCAATTTTCACGCAAATTGATGAAGGTTTAAAGAATTCGGAGGTAAAACCCTTCAAGGACTGTACTATCTCTGTCAGAAAGGTGCGAAACATTTGTTATATAAAGAAAATGTGAAAAAAAAATTATAAAAAGATTTTTTCTACTTTTAGTTTCTTAATTAAATTTTTTACATATACAACAGATCCCAAGTTTTCAAACGCTTTTGTAAAAATGAAATTCGGATTATAAAGGCGCCCTCCCACGTGTTAATTCCCGTATGAAGTAGTTCACCGCGCCGATGCGGTGGGGGAATACGACGCAGAGGCAGGCTCAGGTGGACGGTCAGGGTGAAAATAATTCCTGCCACGGAAAACGTCGGTAAGGAATATATAGCGCGTATTCGAGCGACTTTGGGTGTTAGCTAATTGGCAACGGGAAATTACTAAAGTAAAATTTAGTATTGTTATTAATTTTTGGATTGATTTGATTAATAAAAAATATTATTTTTGATTTATTGGTTATTTACATTTTGTCTTGGGAGGCTACAGCCCCTTACCCCTTATAGACCGGCCGCCACTGACGGTAAACCTCATTTAAAAAAATTATAAAAGTCACACTGGTTTAAGTCCACTATATCCACTAATTTTGAGATAGTATAAACATGTGCTATCTTGGCGACCTTAAATGTTAAGAACACTTTATGAAATAAAAGAATAATTCTAAACACAATTAAAAATAAATAAACTGAACAAATAACAACGCAACAAGAAATGATACAAAATTTTAATACTGAATTTTACTGTCCAAATGCCCATCAATTACAAAATTTACTTTCGCTTATACAGGGTAAGTCTGTAAAATGAAACTCCCCGTTAATTGCTTTAACTATTTAAATTAGGGGAAAATGTTTAATACAAAAATATTTTGGTTTCTGCTGACCAGAGCTGTCAAAACTTGAAGTACTTCAAGTAAAATTTTACTGGAAGTACTTTTTTGTACTTCAAGTATTTTACTTCAAGTACTTTTTATGAGGAGATACTTGTACTTGTACTTGATTAGTTTTTATGAAGATACTTGGATTTTTACTTGATTTGACCAAGTAAATTACTTGAAGTATTCATTTAAGTACTTGAAGTATTACGATGTACTTGAAGTAAAAAAAAAAAGTACTTTAAGTAAAGAAATTACTTCAAGTAAATAAAAAGTACTTGAAGTAAAAAATCAACCAGTACTCGAATTTACACGCCTGAGATAATCGTACAAACAAGTTAAAACAAGAAATACGCGCAACCTCTGCTTTTTCTATTGTATTACATTACAGAGCAAGACAAGTGTAACTATTACTGAGAATTAGACTTTTTGTTCTTTAAATCGGTCTTGTATCAACGTGAAAATTATAAGTGTTCTGGTCTGGTAAAAAATAAAAAAGAAAGATACCTAATAAGTAGAAGGTATCCCAAGAATAGGTTTTGGGTGCCAACCTGCTGTAGGCACCCATATGAAAACACTCGCTTTTGACAGATGTATCGGATGCCAACGGGTGCCAAGGCCAACCCGTTGGCAACCACAGGGAAAAACCCATTTTGGGGAAAACCAATATTTCCTATAATAGTTTAAGGCCCAAGCGCTCACCCGAGCACGGCATTGTAGGCCTGTTGTCATAAATTTACATATGAAATTTTACATTATTTCGGACATGGGATGCATAAGATCCCGACTTAAAACGGAACACTTAGCAACCCTACTTTTTTCCTAACTATAGTTTTTACCGACTGGCCTACTTTCCAATGACGTAGGGTTCAGTCCTTAAAGCTTTTAGGAGTTGTTGGAAAACCCCATTTTGAGGAATAAACCCTCTAACTTTCTTACAAAAAATACTAGTCAAGTATAATTTGTTTTACTTGAAGTACTTTTAATTACTTCAAGTACTTTTGTACTTCAGTACTTTGGTTTACTTTAAGTACTTTGGGTTTACTTTTTTTAAGTACTTTGTTTTACTTCGTACTTTGGTTTACTTCAAGTACTTGGATTTACTTCAAGTAAAATACTTGGGTGGTACTTCAAGTACTTTTTCAATTTACTTGAAAATGCAAGTACATTTTAATGAATACTTGGTACTTGTACCTGAAGTAATTTTTAAAAAATCAAAAACTTGGTACTTGTACTTGAAGTACTATTTAAGAGTACTTTGACAGCTCTGCTGCTGACTATATTTTGCGAACAATGTTATGTGTCAGAAAATTCCCACCAGGACAAAGTTTTTAAAATGATACTACATGCTTTTGGTTATGTTGTTAAATTCTGCGTAAAATTTTACGTATTTTTGTCTAGCATATCATATTTAATTGTTTTTGAAATATTTGCGTTTAAATACAAATTTGAAAAGGGAAAAGTTTGCTTATCTTTTAATTCCATGTTACGTTTCTATTGTTTCAGCGGTTTTTTTAGAGTGACAAAACAGCCATAGAAATAACTAATAAGTAATTAGATATCACATGACGAGTAGAAATAGGCTAAGCCTTAAACAAGAAAAAAAATACGATTTAAACATTTTTTACAGATTAATGAAAGCAACAAAATAATATACATGATCTATATTTCTAAATGGTTCAAAATGTTTTCGTTTTGTTCTATGCAAAGCTGCAACCGTCTTATTATTTTCCATGACATCATTAAAGCAATAAACGGGGGGTTTCACTTCACAGACTTGCCCTGTATAGAGTGACTTATTTCATTACATTCTTAAGATTAAGTTTTAAATCATTCTGTATTTAAATTGAATCAAACATTTTTGGGAATATTTAAAAATTAAAGCAAAGTTAGTGGTAACCTTAAATAAATAATTCACTGAGTACCTAAATGCCAAAATATAAGATACTAGATGAAAAGTCTGTTTCCGCCAGGCGAGAGACAATATTAAGTAGCCTCTGTCTCCGTAAGACGCCTTCCGTACGGCTAACGGTAAAAAAACACTTTTTTGCTCCTATTTTTCCCGGGGGCGAAATTCAAAAAACGGGTTCTAGCCACTGCTAAAGACTACTACTGTGCCAAATTTCATGATTTTAGCTCAAGCCATAACTTCAGAATCACGTGGACAGACAAATAAATATATATACCTACCTTATAAATATATCCATTACAAATTAGTAATATATATATATATATATAATAAAAAAAAAATATATATATATATATATATATATATATATATATATATATATATATATATATATAATAAGGCTGGATTTAATGCTCGACTTATGGTAAGCGCTGACATCAGTCGAATGTAGCTATATCAATAAAAGTGTATGATCAACTACAGTGCAGAGTGCGTAGCAGTCTATCGGCTCTGCACTGTAGTTGATCATACATATTTATTAATATAAAAACCATACCGCTGACGAAACAAGGGAAAAAATGATTTAAACACTTAATAACCCGAAAACTGTAGTACATAGTACTTATACTAGAAGTAAGCCTCCATAAGCTGTCCCAAAGTTTAAAAAAAATTAATTGTTATATTTACTTTAAAATAACATTTTACACAGGAAATGAACTAAAATCAAATATTAAATAACAGCTTTTTAAAATAGCACTTCATGCATACTTTTAGTAAGGTGTATATGTAATTTAATATAACATTTACCAATTGTGAATCGCCAATCTTAAACAATGACCCTCGAAATAATCCAAAACACGAAAGTTTATTTATTCCTTATAAACAAACAATATAAATGCTAATATGTAATTTCCATATGTGACATGTGTTTAAAAATAGTTTAACAATTGCCATTATTAAAATCATTTAGTGAGAAATGCATTCTTTCAGTGAAATCATTACATTGAGGTATTTTTTATTATTGTTGTTGTTTCGGACTTAAGAAAAATAAGGGCCACAGTACATTAGTATTTACGCTGTAACTTTGGCCGACTGTCCAACCTAAGACAAGAAATAGAATATTTTGACCATTTTTTAAATCGTCTAAATCTAGCTTTTACTGCATCTCGGTAGGTAGTCCGAGACACATATCTACTAAAGAACTAATACACTTCTAACAAACATATCGAGTCCCGGCTGTTTAATAAGTATTTCATCTTTTCCTTTTCTTTCTCTCTTCTCCTATCTCCTTCCTTTATTATCGACTTTACCATTGAAAAGTATAATATCCTTTACAAATATCAGTGGGTGCAACTCTTATTTCAATTTCGTTTACCACGACCTTTTACCTTCTAAACCTCATATACTTTTTAAACTAAAACTTAAATCGGTCCCTTGCTCGCCTATCAAAGAACTCACCTAATTTCCCTGCGTTGTTCATTCAAATATTAATTCTTTAATTTTATTTTTTTGCTACTCCTCATATATCTACCAAATATTAGTAATTGCTTTTATTCTTACTGTATCATATTCCATTAATCTGAGGTCACAGAATACATGCCTCCACGCACCGTCTATTAACTTAACTTTTGCTATCAACCCTTGTGATCACCTGCTTTTTTTTCACGTTTCATTTAAAATCTTTCTATATACAAACCAAGGAAGAATTCAACTAAATCTTGAATGCTAATTTCCATCTATCAAAAAGAATCCTTACCCCACAATTATACGCCATGGTTATCTAAATCCCGTGATAAAATTTGATTTCTAAAAATCTTAAAAAGATTGTTTCAATAAAATAGATCTAAAAACTAACACACTAATATCGAGGCAAGAAACCAATGCAACAAACTATCACAGAGGTCAGATTGTTTTAGCAATCGCATAAAAAATAAAATACTTTTTTGCTTTATTAGCGGAAAATCCTTCTAATCATTTGCCAAAAAAAAAGGAAACGTTATCTCCCGTAGGCTTGCAATCGGAAACAACATCGCATCGATACACCGAATTTGGAAGAACCTAAATAAAATATAATATTTTTAATTTGGCTATAAGAAAATTGTGGTAGTGGGAGTTTGTTAGTCTCCGCCCAACGTCTCCGCGTCCTTTCGCCCGACCCCTAAGGTGTAGCGTAAATGTACTATTAAGTTAAATTTTTAACGGGAATAAATTCTTTGAAGTGTTCTGAATATACCATAATTTTTTAAAATTTTTCAATTAATATTTAACACCCTAAAAAAAATATTTATTGTGACGTACTCGGTTTTCACGCCTAGCACACAACCAAAAATGTCGCGCGGCCCATTTTCAGCGTTAAATTAAAATTATAAATAATGGAGATAGAACTTCGGGAGTTTGAACTTTTTTATCGGACATTTCCTCCCCTTCAAGGATCTTTTTTGCAAATTCCGATATTTCTTATGGTTTTTGAGTTATCATAAAAATCGAAATAGCTTTTTTATTTTGTTTTTTGTTAATAACAATTGCAATTTTTATTGGCAGAAAAAATCCTCGAAACGCCTTTTTTTTCAGATTTGCATTCCGCGTCGAATAAGCGATCGCTCATATTTTTTGAAGCCTTCTAACTATTTTTCGCACAGAACACACCTCTCGACTAGACTAATTTTGCCCAGCAATTCAAGAAAAAAATTATTTAGAAATGTGATCCGATTATAAAATTACTAAAGCACTTCGGATTTATTTTTAGAATGGTGTTAATTTAACTACTTCAATCTTTATAAAATCAAATCAGTACCAATCTTGAAAAAATGTTTACCCACAGACATGAGCTAATATTCTAAATACTCAAGTAATTCTAAAAGTCGTGTTTCTCATTAGATAACCATCTATTGTTATTCTAACACCTACATTTTCGTCGGCAAGTCTTGGTTTATATTTGCGTTTCATGATGTCATTGAAGATTTGATTTATTAAAAGGACATTTGTTTCTATTTATTTTTGCGGACTATATTATTTTCCATTTACGGATGATGTATGTGCATGCGGTTTTCCTGTAATAAAACATTTTTTTATTGCTGTAACTTAAAAATATAAATGGGTGGGAGTTTATCGTCAGATCTATATAAGTCTCGATTGATATTTTATGCTCTTGTAGACCAAGCCTTATCTGTAAAAAACAGTTTTTATAAGAATGAGGTGGCAGGGATGTTTTTGCTGGAAACCCTTTAGAAATATGTATTAATTAATTATTATTAATTGAGAAATTGTTAAGTCCTATTATATATTTGGCTTTGACGACTCGCTTGAGACGAATAGACTGATGATGTTACCGAAAGCGCTCTGCTAGGATTTTGTTTTAAATAAATGCACGAAATACAAGTTCCTTCATTTCCTTAGTATACAGAGATCCTAAGTTTTAACTTTTAATAAATCGGATCATTTGAGAATTGTAAGAATCTATTTTCTCATCGAGTTCATATTATTTCGACAGAATTTTTTTTTACTCGATGACTTTTTGTATGTACATTTTTGTCTTTAAATATAAATTTTAAATGAAATACAAATTTATATCATTATATATTTTATATATATATAGATATCTATTTAATATATTATAAATATATTAATATAAAATATTTATAGTATTCATATTATTTGAAAAAATTTTTTTATAAAATGATTTTTTGATATATTTTTTGCATTTTCTTTGTAACCGATCGGACATCTAGTATATATATATATATATATATATATATATATATATATATATATATATATATAATATATATATATATATTATATCTGGGTTATATAGTAATATTTTCTATTATATATATATATATATATATATATATATATATATATATATATATATATATATATATATATATATATATATATATATATATATATATATTATTGATATTATATATATTTATTATATATATTATTATTATATATTATATATTATATATTATATATTATATATTATATATATATATATATATATATATATATATATAGATTAAAAATTTGTTGATGGTTATCGCAGTATGTTTGGCCTAATATGGAAAACTAAAAATAAGGCTAGAAATTACCAAAAACTACGCCTTTTCATAAAAAAATAAGATTAATACCTAAATTGTAAATATATTCAAGCTTCTTCTGGCGGATTCATATTTTAAAAAGTCCTTGTTGGATATTCGCCAGAAAGCTATTTGCAATGGGACCGCTTCGGTCCTAGTTCCGAGGCATAAAAACCAAGTGTACTTAGCTCTACTGACTTATATTAACTCGCTGATCGTCTAAAACAAAAAAGGGAAAAACCTCCAAAAAAAATAATACTTATCTATGTTTCAGTGGCAAGTCTAGCACCATTTTTAAGACAAACCAGTTATTAAAAATAAAATTAAAGCGGTTATTATAAGAAGGGCCCAAGTCAGAAAAATAAAAATTGACAGGGGCAACAAAAACACTTTAGCGTCGAGAATGATATAAAATATACTATAAATTTATTTAATACAGATGCTAAAATGTTTTAACTCTTACGATACTATTCTCAACGCTAAAGTATTTTTTGTTGCTTTTGTAAAATTTTATTTTGCTGACTTGGGTAACTTGGGCCCTTCTTTAAATAATCGCTTCAATTGTTTAAATGTTGATATAAAATTAAAGAAATTCTGATATAGTTACAGTTTATGACGTAATAGCATAAAAGATATTCAATTGTTTAAATGTTGATATAAAATTAAAGAAATACTGATATAGTTACAGTTTATGACGTAATAGCATAAAAGATGTTTATGACATTTCGTCAGGCTTAAATCGGCCTAATTTGAAGTAAGAAGTATGCGACAAAATGTTAAACACACATTTCCGGACATCCTGTATATTAAAACTTTGAATAGTAGCACGCGGCAAAAATCAAAGGGTGTGGCAGTTTTAACTTATTTTAACATAAAAAAAAATGTAAATAGTGATGCACGAATTAACATATTATACTTAATATTGGTAATAATAGAACCAATTTGTTTTTATGGAGAACTGCATAAATAATAAACGAATAAACAGAAATAATTAAGTCCGGGTTTCCGATCTGACAATCATTATTAGGGTAAATACAAGTTATGTATCTTTTAAAGCGTTAAATATTCATAATAAACACTAACCAGATGAAATTAAAAGATTAAGGAAAATATTAATTACAGGCATGATGTTTATATTTTTATTAGTAACTGCGCTTAAATAATATATTTTTTTTCTTACAATTTAAAGGCGGTCCATGAGTACGTTCGTTAATTATTAGATTTAAAAAAATAGACTATGTACAGGGTGTCCCATTTTTGACACTTTTTTAGTGTTTAGTCCGTAAGGCAGCTTACACACTGATGCAACGCAACTCATACGACCGACTCAAGCAACTTGTTGCATGAGATCGATGTTTTCACATTGTTGTGCAATTGATGCGACTATAATTTAGTCGAAATGGAGTCGTCGGAAGATAAGGATGTTTTGTATTTTGGAGACTTTTGTATTGGAATTTGAACGAAGGAGTTTGTATTTCAAGCACTGAGTAGCTAGCAACTTTTCATTGAGACTGATTGTTTAATTTAATTGATGCACTATAATTAGTGAAATGGAGTCGTCGGAAGATAAGGATGTAGTTTTTTGGTATTTAAGGAAAGCTTTATTTGGAACATTGAAAAGGATGTTTGTAGTTGCAAAGGCACTGGCGTAGCTAGAATTTTCAAACTTTTTTATCTAAAAATTGAGACATGGGAAGACTTTGGTATTAAAAATTTTCATTTTGGGATTTGCGAAAAAATGTTTTTTTTTACCGCCCCCCAGAGAAAATCTAAGTTTTAAAAGTAAATCCTCAATTTGTATTTTTCCATAATTTTCATCAAATTTTATCGGCAAATCGCAAAATTATCTATGGTTTTTTTAAAAACCATACCCAAAAAGCGGAAATCTAATAAATGTGGCAATGCTGGGCACATGCGCCTGCCTTGAATAGTCACAAGTCAATTTGGCCCGACGTCAGATTTAAAAGGCCAGACATGAACTTTAAACGGTTAATACGCTGAAATATATTTTTTTTTGAAAAAGATATTTTGCAGCTGGTTTTTAAATAGGCAAAGAAAGACAATTATTAACGTGTTTTTGATTTGAAATGAGTTTTATACAATAAGCCTATTCTTAAGGATAATAAGAGACCATTGCTTTTTAGAGATATCGCTTCGAGGAACTTGATATGATACGTTACTTGTTAATAATTTTTCTCCTTTTTTTCCAATCAACATGGGCTAACTTTACGAATTATTTTATGTTCGAACTTGTAAAAGCTGCAAAAAGGGGTTTAAGGAAAACTTTTTAAATATACTAAGTTGTATGTCATTTCCAAGTGTCTTGGAATTAAAAAAAAATTAACTTACATTATTTTTTATCTTATCCACTTATTCACAAAGAGAAAGGGGGTTAATAATTTTCTATCTTGTGTCGAAAAAAAATGGACTTGACCTAGTTTTACATCCCTGTTGCTTTTATAATAAAATGAAAGTAAAGAAAAACAATTTTTACAATTTTTCGATTAAGGAAAAATCTAATCTGACTTAACATTACTTTTGTTGCAGATCTTTTGAAGACTAGTGGCCATGTCGGCCGAAATTACCGACGTAGCCAGAATACAAGATGAAGATGTTCTACGAAGAATGGTAATATAACAGCAAATTGTATAAATATTAATAGATTAAACTAGATTTATATCAGATATCAGAGTACTTTAATGAACAAATAAAATGTTAATATTATGTACATTAATTTTTAAATATTATTATTTCTAAGAAAGCGGATAATCTAAAAAAAAAGGCACTGATGAAATACATCTTAAAATATACAGACCCTGTGTTCTATTTATAAGTCATTCTATCGACCACTGGCACCACAGCTTGGCTATTACGATATTGAAGCAGAAGAGATAGAAATAGAAGTGGGTTAACTATAGAGTATATGTGCTACAACTCACGCCAAGTACAGCTAGAGGTCCAATATTAAAATATAGAAAATATTAATTTTGATGTCTCAGCAACATGGTAACACGACTCTCCAATTTACGAAATGTTTCTCCATGATAATTTGTGACGTGAAATTGAACTAATAAAATTTAAAAATTAGAATTCATTTTTAAAAAGGACAAACGATACTAATACGGGTAAATCTGTTAAAAAACACTTTAAACCTAGAAATGATTTTGATGAATCGAGATAAAACCTTCTGCATTCTCTTTAGAAACAGATCAACTACAAAGTGTCGAAAAGGAATATTGGATACTACGAAAGGGGTGTTTTTTAACCCATTTTTTTACACCCTACACCCCTAAAAAATACGTTTCGCTAAAAAAAGTTCTTTCCCATTTTTAATGGTACATATAGGTTTTTTGGGCCACTGAATTCAAATATAATATTAGAAATTACATTTAAGGGCTAAGAAGGACTAAATTCACCCTTTTTTTGCCCCTACACCCCTAAAACACATTTCGCTAAAAAAAGTTTTTTCCCGTTTATAATGGTACATATAGGTTTTTTGGGTCACTAAATTCGAATATGATATTAAAAATAAATTTAAGGGCTTAGAAGGGCTAAATACACCCTTTTTTTACACCCTCACAGAGCTCATACTTTGGTCCCTGTTATTAAAAAATATGAAAAAATTGTTAGGCCCAAAAATTATTTATTTAAAATATTAATTTTCTTTTTTTTTTTTTGTAAAACCCTTTGTTAAAACGTCGGTAAAAAATAAATAAAAATGTTTCGGAAAAAGATTTGCTCTGGACCATTGGTAGATTTTCGTGAAAAAAGAAAATTAAGTACCTTTGTTACGGTAAAATTAAAACAAAATTTATATATATAGAAGATCACCAAATTTAGCTAAAGTAACCTTTTAAGGCCCGGTATTATAAGACCGCTGGTAAAATTCTCAAAAAAATATTAAGATTAAACTGATGGTTACCTCCATATCTTTTTTAATTTGCTTTCTAAAAATTTATTTTTTATTTTACAATTTTTAGTTTAAGCGGTACCGTGGTACTGATTCCGAAATTTCAAGTTTAAACATTGTTTTTACTGTAACTAGACGTTTAAAAATTTCACATTTTAAAAAACTGAAGTTAAAACCATATAAGTATAGATCCGACATTATAATACCCAGCCTAGAAAAAACAACAATTACATTCATCTCACATCTAATTATTAATTTGTTCTTAGCATGTAAAAATAAATCCATCTAACGCCAGAGTGACGATCGCATTGCTTAACTTAGCAATGGACTTAAAAATGGGTTAAATTTAACAAAGAGCGAAATATGAAAAAACTTGACAACGTAGCAACAAAGCAACTGAATAACGATAAACAATTTAGTTCGGAAATTTTCATTAAAAATCAATTAAACATATAAAAAAATCGTTATCTTGCACAGAATATGAAACAAATAGGCTGGGCTCTCTAACGAAGTGATTTTATATATTTTCTTTAAAAACAAGCAGTAAGATAGATAGCTCAATGACCAATACTGCAGAACTTGTTTTTTAAAAGGTTCTTTAATATAACTCATGCTTATTACATTTTATTAATAAATTCAATGATGGAATAGCCACTGCTTTGTTTTTTACTTTTAATAAAATTAGACGTTTTTTACTGTCAACAGAACAAGCAAAAATTTTATGAAATAATCTTTTGAACAGTTTTCTACTCTACTACTTACAAAATCTATACTTTTTATTGGAAACTTGGTAACAAATATTGATCTAACATCCTAAATTCCTAAAATCTAAAGTGTCGACATTTTTACTCAAACCTAACTTATAAAATGTTTATTTAAAATTCAGGTAGTATTACATCTAGAGTAGACAAAAAACAAAAAAAAATACGTTGACTACCCAACAAGTGGAGCAAGAGAGAAAAGTTATACTCCTATTTTAGGAGTATATACCCCGCTCGGCATGCTGATTGGTCGGCATGTTATATACCATTCTCCGCCGACTAATGAGCACGTAGAGCGAGAAAAAATGTTGTACTCTAATTCTTATTCCTCATACGCACATTGTTCGCACGACCAAGTTGCAAGACTGCCTCTAGCAGTATATTCTCGAAGGTTGCGAAGGATAATCTGAGTAGCTTTCTAGTGATGAAATTTTTTCCGCGCCTTAGATCATTGTCTGCTCCAAAAAATTTAACAATAAAAAATGGTAATTAATGTGCATGGCACTTTTTATCACAGGAACAGTGTGAAAACGCTCTTGGGCTTCTTCAAACCCTATAAATGCAAGACTAGAAACTCATTCTAGCGTGCGTGTAAAAATTATTATATGTATATTATTTCTGAAATCAAGATCATCGTTTCATTGCGATGCAAAATTCTTAGATCAAATTTTACACCCTGGACTGCGTTTGACTTCGATTTCGAACAAATCATTGGGGCAAATCGGAAATATACCACAGCGGGTCTCTAATGGTTTTTTTTGTACCGTATGTTATAGCTTTAGACACGGCCTAACCTAAAAAACAAAAAGCATTGACATAAAAATGAAACTTACTAAATATAACCCCCCCACGAAGTTTTATTAGTTTTTGGATAATAAAAAAAAACTGCAAAAATGGTAGTTTTAGTCCACTTACATATAAAGTAACTGATAAAATAATATATAGGGTGTTCCATTAAAAAAAACTTAAGTTTGTATAATAAATTAAAGAGCTTAACTGCCAGAAAAAAATAGTACGTCACTGGCATCTGCGCAAAAATCTACAAACTATTTTAACTTAAAGTTTGTCTCTATCTCTAGTAATATCCGATATACGGCACCCCGTAAAAACGACAAAATTTCAAAATCGCCCTGTATCTCCAAAATGAATCGAGTTAGCCTTAAAATTTTAACACTTTAAATTTACTTTAAAAATCTGTCCCGAGGATGTACAATATCTTTTACGGTTTTCTCAACCCCGTAAAAACAACCAAAATGCGCCATCCTGTACATGATTAATATAATTTTTGATTTAATGTTGTTTTTTTTTATTAATGTTGTCATCTACTTAAACAGTTTTTAATATTTATGCACGTATTAAACATTTAAACTTTCCTTCAAATATGTTTGAAACAAGATTTTTAGTATATTACTATGGTTTTGCACGCATTTAATTTGTTTTTATTTTTAGTGGCAAGAAACCAGTGACTTTGGCCGAAAAAAAGAAATTCGTTCGCACATGTATAAACTAAGAGAAAATCGTCTAAAAGAATTTTACAACTCTGCTGAAGGAAGCAGCGTTATTCAACAAACGACTACGACGACGTCTACAAGTGATAACTCAGTTAAACCCAATATGTCTACCACACACGCTGATAATTTAACTGACCAAAGTTATGTTACCCTAAAAAGTAAAGAAGTTCGAGACTCCGAAAGTCCTACTAGAGATAGTTATAATAAAACCATTGGTAAGACACACTTCTATGTATTATTGTTACCATTAATCCTTCAAACACTAAAATCCGTCATTTTCTAAAATGACTAGTCAGTACATGTATTGCCGGCAAACAGCGTAATAGCTCTATTGTTACAGGCCTAAGGCCTAAATCCGTTTTAGGAAAACAGCGTAATAATCATTTTAAATTCATTGTTTGCCTATCATTACAGAAAATGACTGAATGTTTACTTCTTTTTAGTCAAATAAGGTTTTTATGCTGTTTACTAGCAATACATGTACTGACTAGTCATTTCAGGAAATGACAGATTTCGGTATTTGACGCTAACATATGTATTTATAAAATTAGGTAAAAACTTTTAGGTCATTCTTATAACTTCTCTTATCAAACTATGTTGTTATAACTAAATTTTTATTTTTTAAGCAAAACATCAAGATCAAGGATGGACCATAACTTCATCTAACGAAAAAAGCCAGGATGGCAAAACACATATATCCACGCACGTAGCGTCAACTTCTGGGACCCAACAAATAGATGGTGGAAAACTTGATTACAGTGCAAAACTTGAGGAGAAAGCATCAGTGTTTCAAGATGGAGACGATAGAAACTTTACTAAAGCTGTTGGAACATCATCAAGTTCTGCTATCCGTCAAGAAGCTTGTGGTGGGGATGAAAATTCTAATTTTAAATCTTCAACTACTAAAACATCCTCATCTTCCCGGTATGTTTCTGAAACCAAGAGGACAAATGAAGATATACAAGCTTTGCCTTCTAGCACTACTATTACTAGGGAACAAGTTCCATACTCTTCTATAAATGAAGAAAATGTAAGATCGGTTGTTGAAAAAACATACACAACTCAAGTTCCCAATGATATAAAAAATCATCCAAGCTATGTAGAGGGAAAAACGAAGGTAAAAATATTTTAAATTAATAATAAGTGAGTAACCAAAAAATCCTTTAATAATTTAAATACTTTCTGCAATAATTAAGGTGGATTTTTACCTTTAAAAAGTATACATGTATTCGATATATTTTAGGTAACACAAGAAACTAAAACTTTGGCCGATGGTACTGTAGTTACCACAACCCGATATGAAACGAAACAAGGTAACTCTACTCAAACAGCTACTCATAAAAAGTACAGCAACGTGGCGTCTACTCAAGCAGAACAAAGAAGCTCTTCCAGCAGTACCCATGTAGAGTCAAGCAGAAATGTTACTAGCGACTCCCGTCACTCAGCTCGAGATGACCGTAAGGCTATTGAGTACATTGTAACGCCTGGAAGTGCTATTGATATTAACGTGACGACAGCAAGAAACAATACAGAACAGCATCATCAATACCAAGACCTACGAGATAGTAACATAAGTGATTCGGTAAGGAGTCATCAAACTACAAAGGTTGTAAGGGAAAGTACACATAATCATCAAGTTAACAGACAAAGTGACTTAAATGCTGGTGAGAACCGTAGAGTGGGTAAGGAAAATGTGGATTATGTAGATATAGTTGTTCCAGTGGGTCAGACCGTTACTACAACAAGAACCACTGTAACTAAAACAACTGTACCGGAACAAGTGCAGGAAAATGTATATGTTCCAGTGAATGAAAATGTTACTACAAAAACCACAAGAACTATTGTATCTGAGCAACCGTGTGAACAAAGTGATGTTACCTACCATACCACTTCGTCCCATAGAGTCAATCAAAAACAAGATGTAAGCGATTCGAAAAAGGTACTCAGTGATCAGTTTATTTCTACAGAACGCCAGCATGAGGTTAATAATAGAGAATATATAACCCAGCCGCAGCAAAGACCTCAAACACAGGAGCCATATACTCAACCTAGAAGTACGCCAGAGCCTTTCAGGTCTCCTTCTACTTATTCAGAGCCAGACAGATATCTTAAGTCTCCACAAGAGCCCTACTCACAGCCAGACAGGAGGCAACCTATTAGACCAGGAAAATCTGAGCTAGACCAGAAGAGCAAACCAACAGAAGGTCAGTACGATACCACATATCGTAGTGAATTTACCAACAAAAAGATTTCTGTCGAGGTCAGTCCAACACATGATGCTTTTGCTAGGTCTTTAAGAGCAGTAACCCCTGAACGGATAATCAGAGGATCACCAAAAAATGGAAGTAATACTTCTTTAAGGAGTAGCACTAGTCCAGAAAAAATAATGTATCCATCGAGGTAAGAGACATTTGGTTTTTGGCTTTAAGAAAAAAGAATAACTGCCTTTAATATTTACATGACCATCTTGAAAGCATAATTAAATTTAAACTAAATTGTAAAACACTTTTATACTATCCTAGTTTTACCATACGTGGCGTTAACACTTAATTTATAGTAACAATATTTGATAAACCTTAGGTTATATTTTTGAGTTTTAAATATTGTAGACTTTTAAACAAGTCTATAATCTTAATTAGTTTTATCTTGCATATTTGAGTTAATATGCAATATTAAAAATAGAAATTAGTCTTTTTTAAATGATAATAGACATCTTAGTTATTTTAAGAATTTTGGTTAAACTGTTTTTCTAATTGCTAATTAAAAAAAAAAAATTTAAATGAAATTATTTTTTAGAGCATCACCGGATCGTCGTGATAGATCTACAAGTCCTAAAAAATCCACTGACAGGTTTTCAAGTACCGAAACCATTACTTATAAAACAAATAAAACAACTCCCTTAAGGTCTCCCGAGAGACCGCGCACAGATCAAAGATTTGTAAATGGAGATACTTCTGTGAACAGATTCGCAAAAACTCATCAATACAGCACTGATACCATTACAAGACGATCTAAAACTACTACGGATAAAACTGTTTCCGATACAATAGATTCAAGCACTTTAACTAGAGGAAAGAATAAACCAAGAAGTCCATCGCCAACAGGGACAACAACTAGCGACTTTGAGTATGTAAGAAATACCAGTGACGTCACCACTGATTTTAAGACAGATTACAGCAAAATTACTAAGACGAATAGAGAAACTACGACCCAGAAAGATTCTACAAGACCAACCAGCTTGGAAATTACAACAAGAAAAGTTAAAAAAGTCACTGAGCGCTCACCTACTTCACCTCTGACCGATTTGGCAAGTCCTCGTAAATCACCTACAAAAGAAATTCCAAGAAAAGATGCATCACCAACAAAAAATATACCTCAGGATAAGCCCAAACTTATTCGAACTGATACTTACGAAGAACGAGTCAAACAAATACTGGGTTTGCAAAGTGATAATAAAGAAATTCGTCGTAGTAGCCTTGAGCGAAATTCTCTAAAGAGAAGTTCTCTTAGGGAGACCACTACAAGGACCACAAGTAGTGATAATATAATTAGAAGAGCTAGTAGAACTAGCCCAACTAAGGACAGTCCTAGAAAGTCACCTGAAAAGCAATATCCAGAAAAAAGAAGTCCAGTAAAAGAGCTTCCATCTCAGATTAGAAGATCACCGGAGAAAATACAAACAGAACCTTTCTCAGATAGGCGATCTCCGATTAAAACGGTACCTAGGGTCTCCGAAGTTCCATCTGAAATTAGAAAATCACCGGAAAAGCAACCGGTGAAATCCTACCCTGAAAGAAAAACTCCTTCTAAAAGAGAGCCACAGGTTTCTGAATTTCCGTCGCAAATTAGAAGGTCACCAGAAAAAGCACCTTTTGAACCGTATTCTGAGAAGAAATCCCCTACCAAAACTGGTCCAACTATTTCTGAGTTCCCATCTCAGATTAGAAGATCACAAGATAAGGAACCTTTAGAGCCTTATCCTGAAAAACAACTTCAATCTAAAACAAGCCCACAGGTTTCGGAGTTTCCATCGCAAATTAGAAGATCACCAAATAGAGAGCCTTTGGAACCATATCCTGAAAGGCTGTCCCCATCCAAAACCGGCCCTACTATTTGTGAGTTTCCATCACAGATAAGACGGTCGCCGGAACGACAACCATTAGAGCCTTATCCTGAAAAAAAAACTTCTTTGAAAACAGGACCTCAAGTTTCCGAGTTTCCATTGCAAATTAGAAGGTCACCCGAAAAGGAAATTATTAAATCATATCCTGAAAGACAGTCTCCAATCAAAACTGGCCCAACAGTTTCCGAGTTCCCATCGCAAATAAGGCGATCACCAGATCGTGAAACTTTAGAAACGTATTCTGAAAAAGGCATTCTGTCTAAAGTAGGAACACAAGTTTCTGACTTCCCATCGCCGATTAGAAAATCACCGGAAAGAGAACCCTTGGAACCGTATCCGGAAAGACAAACTGCAGTTAAAACTGGTCCAACTGTTTCTGAATTTCCATCGCAAACAAGACGGTCACCAGATCGTGTGCCATTAGAGCCTTATCCTAAAAAAAGCATTCCTTCTAAAACAGGGCCACAAGTTTCTGAGTTCCCATCGCAGATTAGAAGATCACCGGAAAGAGAACCCTTAGAAGCGTATCCGGAAAGACAAACTCCAGTTAAAACTGGCCCAACTGTTTCTGAATTTCCCTCGCAAACAAGACGGTCACCAGATCGTGTGCCATTAGAGCCCTATCCTAAAAAAAGCATTCCTTCTAAAACAGGGCCACAAGTTTCTGAGTTCCCATCGCAGATTAGAAGATTACCGGAAAAAGAACCCTTGGAACCGTATCCGGAAAGACAAACTCCAGTTAAAACTGGTCCAACTGTTTCTGAATTTCCATCGCAAACAAGACGGTCACCAGATCGTGTGCCATTAGAGCCTTATTCTAAAAAAAGCATTCCTTCTAAAACAGGGCCACAAGTTTCTGAGTTCCCATCGCAGATTAGAAGATCACCGGAAAGAGAACCCTTAGAACCGTATCCGGAAAGACAAACTCCAGGTAAAACTGGTCCAACTGTTTCTGAATTCCATCGCAAACAAGACGGTCGCCAGATCGTGTGCCATTAGAGCCCTATCCTAAAAAAACCATTCCTTCTAAAACAGGGCCACAAATTTCTGAGTTTCCATCACAAATTAGATCACCACAAAAAGAACCAGTAAAAACATACCCTGAAAAAAAATCACCTACGAAACAAATTCCTGGTGAAACAAAGACACCAGGTAAAAGATCACCCAAAAAATCAAAAAAACCAAGAACTACTTCAGAAAGTTCGACGACTACAGATGACGAACAAGATGATAATCAAATTGAAGAGACCTTGACTCAGACAACTAGAGAAACACTTGAAACCAGAATTCCTATTTCAGAACCAATAGCTGAAAAGAAATTATTTAGTCAGTTGTGTCGGGAAGATGAGGTTACCAGGCTTGACAAGAAAAAAACCACCCAGGAACTTATTGAGGCCGAAATTTTACAAAATGAAGTTACTAAAGAACAAACTGTAAAAAAAAGTAAGCCAATACCTAACGGCATATTAACTAAGGAGACACCCAAAAAAACTGGAACCAACAAAAGTATCACTACTAGTGAGGTTATCAAAACAGGCACCACAAAACATATTACTAAAACTTCTAGTTTAAACAAAGAAAGTATTAAAGAAAAATCTCCAGTTAAACGGCCTGTTGAAAAAACACCATCAAAAAAGATTATTAAAACAACTTCGTCAACTAAAATTACTAAAAAAGATTCTCCAAATACGACTATAGTCAAGACGCCAATATCTAAAAAACAGTCATCAGAAACAATTTACAAAGTCGAAAAAACTAAATTTATAGGCCAAACTGAGTACCAGGATGAGTTTTCTAAAGTCAACAAAATTAGAAAAGAACCTTTAAGAAAACCCGAAAAACCAACCAACAAAATCACTTTGCATGATATTGAGAACTTTAAAAATATTAAGGAGGACACATCAATTCATCTTAGAACCAACAGGGTAGATGAAACAGTGACGAAAAAGAAAGTTAGTAAAACAATTCAGGTTAATGGCGATGTTGCTAAATCCAAACCTAAATCATTACCTGTAAGACAACCAAGTCCTATTAAAAAAGTTCCTGTCAATGTCACGAGTAAACCAGCAGACAAGGTCACTGATATAAAACCTAAATTTACCACCACAAATCAATTAAGATATTCCACCGCTCATAAAAAAACAGTTGTTCAAAATGAGATTAAACCCAAAACAACCAAGTTTACTGAGCCTAAAAAACACGTGGTAACAGCGACGATTGCAGTTTCTCCCAAAACTGGTCGAAAACCTCAACCCACATCAAAGACTATAGGTTCCAAAACCGTAACGGCTACGAAAACAACCACAGTACGACCTAACGAAACAACAAAAAAAGTAACGAACGGATATGTGTCTTCAGATACTGATGACGAGTCTGTTGTAGATAGCATTGAAGGATCATTTATTGACCTAACAGAGAAAAGAAGTCAATTTACTCGTACTAGCAGTGATCAGACTTTTACAAGTACACCAAAAGAACCTGTAAGGGTATTGTCCAAACCTGACCTTATGTCTCCAGATAAAGAAAATACTACTAGGCGGCGAGTTATTACTACTAAAACGGTTGTAATTACAAACGAAGATGCTCCAGATCGGGAAGTTATTGTAAATCTTCAAAGGTCTAAATCTTCCCGAGAACCAACACCAGACCGATTGTGTCCAAGACCACTTACCAGTGACGAAGAGGATGATTCTTCACCGGCGAGATATCCTGACCAGATCAGTGAGCCTGATGATGGTAGTTTAAAGAGAAAACCTAAAAAGCTATCTGATATACCAATTTTTGAAACTGAAGATACGCAAGATGTCACTAGAATTACTGAGGTAACGGACACAAGGAACAGAATTACCAAGGTCGATCGAGTAGAAGAAACGGATGAAAGCTTATTAAGTATTAATAAAAAGATTGACAAGTTCCTAACTACCGCTGACCAATTGACTAAGGAACCTCTTAAACCTAAGCCGGCAAAAGTTGAACGTCCAACTTTGGAAGTGTCTGAAGATCTTAGAGAAGATGAATGTCTTTTAAGTGTTTCAGATAAAGTCAGTAAATTTATAAACACTTCAGAACAATTAACTACTCAAAAATATCCAGATAATTCAATAAATCGCAAGCCTAAAACATACAATGAAGGGGTTGATGTAAGTATCCAAAAGAAAGTAACCCAGTTTAAAACATCAGTGGAAGAAGCTAATAATCCCAGAAAGTCTGATCAAGGTCAGGCACCTAAGGTTCTACGTCCAGATCTTAACAATGTAGACGACAAGTTGAAAGATGATGAATGTTTACTAAGTGTATCTGATAAAGTAAGCAAATTTATTTCTACAGCTGAAAAACTAACATCTTCATCTTCCACAAAACCCATAAGTCTATCTAAGATCGACATTAAGCCTTCAAACTACCAGGAAAGTCCTAAACCTGATAGAAAATCGCCTGTAAAAGACACTAACTCTAAAATAAATAGACTTTCACCAAGCAAGGATATAACAACCGAGTTTATTCAAACTGAAAGAGAAAAGGAAACCTATACCCGCCGATCGCCTTCTTTGTCTCCCGAACGACGTAGATCACCGTCACCTGAATATAAAACACCAACAAGACGACCTTCAAACCAGTATTCTAGCATTATTAAAACCGATACAACAGAAACAAGATACACTACAACAGATTCTACTCCTACAGACTCCACGCCAAAATCTGCAAGGAGACCATCGCACGAAAACTCAAATAATGTCTTAAGTACTACAAGTCGTCTTAAAAGTACGGATAGCATAAAAAGAGCCAAAGCTTTATTTGAAAACATTGCTAGTGAACACGAAACCCCTAGACAAAGAGACATATTAAGTAGGCCTTCTGTATTTGATGAAAAGCGTAGGCAAACTAAAAGTAGCATAGACGTTGATCAGAGGGAAGAGATTACTACCAGAACTTCATCTATCCAAAAATCTACGGGTACGTAAAAGATTTATTTACACTTTATTTAAAATTAACAGTTTTTATTTGCAGAGGATAATCTAAGATCTACAAAACAAAATGAAACAGTATCCAGAAGATCCCAGTCCCCACAAAAATCTCCAGAACGTCCCACATCGCCAAAAAAAGTTGAAATTACCAAATTCAGAGCTAGCTCTCCTGAGAAACTACCAGAAATTTTAACTACCAAACCCAAAAGTAGAGATGCATCCCCAGATGGTGATATGCCACATTACATGATGCCCTTAGATAGAAGCTTACGGCCTAACAGTCCGCATAGAGACAGTCTTAATCAAAGTAAATTAAAATAGTATTTAATAATAACCCTTTGTGTAATTAAATTGTCTATTTTAGCAAAACCACAACACCCTCAACCTGTAGATCAAGATGATACAAGACAAACTAAGTTTGGGGTAACTTTAAGAAGAACAGATTCTGGACGTACTACCAAAGCTACTCAAAGTTCTTCTTTGACTACGGAGAGAAGAAAAAGTAGCATAACTTTGGAAAAACGAATAACCGAGGAGGAAATTGAGGAGATATTTGAATTAGAGGTGTTAGAGGAATTGGTAAGTTTTAAATTTTAAGTCTAAAAATGAATACTAATTCGATATTTGTATTCTTATTGTAGCTTGAAAAAATAGTAGGTTATGAGCTAAGAAGAAAAATTCGCACTCAGATTCGCCTAGTTAAAAAATTAATATCCGAAGGTACTTTAGAAGAATATATAGCTAAAAGAAAATCATTACCACGAGAAGCTATAACCAGGCGAGGTTCTAGTCCTGCTAAAACAGCTAAACCTGAAGGATTTAGTAAAACCACGGAATATCAAACTTCGTACACCCGAAAAGACAGCCCGGAACGTAAAATAACTGATAAAAAATTGTTTGAACATACTGATGTAGTGGACCGGAGAAGTAGTATTAAAAAAACAACAGAATATCAGTCTTCGTATTCATTTAGTGAAAGAAAAACATCAACCGATAGCTTAAAACTGACTAAAAAAAGCACTAGTCCGCTTCGAGACCGACAAAGTCCACTAAGAGTAAGCCCTGAGCGAAAAGTTCAGAAACGAGTGGATGTTACTCCTAGTAGTAAAGTTACTACTGTAAAGACTACAGAGGTTATTCCAGGAGGTGTTAGAACTACCACAACCAAAACCACTGAAAACAAAACCTTTACCACTTTAAAGAAAACCGCCCCGACCCCAAAGAAAATCGTAGACGACAATCAACCGGAGTGGGTACGACAACGAAATTTAAGAAATACCAAAGAAAGTACTTTACCAACAACAAAAAAAGTTTCTACAAGTACCTCTACTACATCAACGAAAAAGTCTACCTTTAGAAGTAGTCCTGCAAAAGAAGTGAAGCCTACTGATATTATTACGTCTAGTTACGGTGTGGGGCCAACAGACGAAAATGGTGCACCACTGTTTGGTTTAAAGGCTTTAAGGGCACAGAATAAGAACGAAAAAACAAAAGGTAAAAACAAACATTATTGTCCCAAATTATTATCAAAACGGAAAGAGCGGTTTAAGCTCTATTTATTAAGCTTTGGAATCACTATTTTCTGTAATATTTTTTTATATTTAATAAATGTACCTGTTAATGTTTGGACACCTAACTGCATAATATGGTTACTTTTTAAAAATAAAACGACAAGGTGCATCATCTAAAAGTAGGTCAGTTAAAAAATTATCTTTTGGTATACGACCACAAAAATACACTACAAATTTTAAATTGTTAGTACTTATTGTTCTGTGGGTAATGTAACAGTATATTACGTAAGGAGTCCGGAAATTACTGCCTGAAAATCTGCAAACCCGAAGTTTGAGAGTGTTTATTTTCCTGTCGTGTTGGGTGCACTGTTTTTTCGGCAACAATATGAAATAAAGATCTTTATGTATATTTTTATTATTAAAGTGCATTTTATTATTTACAACTATTAACATAAACACTAAAATTGAAACAAATATTTGAAAAAAAAAAGATTTTATTTATTTCATACACAATTTGGCACATTGATAATTGTGTTACTGTAGGGCAATATTAATTTTATTTATTATAAAAAATTTTAATAGCCTTCAGATACAGAAGTTAATTTCCAATCTCGTGCCGTTTAGGATCTGTTATGATCTGTTAGGATCTGTATTTCTATAACATCCGTTATGGTACTATCACTTTATCCAAAAGGTGCCGTTATTCGAAGGTAATTTGAAGGCTCGTGCGTCCGAATATCCTTGGTTATATTTAATTAACTGTTTTTGCTGGTGCTTCCTGTTATTTAATATTTCATTATAGTCAAACAGTCAACCATCCAATGATTGAATAATATAAAGTTCTTAGTTCTTAGAACTTCATCAGGTTTTAAAGAATAGTTGAAAGGTTACACGAAACATGATATAAATAAGAACAAGCCTTCAAGTAGATGTCTAACATGTTAAGAATATTTAAATAAAAACATCGCTAGAATTATTTGTGTTTTAAAATTATCCCTTCTCTTGATCTACTTTTTCTATAAAAAAAAACATTATAAAACTTATCACCAAATAACTAGATATGAAGCCTAAATTTTTTTTGTCTCTATGATTATCAAAATTTAATATTTAGGTTCCTTCATTTATGCATTTTATTTTAGTTCAAGGAACAGTAATAACAAGCCAATACTACTCAGAAAATGATCAGGAGCCGGTTGGACAAGTGAGCGTTACGAAATATTCGACCGATCCGAGAGACTTGGGACAAGATGGCATTGTATCAACAGATGGAAAAATTACCAGTGTCACAACAACCCAGAAGTTTGGATATAATGATACGCCATCCTTACACAGTCTTACCAATAATAAAAAAGTAAGAAATGTTTTTTTTTAATTTCGAGTAAAGATAAAATTTGCCCAGGTTTGAAATATACGTGTAATACACAAAGATATTAAATAAAAAAACTACATACTTTTAACACAATTAAAACTAAACAAAGCGATAGCAAGGAGACAACGATGATGGGATAATAAATAAGATTACGCAAGAGATGTAAAATAATACTTTTTGTTAGTGATGCCGCCAAGATGAAAGATTCTCGTCTCGCTTGGTTGAGACGAGATACTGATTTTTTTCGTTTAAAAGCTCGGGACGAGATAAAAAAGCGTGCTTCTCTCAAGGTTTCTTATTCTCTTGATTAGAATTTTGACACACAACAGAAGACAAATCATGATTTAATATGAATGAATGTATATAACATAAATAAAAAAATATTCGACAAGAAATATGTGAATATACAGGCTGTTTCTAAACCTTATGTACATATTAAAGGGTGTGATTGTACAAACGATATTAAGAAAAAAAAACGTCTTAAAAACATGTGTCTTCCAATGCTTCGTTAACAATCTATAGGCCGTTGAATGTTTGATATATATTTTTTTTGACACGTCTCGTACATTTTTAAAAATATGAATATTAAAATTTGGTATAGGGCCTACTAGGAATAAAGTTCAAAAAATGATCATAATATATTTTTTTTTTACTTTCTACAGAGTGACACTTCTCTAACGCTACTCTTTTCTTTTATTTAAAGAATTAAATTGCCCATTCTTTTGCCTGAATTTTTGGTGCCTTACTCTTTTTTAATATTTTTACGCTATAACATACCAGTTATATATATATTTTTTATTTAACAAAGTTATACCAATGGCCATTACATTGTTACGAAATTACATTGATTGAATTTTTATTAAAATAGTTTATTCAAGCAGCCTATTCAACTGCTAAACCTTTGCCTTTTTAGTTTAGTTTTTACAACTAACATACATACTGACATATCTAAAGCTTTTGATCAGGTATGGCATGATGGGCTTCTTAACAACACAACAGTTATTGTCATGGTCATTCTTCCAGCTTCTATCCACTTCATGCTGGGGTGCCTCAGGGCTCAGTACTGAAAGCAACTTTGTTTCTTCTTCACATCATTGATCTTCTCTCTTCCACAACCTATCCTATCCATAGTTTTGCTGACGATAGCACCCTTCACTCTAATATTCAATTTCTTAAGCCACCCTGTAATTCTGATTTGGAAAACAAACGCAGGTCAATGCAGATATCTCTTTTACAAGACCTTAAAGTAATCTTGGATTGGGGTGCCAAAAATCTTTTCCAGCTTAATGCCTCCAAAACACAGTCATTTTGGGTATCGCGAAAGAAGTCGGCCAATGCCCATCCGTTTTAGTTTTGCAGAACAAAGAATCGTTTAATCTTGTGGGTGTTACTTTTGAGAATAACCTTAACTGGCACAAACACATAACATCCATAGCCTCAGCAACTTCAAAAAAGCTTGGATTTCTTTTTCGAGCAAGAAAGTTTTTCTCTCTTTCTAATCTGTATACTGTATGTATTCCAGATCAGACCCTCTTTGGAATATTGTTCTCACGTCTAGGGAATGGCGCGTTCTACAACAGTTAGCATTCTTGACTCTATTCAGAGAAGAGCTGTTCGTCTTATTAATGATCCGACACTTACAGAGAGGCTTCCTTCACGGATGTCGGATTTGTCCCCTTATAGGTTTTCCGGATTCTGCTCCGAAGAGTTGGCCGCTATAATTCCTTCTTTGGCAGCTCCCAACAAACCAACACGTAGTACCACTTTTATGCATCCTTTAGGAGTCCAACTTGAGAGGCCCCGAACTTCCCACCTTTTTCGTTTCTTCATCCCTAGAGTGTCCAGACTATGGCACCTGCTACCCGCAGAAGTTTTTCCTCTTGCCCCAAATCTCCAAATATTTAAGTCTCGTGTAAATACACTCCCTATTACCACAGATCAGACACCCACGCTACGTTAGTAATTAGGCCTTAGCCTTCGTGGACTATCCCAAAATAAAAAAAAAACTAAACTTACATTTACATTGCCTTAAGTTAAAACCCTTCACTCAGTAACCATGCTAAATAGATGTTTTGCTCAATCGAAAATGGGCAAGTTATTGAGTAGAGTTACGTCAAAAAATAGTTTTATGTCTTAAGATACGTTTTATTTTTAATCTCGATAACGTAAAAAACAGAAAAGGCATAGTGGCAAGTCACTTCTAATAAGCCGCATATCAATTTCGCGAGGCTGCCGCCCGAGGCAAACTTGCGGATTTGCTCGCCTGGCACACACTATTGTTTTTTTTAACTGAATAGAGAGACGCTTGCGGCCGCTCGAGTTGTGATTAGTTTGTGATTTTTTGATGTAAAATTTAAAACAACATGGAAAAGAAAGATCAAGGGCTCCTTTTTATGACCATAGAAAGAAAACAATTATTGTCAATATCTATGAGATATAAACACATAATTGAAAAAAAAAAACTTTTATTAATTTATGTAAACAAATTTAAATATTCCTAGTTTACAAGTAAATATCCAAAATTTAAAGGCTAATACAAACTTGTCATGTTTAAACTAAAGCTCATCTTCGATTTGCTCAAGTAAGCTGAGCACTGTTGGCTTCGTTAATCCGAATGTAAGATTATCCATATCGTCAAAACGGTATTTTTTAAATAACAGAGCAATATCCAAAAGAATAGGTAAATAAACCAGAAAAATGCCATAAGTAATTAAAATTCACTGTTTCTACATTCTTCTTGGAAATCTAATTATTATCGCATTTTTATTATCAAAATCCGAACCACTATTGTTTAAAAACTTCGTTTTTACATAATTTTTACCAAGTTAATTAATTGAAACTACAAACTAAAAATAAATAAACAAAATATTAACTTCAAATTACTTAAGAAATCATTAAGTACAGAAAATCCTAAACTTAAAGTTAAGGGACCCTTAAGGACCAATATCAGCTGGTGCAAGAAACATTTGAAACTTAAGGGGCAGTTAGTGCTTAAGAACAATTTTATAAAAACATTGTTCACATTTTCTAAAATACATAAAAGTATTAAAATTATTAAATTTAAAAATTAGATGTATATGTATTTACATAAATTTTTTATTACAACAGACAAGAAAGCCAAGTTCTCTCAAGTCTACGTTAAAAGACAAGGTATTCTCTGGTCTCGCAGCAAAACATTGTTTTTTTGTCTTGGAGCAAAATAGAAAACAAGAATCTTAAGATCATTATTGGTTTATTTGCTCTCGTGAGTGAATACACTTTTAATAAGTATTAACTTTAGTGGCCGTAAAAAAATTAAAAAATACATTGTTCTTTTTAAAAGAAAACACATGATAAGTGTTATTTAAAAAAAATAAAGTAAAAATTAATATGCTATATATGTTTCTTAATTCGTAATAAAACTAAATAAGTATTTTTAAATAATTATAATTACTGGTTTTTCAATAATTATTTCTTTTTAGGAAATATGCGACACCACCGAAAAATCGACATCTAAAACTACTAAACTTAACAGGCGAGGTTCCGTAAAGGAAATCTCCAAGAAATTCATTGATAATGCAGGTCAGTATCAAACTTTCTTTTTGTTTATATTTACGGAGAAATCAAATATTGACACAAAACAGTACTGTTGTTTTACAAGCATACAAAAGATTTGTTTGTTGTAAAAAAGTTTTGCTCAAGTTAGATTTTAAATATTTGGTGTAAAGTATGGAATTATTGATGTTGACCGACCAAAGTAAGTTAAATAGTTGTATTTTTATTGCTTTATTATAATCGTTTATTAATAAAAAATCATGCATTAGTAAGGGCCATTAATGCATGATTTTGTATACGTTCGTAATACTAAAAAAACGATAGTCGAAAATATCTATTTTCCTAAGTGAGGAAAGAAAAATTTTCGCCTAACACTTGCCGGAAATTTCGTCCCGCAAGTGTTAGGAACTATATTTTTCTACGAGCGTACTAAGGGCGATGACACAAAAAATATGTTTTAAATAAAATGCAAGTGAGAAAATAAAATTAAAAATTTATTAAACAGTAATAATAATGAATAATGTTATAAAAACTTGAACTTTTACCTATTTTACAATGTGATTTATAATAATTTATATTAAAAGTACAATTTTTCATATGTCGTACATTTATGGTAGAAGCTAAATCAAGCGAACGGTTTGAGCAGATGGATAAACCAGGTTATGGTGCCGCTGGAAGTAGTAGCTGTAGTTGCGGGCTGTAGACATGGCGTCGGCTCAAGTGAATTTATGGTATTATTTTTCGAAACATTATTTGTTAAATTTTTATCAGCAATTTCATTTAATATGTTATTGATTCATCTAAAACTTTTGCAACCAAATTTCCATCCTCCGTGCCGTTTAGGTCTGTAATGTCTGTCCCAGAAAAATTAGTCAATAAAGTCGGAGGACCTCCTAAAATCAGTGTCAGTATGCTCTTCGATTTTTAATTAGTCGGCTATATTGGAATTTTCCGATTTTGTTTATCCTCACGCACTGCAAAGTACATTACCATTTTGATAATTTATGAAAAAATTTCGTTGGCTAGTGTTTGATGAACGCAATTCTATATATTTTCTGTAGTAGTAAATATAATTTTGACCGGAAACAACGAAGGTTCGTGTTCGTGTGTTTGTGTGTATGTTAACCACTAAAATATCTTTCTTATCTTCAATGTCATCCAAAGTTAAATTTGTTAGCTCTTGGCGACGGCAAGCTCCAGCAATTTCAAAAATAGCTACAATTTTATGGAACAAATATATGTTATCCGGAGCTTCGGCTAAAAATTTGGTGATATCTTCTTGGGTCAACGTTTTAGATTTTTTAGGTTTAAAGCCAGTATTTTTTGTTTGATAAAGGCACGCACGCTCGTAGAAAAATGTATATACCTAACAAGTGCAGAAAATGGTACATATCTGTATGCAATTGCCACTAAACAATCAACGCAAAAAAAATGCGGAAAGTGTCTGAGAGCAAAAAAATGCAACTCTTTATGATTCTTTAGTTGAAGTTAGTTTAAAAGCCAATATAATAAATTTAAGTTTATAATTTATTTTTCTTTCTATATCTTTAATAACTTATTTAGGTAGGAATTAAATTATAATTAAAGTTAATTTAGACTGGTAAAAATGTTTTAGCTGCCGCTCTGAACAATAATTATAATAAAACACCTTAAGCCGCGTATTCACTTAGCGAACGTATAAGGCCGCACGGCAACGAACGTACACGTTCGGTTAGTGTGGACGTGAATAATTTTATCTACGAACGCATGCATTCGGTTGCGGAGAGGTTCGCTCGCTTGTCGGTACATCAAAGGAAATTCGACACATGTCGTTTTGGGATGTGTACGTATATATGAATGAAATACGAATGAAAATGAATTGTCGGAACGAAGGTGAACAACACTACACGCATACGTTTGTTAAATGTGGATGTCAGAGCGCATGACAAACAAAATTCACGCACATTTACGGCATATACATTTGTTGCCGTGCGGCTGTATACGTTCGCTAAGTGAATACCCGGCTTTAGAAGACTACTATGATAGTGGTGTTATTGGTATAAACTATATTTTATGTAATGTTCTGAAAGCTTTTTAATACCTAAAAAAAGGTTTGCAGAAAGTTATTATTTTGTCACGACTGTACAGAAACGCATTTTGTTTTTTTTTAGTCGAAACTTTGAAGAGTGAGCGGCAAACAACCTACCCTAAGGCAGGTTTGATTTTGCGAACTTCCAGCTTCAAAAGTACAAACGGGGAATCTCATAGCAGAGAAAGTTCTCCAGGTAAGTAGTTAAATAAATATTAATTTTGTTTATAATTTAAAACTTAAATAAGAAAACATGTTTCCTTAGAAAAAAGCAAGTTAATTTTTTTATACAATATCTTTAAAATTATACAAAAAAGGTACTCTTAATAGAACTCGATTCCTTTAACGGTTTTCGAGAAATTTGCATTTTAAAAATTTGCAGTTTTTACCAAAAAATCAAGTGACAGGATGTCTCTAAAAAGTCTTTAAAAAGCTTATTACATATTCTTTAGACCAAAATAGCCCAGTTTAGCAAACTTATCTTAGTACAAACTTGCTTAGATAAGTTTGCTTAACTGGGCTAATTTCGGTCTAAGGGATATGAGCTTTTTAAAAGACCTTTTAAAGATATCTTGTCACTTGATTTTTTGGTAAAAACTGCCGTAAATTTTTAAAATGCAAATTTCTCGAAATCCGTAAGAGGAATTGAGTCTTATCAAAAGTACCTTTTTTGTAGCAAATAGGTTGGTTGATCTGAATTTTGTACCTAAACCTCTTTTGTTCTATTGGCGTAGAAATTTAAAATGAGTATTTAATAAAAAAACCCTGGTTCCACGCCCATGGACTGATATTAATCATAATTGTGACATGAATTTTTTTGCCCCATCCCAACGTACCAAATTTCGGCATAATAATTTAAGAAATTTTTGAATTAATCCAGATAAACGTTTTTAAAATTGTCACTTTAGTGCCGCCTAGCGCCCAAACTAAGCAACTTTGTACTAAACTAAGTTTCTTTAAATCGGCTTGTTTTCGTCTGAAGAATATGTGGTAGGTTTTTGCAAAGACCTTTTACAGGCACCCTGTAATTTATCTTCATTAGTTGATTTATTAAAATTAGAATGAAGGAATGCGATGGATTTTCTTTTTTTGCTCTAAATGAAATGAATCATTAAAGCAAAAAATAAATAATATTGAAACTTAACGTTAAGGACTTTTGTCGTCACAAGCCATATTGATTCTACGTCAAATTTAAAGCACCAGAAGTAAACTTTAAATCGTAATGTCGCCGAAACAGATTTTTTTTAGGCAAAAGAAGAGTTTTGACATATTTTGGAATCAAAATAAATTTTATTTAAGGGGCTCATTATAATTTTTATTACTAATATTATCGTTCTCCTCTGAGTATTTATTTGTTTAGACGACAGAGAAACAGAAACTAACACTGTAACAGTACGAACCATGAAGACGTCTACAAGTGGCGAAACGTTTTTAACCAACAAAAACAAAATAACAGGTGTTCAAGATGTAATTTCGAGAATGAAAGCTGAAGAATATGAAGAAGGAGATACCGAAGAAGATATTGCAGCAAGAGGTCTTTTAAATAAGTTTATAGGTGGGTTAAGCATATTTCTAAACACAATACTCTTTGCTATTTCACTTCAAAATTTCTCTAGAAAGGACCCGTGCTATTTTGTATGGATTGTTAGTGGCCGGAAAAAATGAAATCATAGCACTTTGTGGATTTATCCGATTTTAGAGATCACTAATTAATTTAAATGTTTTTAAGTAAACATATCCTAAAAGGTTTTTTGAATATTTTTGTATATTTTTGTAGGTGCTCAGGTAATTTTATCTGGAATGGAGTCTTTAGCTTCCTCGGCAAAGTCCAAAACCACCGAATCAACCTCACCAACTGGTACTGTTAGGAGATCCACAAAAATCACCACAACAGTTACTGTAAGTATAACGTTTATTTCTAGACAAAATTTCCCAATCTTGCACAGATGGTTACGCAGTTAATTAGCCACTGACCAAAGTTTGCAATGAGTCCAGGAAACGAACCATTTTGCCTAGCAATTTTTTCAAAAAGCATAGAATGATTTTAAATTTTGACAGTAGGTAGGGAACAGTCCAAGGATCAAAATCCATATGGCGAGGGGCGCTTCTACCTTGGGGATGGTTGCCAAACCATCTTGAGGGTTTAATCTATATATATATATATATATATATATATATATATATATATATATATATATATATATATATATATATATATATATATATATATATATATATATATATATATATATATATATATATATATATATATATATATATATATATATTTATATATATATATATAATATATATATATATATATATATATATATATATATATATATATATATATATATATATATATATATATTATATATATATATATATAATATATATATATATATATTTTGACCACAGGAATGGATAGAAAAGATTTTTAAGCAACAAAAGTTTTATGCATTTTTTTTTGTAAAATACGTACTTTTCGAGTTATTTGCGATCGAAAGTTGAAGTTTTTCGTTAATAGAATCAACCTTTTTAATTGGTTTCTTGCAAATAACTCAATAAGTATGCATTTTATCAAAAAAAAATACAAAAAACAAAATTATAAAAAACAAATAAAATGGTTTTTTGTAATTACTGTGCAAACCAAGTTGTGGTTTGTTAAAAGTTAGATGTTATTAATTAAACACAACATTTCAGAGTTATAAATGCTCAGATGCACTGCAGTCGTCCTTTTAAGTCCGTTTATCTCGAAAACTGTCGACTATACGACTTATTACCAAGGGAACTTTTTTTACGTAAAAATGTTCAAAGAAACATAATTTATTTAAAAGATAGCAAAAATACACTCGGCGAAAAAATATGACCCTAAATAACTAACCACCCCTTTGTTCCCACGCCACTAGTTGCAATATGGGTCACCTGATATTTTTAAAATGTAATCTCCAATCAGTCTAACTTATACGTAGAAGTTAATTTCTGTATTCTAAGTAGATCCTAATAAATTAAATAAAAACCACTTTTATGACACCATCTCCAAGGGTCTGCAGCTCCCTCTAGAAGCATATCCGGACCTATGTTAATATGAACTTTTTTTCATATCCTATTATGTAGAATCATACCTTAAAATTTTTCATTGTCATTTCCGGACACCCTGTATAATAATAAAGAAGTTTGTAAAACGTATTTATTCTTATAAACAACATTACTTAGTTATTTTCATGGACACTAAATTGTTAAATTAAATTATATTTTATATTATTTACAAGCCGTTCTCTTACAGGTTCTGTGCAATGTAGAATGTAGAGAAAAAAACCAAATTTTTATTATCTTTCTTCGCGAAACTAACTTCAATTAATTATAATTAGATTAATTATTGCACAAATAAAATTAATTATTGTTTTAGCTCTATCGATCACTCTTTAGAAAAGTGTAAATTAACTTAGATAATTTTAACCTGTGGAATATTTTATTTTATAAAAATCTAAAAAACCAACGATTTTAAAAGCCTTTTACCGAGAATTACAGTATAAAGACGCTAATTTTGGACGGTGTGACGTCAAACGCCAAGACGCTTAACAGACGCGTCTCGACTTCGACTCTAAAATTGTGTTCTTTAATATCTTGTGCAGTGAACACCGCATTTTCTAACATCTTAAAGCACCAAAATTTGGACACCTATTTAGTTTTTCACAAAATTTTATTTGTCTAGAGAACTAAATTTTAAATTTTGTGTGGCCTCCTCTGCTATTTGGATTATATTTTCTGAAAGTGTTGGTAAGTGTAGTGTTATAATTTTTTTTAAATTGAATTTTTCATTCGTATTAAATAATAATACTTTTAGCTGTAAAATACTGAGTGTAAATTTTTAGTAAATTAAATACTATTTTAATGTATAATACACATCTTTAAACTGAAAAGAAAACTGGGTTTAAACATGGGGAAGAAGCAATGTTCTGTTTTCGAGACCAAAAAATATATATTTTTGAGTTATTAAGGTAGCTCGCTCCTATATCTTTTTTACTTGTGAATATAGAGATCTTACTTTTAGCACGTACATATAGAAGATAAAAGTATAAAATAATATATTTGCTTGCTAGGCTATAAAAAGTTATTTATAAGATCTTAGTTCGTTTTAACTTATTTAGAAAAGAAAACTGTTGCAATCTTGCTTTTTTAAAGATTTACATAAGCTGACACATAATAAAATGTTAAAACGAACTTACCTGTAGTAAACTTTGACCCTAACTATAAGAAGAAAAGTTAACAATTTGTAAAAAAATTGTTTTTTTACGGGCATCGTACATTTCTAAATATACTAAATTTACATTTTTTACCCAACTCATTAGGAACAATGTTCATAAAATGATTATAATAGGTTGTATATTTCTTGAATAGTGCTACTTTTTTTCGGGTCCCTTTTATTTTTCCCGCACTTTGTTCTCCCTCACCACTATTTTCTTACCTTAAAAAAATAATATTATCCATTTCATTCCCTAACATTTTGGCTTCTCATTTTTTTTACAGTATTTTGCACTGTTAGACTGTTAAGACCAGAGCTGTCAAAACTTAAAGTACTTCAAGTAAAATTTTACTTGAAGTACTTTTTCGTACTTCAAGTATTTTACTTCAAGTACTTTTTATAAGGAGGTACTTAGTTTTTATGAAGATACTTGGATTTTTACTTGATTTGACCAAGTAAATTACTTGAAGTATTTATTTAAGTATAGTACGATGCTTGAAGTAAAAAGTACTTCAAGTAAAAAAAAGTACTTTAAGCAAAGAAAGTACTTCAAGTTTATTTTACCGCATTTTAGTTCACCTACTCAATTTTCACCTTAAAACAAAAATTATCCAATTAATTCCCAACATTTGCTTTCATTTTTTACAGGTATTTGAATTGATCAACTGTTAAGCCCAGAGTGTAACATTACTGGAAAGTACTTGCAAATCGGAAGTACTTTTTCGTACTTCAAGTATTTTACTTCAAGTACTTTTTATAAGGAGGTACTTAGTTTTTATGAAGATACTTGGATTTTTACTTGATTTGACCAAGTAAATTACTTGAAGTATTTATTTAAGTACTTGAAGTATTACGATGTACTTGAATTAAAAAAAGTACTTCAAGTAAAAAAAAGTACTTTAAACAAAGAAAGTACTTCAAGTAATAAAAATTACTTAAAAAAAAATCCAACCAAAGTACTCATTTTTACAAGCCTTTAGGTAACCCGACAACAAGTTAAAACAAGAAATTCGCAAGCTGCTTTTCTATTGTATTTTACAGGCTCATTTGAATTAGATCCAACAGCAAGACAAGTGTAACTATTACTGGGAATTAGACTTTTTGTTCTTTAAATCGGTCTTGTGTCAACGTGAAAATTATAAGTGCTCTGGTCTGGTGAAAATAAAAAAGAAAAATACCTAATAGTAGAAGGTATCCCCAGAATAGGTTTTGGGTTCCAACCTGCTGTATGCACCCATAGGAAAACACTCGCTTTTGACAGATGTATCGGGTGCCAACGCCAACCCGTTGGCAACCACAGGGAAAAAATCCATTTTGGGAAAAACCAATATTTCCTTTGATAGTTTAAGGCCCAAGCGCTCACCCGAGTACGGCATTGTAAGCCTGTTGCCATAAATTTACATACGAAATTTTACATTATTTCGGACATTGGATGCATAAGATCCCGACTTAAAACGGGACACTTAGCAACCCTACTTGTTTTCCTAACTATAGTTTTTACTGACTGGCCTACTTTCCAATGACGTAGGTTTCAGTCCTCAAAGCTTTTAGGAATTGTTGGAAAACCCCGTTTTGAGGAATAAACCCTCTAACTTCCTTACAAAAAATACTACTCAAGTATAATTTGTTTTACTTGAAGTACTTTTAATTACTTCTAGTACTTTTATGTACTTCAAGTATTTTGGTTTACTTTAAGTACTTTGTTTTACTTCAAATACTTTGTTTTACTTCAAGTAATTGGATTTACTTCAAGTAAAATACTTGGGTGGTATACTTCAAGTACTTTTTTAATTTACTTGAAAATGCAAGTACATTTTAATGAATACTTGGTACTTGTACTTGAAGTAATTTTTAAAAAATTAAAAACTTGGTACTTGTACTTGAAGTACTATTTAAGAGTACTTTGATAGCTCTGGTTAAGACATATTTGGGAAAATATGTTAAAATAATTGCAAATTTAGTTTTCACCTTTTTTTTTAAATAGATTTTTTTCTAGAATGTACAAACATGATAAGAAAAGGGTTTTTTTTATTTTAACTTATGCCGAAAAGAAAGGTGAATAAGACAATATGAACAATAAAAAAAACTTTTATTAAATTGAAATCCAAAATCTGCAGTTTGGGTTCTAAAAATGTATAAAAAAGAGATACACTTATCAATAATTAACAATAAAAGAAATAACTAATTTAAGTTGTTATTACAAAAAATGTTGGAAATGCCTCTATCCAGTTGTCATGCATTTCTCCGCCCCGGCCGTCCTATTATCGAGCGCGTACCCTTTTATATATCCAAAATGGTTTTTATGGTTTGGCATCCCGCAATTATTTTGTTTCTTAAGTCCTTTTTTATGCATAGGTGTGCACCAGTGACTTTAGATGTACCCATAAAAGAAATCCTAACTGGTTAAGTCATAGGTGTGGACTTCCCCGACCGATTCACTCATAAGAGTGAACTAAATTTAGATATATATGTTTTCTTACTACAATACTGAAATGATATCATCATGCAATAATTATACTTCATTTTCTAACACAAGTAAAATGTCTTTAGGCAAACGAAGTAATTTCTTTGTGAAAACTGTCTAAACCGCCAGATAAGAAGAATAAACCAATTAAACAGTCACCAATAATGCCGGTCCTCATATTAATAGAAAACTAATAACATTTTTTAGAGTAAAAATACCTATGCTAAATTTTAAAAACAAAAATTAAATCTTATTTTAATTATGTTAGAAACACTATAAAAAAAACAGTTTAGCGTATTTTCGAATCCGTCTGTCAGTGTAAAATACTTATAAAGGAACCAAAAATTTAGAAAATAAAATAAAAAATCTAATTATTTTAATAAAAGAAAACAATTTCGGAAAAAATAAAAATTCAGGAACCGAAAAAAGTAAAACCCTGTAAAAATTTTAAAAAATGCTAATAGTTATTTTCTGGTAATTAGTTTTAGTGGACTGTGTGCCAAATTTAAATTCAAGGGAAGAAGTTAAAAAAACAAACTAATATTTTAACGCTCTGTGCCTGTAACAGATCCTGCATTTCAAATATTTTATTTATTATAAATGTGCCCTGTTTTATATTATTGAATAAGCATAAAAGTTATTGGCTAAGAATAGTTACATAGCTTCCGTAGAAGTATCTGATCTGAGTACAGTACATTCCACAATAATTCGTTGATTTCTCGTTTTACCTGCTACTGTTAGTTGTAAAACTTAATAAACTTTGGGTACCCGCATGTAGGTAAGCCTTAAAATTTCCTTTATTTATTATTGTACCTACTTTTTGGTGTATTATGTAGGTTAAAGGCAAATTGCGGGTGTTCTATATAAGCAGAGTCTTTTCATCTTAGTGCATCAGTCGTTTGGAGTTTGTCAAGGTATTTTCGTGTGTGTTATTGAGCATTCAAAATAACTAACCTAAACTATTGATTTTAGTAGGTAATCAGGACCTGTACCCTTTCAAAAGATGCGGTGTCTACACAATAGATATTTGTCAGGCAACTTATTTATGGCTCGGTTTTGCACTGAGGGTTGTTGTATAAATTTTTAAATTTTATTGCGGTCGAGAAATCAACGAATTATTGTGGAATGTACCATATACAGTGACGTATTCGGACTAGAAAAAGTTGAAAAGTCAATTGTTTAATATAAAATTTAATAAAATTCTTTAGGTAAATTCCCCCAAAATTACTTAATGTGTTTCAAAAACTGCCCCCTTCTCAAAGCATACGCCACTAGACGTAAATAAATTTATAAGTATCAGCATTTTTTACCAAATAACTACTTTAAAAAAGTTTTAAAAGAGTAAATACGTGGTGGCACTACCGTAATGTCTAAGAGGTACTGTAAAATGCGATACACTGCATTTTTTAGTACTTGCACATCGTTGATGGTAGTAGTAGGTTAAACCTTTAACACACCCACAGTACTTCGCGTGCTGTTCTAAAGAAAAAGGAAAAATAAAATATCCGTATTTTTTTAAATATAACATATGAATTAGTTAGAAATTAAAAAACACTTTTCTTCTCAGCGTGTTGTAAGTAAAATAGCGTTATTTTTTTATTTAACGTTTCGTCTTCAGGCACTCATTATTAAGAGTACCAGAAATAAGAACCTGATTTTTTATACAATTGTTTAAAAAGCCTTTTAATACTTTAAACAATGTTTAGGTGTTTTAAAAGCGGGTAAATTGTGCAATATAATTTTTGCGTAAAATGAAAAAGTTCAATGCAATTTAAAGGGCTTTCTTTAAAGAAAATTTGGTGATAAAAATAAAATAAAACTAAAATTTTATTTTATTAATAGTTGTAAACAGAAAAAATAATATTTTGGTGCTTATATTACCTTATTGTTATAATAAATATTACTGGCTAAAATTGTGATGGTCAGCAAATAATATAACTTTTAAAGTACAGGGTGTACAACTAAGAAAGGAGGCCGGCTGTATCTCAGAAAATATTTATCGCACAGCGTTGGGGAAAAAATATTGTTAGTAAAAGTGGTCAAGAGAAATAGCTTGAAATTATTTTCAAGTTTCTGAAATGGCCGCTAGGGGGCGTAACTGCAATCTTGAATCTACCTGATCTTTAAAGTCGAGGATAATCTAAACCTTTTTTGTTTAACAATTTTTGCTATATCTCTAAAAATAAAGTGGTGGGGGGTATTCAAAGGTTTCCGTCAAACACACCCTGTATCTTCGAAACGGCTGAGCCGATTTTAACAAACTTGGGCTAGTTGCAAAGAGCTATTCTTGGGCTATAAATCTTAAAATATTTAAAGTTTTGTTAGTTTCACACGTCGCCGCTAGAGGGCTTTTTTCGACATTTCGACAGAAAAGGTTTATTTTCTCAAAAAAACTAAATGCATTGGTATAATTTTTTATTTATGAAAAAGTAGCTAAATAATGCCTAAACAAGGTCGCGAAAACTGTAACTCGATATCTTATTCCTTACCTAAAATTTAGGCCAAAGAAAACTTTATTCGTCAATATCTCAAAAAATATAAAAGCTACAAGAAATATTACATAACATAAATTATGTATTTTTATAAAACCTTTAATTTAGGTTATAAAATATTTTCGTCTAAATGCAATACTTTACGAGTTGTAATCAAAAATCGAATTTTCAGGATTTTTTCAAGGTACACCCCTAGAATTCGCTTTTTTGATTATAACTCCTAAAGTACTGCATTTAGATAAAAAGATTATTTAACCTAAATTAGAGGTTTTGTAATAATACACAATTTATGTTTTATAAAATTTCTTGTAGCTTTTATAGTTTTTGAGATATTGACGTATAAAATTTTTTTTGGTTTTAATATTAGGTAAGGGACAAGATATCGAGATGCGGTTTTTGCGAGCTTGTTAAGGCATTATTTCGCTACTTTTTCATAAAAAAATATACCAATGCATTTAATTTTTTTGAGAAAATTAACCATTTCTGTCGGAATGTCAAAAAAGCCCTCTAGCGGCGACGTGTGACACTAACAAAACTTTAAATATTTTAAGATTTATAGCCCAAGAATAGCTCTTTTCAACTAGCCCAAGTTTGTTAAAATCGGCTCAGCCGTTTCGAAGATACAGGGTGTGTTTAACGGAAACCTTTGAATACTCCCCACCACTTTATTTTTAGAGATATAGCAAAAATTCTCAAACAAAAAAGGTTCAGATTATCCTCGACTTTAAAGATCATGTATTTTTTTGTTAGGTTAATATGGCAAAATTCACAGAAACATCACTTTTTTAGATTCAAGATTGCAGTTACGCCCCCTAGCGGTCATTTCAGAAACTTGAAAATAATTTCCAGCTATTTCTCTTGACCACTTTTACAAACAATATTTTTCCCCAACGCTGTGCGATGAATATTTTCTGAGATACAGCCGGTCTCCTTTCTTAGTTGTACACCCTGTACATCATTACAAGAACTACCCACGAAAAAGGTTAAGAAGTACCAATCTAAAAAACCCTATAAAATTACTTATAGTACCACAACGTCTGCTTAACAAAATCAAAGGTTTCACAAAGTACGTGTGTACAAAGTCAACATTCTACCTCTTTTAAAAAAACTAAACCAAAGCAATGCTTGAAAAGAATAGCCCTTACAGTAAAATGTTCAAAACATATTTTAAATATTAAAATTGTATTAACTAGACGTGTTTCTAATTAATCAAACGCAGCATTTCTTGGAATCTAACCCATGCTTCATTGTTTCTCCCTCCGAAACATTTTTTATCTTTATATATTGACAATATATAAAGTGCCAAAATAAGTTTAATTAGTTTTAGTGTTTTAATTCCTTTAAAAGGATGCGATTACTTTATTCACCCATGTATTCTTAGTTATCCTTAACCATTGTTAAGCAATAATTTAAGAAAATGTATACTGTTTGCTTGTATTTTATGTTGAGAGTAGTGCTCCCTATTTTTGGTTTGCGAGAAGTTTTTAAGATATTTTATAAAATTCAGGTAAGTTTAATTGTTAAAGTTTTTTTTTTGTTAACTTACAGATGGAATCTTATTTCAAATGAAATATTACTTACGGTGCCTCAATATGTATATTTATTTTCAATAGCTAGTAAATTTCACCCCTCGTTCAGTCGCTTATAGCGTTGTAAATGGAAATAATTCCATGGAAACGGAAATATTGGAAATTTCCGAAGATGACTCGGAAATATTGAAAATTTTGGAAATATCAAAAAAAAGGAATGCGTTTTAAACCATCAAAACAAAGATTTCTATATATTTCTTATACTTTTGTGCAGTACAAATTTCACACTAGAAAAATAATTTCCAAAAAAGTACGTATACTATTACGACTACGAATAATAAAATCTCGTACTTTGGAAATTTAACTCGTTTCTCAAAATCACTCGAACCACGCTCTCGTAAATTTCCGGCCAAATCTGAACATTTATGGTATTACCTATGATACACTTTCATTAAATGTTTCGTTTTTTGAGTTTTGTAGTTTTTATTCCTATATTTCCATATATTTCCAAAGTTTCCTGATATATTTCCAGAAATAATTCCAAATATGTATTTCCGGAAATTTTCCATAGCTAGTCGCGTATATTGACTACAAAAAATAGCAGGACCTTGTTTACTGTTTAATTTTTAAAGAAAAAAGGGAATAATATAGGTAAAAATTAAATTATTTTTTAAACTTATTTAATACTCTTAAAAGGTGGAGGTAGGGGCGGCACCCTTCGCCCCCACCCCCAGCATATGCTACTGTATGGTATGCTTTTTAAAAAGAATAAATTCATAGTAAATCCAAAGCTCATTATTTTTTTTTATTTTTATCATTTTTACCGTTCTCAAAAATACTACCAGTTTTTTGTCAATGGTAAATGATACTAAAATCCCAATGATAAATTTACAATAACTGGACTATTATGAACTTACAAGTAAAACAACTCAAGTATCTTTAATAATTTTTTTTTAATGTATTAAACAAAAGCAATAAAAGGTTTTTATTAAACATCCAAATATGGGTACAATAACAGCACATAAATATATTTTGAATCTGAAAAATTTGTGTCGACATTTTCAGGGTTACGTATAGAACATACGTCGTTATCTATAAATTTATTTTTTGGGTACCCGCCAAAAGTAATAAATAGAAAAAATAAACAATACACTTTTTACTAGTTTACAAAATGAGATTTAGAAGCAAGATTTTCCAAACATTTACACGCCTCATTTATTTTTTCGTTTACAGATTTTTAGGCAAACCGTAGAATTTATTTTAAAATTGTAATAGGGTAGAATTATTTTGTATGCAATACTTTAACATATAAAGTAGTAGCTTTAAAGGTCAAAAGTGGAGTTCCACAAGATTTAGTATTAGGTTTACTCCATTTTATACAGGGTAATTTCTAAGTTGAAGCTTTTTTGGACTGTGTATAAAATTCGTTAAAATAAGCAACTTTTTTAAATAAATTTTTTCAAAAACCCAAAACTACATAGGTACATTAATTTAAAAGTGTATCTAGTCCAGGCCTGGGCCTTAAAAGATATTTTATTTCTTATTTACGTTTTTTTTTTGTTAATCACGCAATATGAATCAGTCGCAGTGCTTTTACCGGACGAGGCGAGGATTAATTTTAATTTTAAATCATTGTTAAATCGCAAAAATTGCACAATTCAAAAACAATGAATACGTGGATATATTCCTTATTTATAGAGAGTGTCGTTAATCTGCGACCGTTGCTTCAAGATTTTACGCACGATTGTTTTCCTTGCGGGCTTATTCTGGACCCAAATACTTGGGTGGTTGCAAGTCAAGTCGGTTTAAGTAAAAAAAAAAGTGTGGACAACATTAGGGAAAAATCACGTTCAACGTGTTCAAGCACTACAGCCCAAAGACTTCTTGGTCGGTGACAACTTACTTAAGACAGGACCGTATTCGACACACTTAATGAATGTAAGTTCCTGATTTTTTAGTATTGTGAAACAAGTTATTCAAAAAAGTTGTTTATTTTAATGAGTTCTATATACAGTTAAAAAAAAAGCGTCAACTTAGGAATCACCCTATATATCAACGACTCTTTTTGCCAATAAAACCAAAGTTCCTTATAAATCAGCTGATATCACATAATACTTCAGGTTGTTCAATATGTTATGTCGTTCAATAAAAAAAAATATTGTTTTATTCAATCTTTTATTTTATTATAAACTAGATGAAAAGCCTGTCTCCGCCAGGCGAGAGACAATATTAAGTAGCCTCTGTCTCCGTAAGACGCCTTCCGTACGGCTAACGGTAAAAAAAACACTTTTTTGCTATTTTTGTCCCGGGGGCGAAATTCAAAAAACGGGCTTCGTTAGGTTCTAGCCACTGCTAAAGACTACCACTGTGCCAAATTTCATGATTTTAGCTCAAGCCATAACTCTAGAATCACGTGGACAGACAAATAAATATATATATAGGTACCTACCTACATATAAATATATCCACATTAGTAAATTATATATATAGATATGCGTCCACGGCCGCTATTGGCTCGTCCGATAAAAATACGTTCCACACGCATGAATTTGTTGAGGTATAAGAACGGGCCCAACTCAGAGGAAGCACAATCTGGCGAATTGGGTGGACGTTTCAACAATTCGTGCTTTAATACACTAATTTTCTCCATGGTTTTTTGAGCTGCGTGGGAGAGCGATAAAAAATTATATTTTTCTTCTGTAAACCAGATCTTTTCTAAAAAAACTGTTGCTTTCAGTTGATCCAAAAGGTTACAACACTAATCTGAGTTTATTGTTTTACCCGTTTAAAAGTAATTTAGAAACAAAATTCCTTTGCATCCCAAAAAACTTATGCTTACATAAGCTTGGCAGCCTATAGTTTTGATATAGGATCATGGTGGTAGACCCCAATCTCATCCATAATGACGACAAAATCCTTTTTATTCTTTCTAAAACGCTCCAAATATTGCTTCAAAAGTCACCTTCGAATGTGTTCCTGTTCTTTTGTTAGTAAATGTACCAGCCCTTAAGCACACAGGTTTCTAAAACCCAAAACTTTAGCCAAAATATTGCTAACACTGCCTAATGAAATCTCTAAGGATTATGTTAAATCATATCCTGTATTTTTGCTACGACTTCTTGTGTTGATGCATTTTTGGACGTCCTTCACGTGGATCATCGTTAAGACTTCTACTACCATTAATGGCGAAAAGCCCTTATACAGTTTTAATAATTGTTTATGAATTTGTTTTGGTGCTATACCTTCCAAATATAAAAAATTTATCATTACACGATATACAATATTTGTCGTAAACCCATTTCGTAGCATGCTAATACTAGCTGGTACCACTCACTATATTTTTAAAACTATATTAAAAGAACGACGACTGGAAGAAGACTTAATCCAAATATTTAAAATATTAAAATGCCCCTATTTACCTAGAAGAGTTAACATCTATCAGTTTAAGAGAAGAATAGAGCTCCTAGAAGAATACACTTTTCAAAATATTGTAGGTACCCATTACCCAATAAGAAAAGTGAATAAAAAACACAAGTTCGTTGGTACTTAGTTGCCTACTTTTGTTAATAAAAATTAAAACAATAAATAAATTATATATTATTGGGGTAAATGCCACTTTTTATTCATAATGAATATTATTAAATCCTTAACAAGTAAATATTTAAAATTATCAGTTTTATTTTTAAAGAGGCAACATAAAAATATCTATTACAAAATATTTTAAAAGCATATAACTTGAAAGCTATCCAAAATATTAGTTTGAAAATAAATAAAAATTCCATGTTTTTGCGAATCTCCAGAACCTTTGGAATTTTTGCGTAGGAGTATTGGACGAGTAAAATATTTTCAAAAAATTTGGTGCATTCAACACTTCTTGTTTACGTTTACTTAAGTCAAATCTAAAAATGTTTAATCAAAAAATTTTTTGTAGTAACTGATCAAAGGAAGTGCGTAACATTTGAAAAACAAAAAAAAATAACGAAGAATCTTAACGAATTAATACAATAAATTCTAAAAAGATTATTTTTAATAAAGTTTAATATCTCCCTTTATTTTCTTAAGGATAAAATACTGCCGGTCTCTGTTTTAAAATATACCTATATAATTAATTGGCCTTACTTTTAAACAAAACCTAAGTTATAAAACTATCCCAAATTGCATGCGTCTATAATTATTCACTTCTATTGATTTTTTTTTAACTACCCTGTAGTTTAAAAGTTAAGAAGTATGATGGGTCATACGTTTATAGATTTTTTTTCTTATTTTCATGCAAGGTGGCCGTTTGTAAAATGCTTCGCAATATCAAAAAATCACCCTGTATATAGATTTCCAAATGTTATAAATACAAAAACAGATCGTTTTAAAGAATAGATGTAATGCGCTGGCAACAGCTAAAAATGCTAAAAAGTAGATAAAATGCATACTAGAGCTCATTTTTTTAAATTAACTACTAATTACGCAACATTTTTTAAAGTAATGCAATTATCAATCCAGATGTAAAAAAGACCTTTGAACTCAGGGCTTCCAGGTTCTTTAAAAGACGGCTCTACAAGGGCGTGAAAGCCCACTAAAGTCGTGAAAGGCGAGTGTGGATTGGTTTCGCAGCATGGCGTTCTCTATTCGATGTCGGTTTTTGGGCCTGCGACAAAGAGAAACAATGAACGCAACCGCGAAGATTGAGAGTTTATGGAAAAATATTCTTCGCGCAGAGATCTGACACCAATCTCGGTCAAAGTTCGCAGCCGAGCGAGTATAGAACCGCTAGGTTTTAAATTTAAAAAGAATTTTACAAACACAAAGCACTTAGGGTCTACCCGGCTTTCTTTGCAGATATCCTAACGAAGTTTTTAGTTACTAACAATAATATTTACCACCACAATCATTATATGTTTAATTTATGTACCCCATGATAGCAAAATGTATTTCCCATACAAAAGGTACCGGATTAAAAAATTAAATAAATATATGACAATTATTCTAAAAATGAAAAAAAAATTCTTTGCAGTTTCTTTTAATCTATGCCAAAACGAAAACGCGGAAATCTAACTTGAGTAAATGTTTCGCGCTCATAAACTTTGTTCTAAATTCGTTTGTAAAGAAAGGTGTTCTATTTTAAGGCTACCTACCGTAAATATAGATGTTGCGCTGTCATGTCTCAAATTAAAACTCAAAACGACGTATTTTACTTTGTTTTAGTTTAATTTTGTATTTTAACCTTCCACATAAAAGGTCATGTTTTGTTTCTGTACTAGGAAAGTGTGGGAAATTTACAAAGCTGCGTGATTTAAACTTTCCACATTTTTAAGCATAATAATATGTCGTTTTAAAATTGAGTATTGCGTTTAAAAATTTTACTCTTGATGTAGATTACTAAAATTTAAAGGTAGACAGAACTTGTCTCTTCACCCCAACATGTAATTTAAAGACAATAAACAGAAGTTGGATAATACAATACGATTTTGTCTAAATTTACTGCGACCTACGATTTCCACATAGGTCCGATCAGACAGAGATAGGCGATCTTTGATGTCATGATAAGCGTTTAATGTAGTGTTGATCCATGAAGCCGACGCCGACGCGACGGTTACTCTGGACACGTGGTCTAACGTTGTCTTGATAAAAAAAAAATGGTGTTCGATCGTTTCAAGATACGAAACTATTTTCTGAATGTACGAAAAGGTAGCTCTAATACTTCTAATAAAGGCTAGATGTGTTATGTTACCGTATCTGATGTCACCTCATACCATTCTTCATATCAAACTGTGGATTATGTCTTTTACGACGTCGCCATCACTAAAAATTACCTAGTTCCATTCTTGATCCCACAGATCCGTCTATGCTCAGGACTCAATAGCAAGACTTTGGGGCGGTAAGAAAAAAGCCCAAAACGTACCCCCATTACCCTTTCGTATTCTTGTAGTTACTGATTCACGATCGGCCGAGTCGAACTAAAGCGATCTCTAAGAGCCAAAAGTGTTAGTCCACGATCTTGATGTCCTATTGTTCCCCTACGACATCCGGTGCCTCTGCTCTGTGTCCTCGGCCTTCTTGGATCCATGCCCAGTGCCGGATTAAGCAAGCACGGGGCCCCTATCAACTTCTATCAAGGGACCCTTGATCTGCTGTGGGTTCTTAAGTATAAAGTGGTAAAAAAAACAATTAATAATATGTTTATTTGCCATCTATAGATTACAATTTTATTGGTGTTTAATAGTACAATAGATCACTATAGGCCCTGTTGGGCGCTGACAATTACAAAAAGCCGCCACAGAGATCGCCCTCGCAAATTGGAATAACTTTGATAAGAAACTAACAAATTTAAACTGACCATACTACACAAAATATGTAAAGAATGTTTTCTTAGTACATATTTTAAAATCTATATTTATTACAAAGTATATTATATTTTAAGAATAGTTAATATTATATTTTATCAATGGTGTTCGCTAAGGCAGAGGTGGGCGGACTTTAATACGCGGGACCCGTAGCGATTGCTACTCTTGCTACGTGCTTAATCCGGCACTGGTTTACCGTATGAAATTCGCCAAGGAAATAGTCGGTTACCGATTGTTCGACGTGGATTGTTTAGTAGCAAAAATTGTAACGTTTCACGTTTTTGGGTCATCAAGTAAATTCAGTATACCACATCTTAATAAGTTTCACTCAAAAAAAATACGCTCAGGCAGAGATGAGTGGGTTTAAGTATGCGGAGCTCACATTCGCGCGGAGCCCGTAGCAATTGCTACTTTTGCTATGTGGTTAATCCGGCACTGTCCATGCCTGATAACATCTTAAAACCGTATCTAAGAATGAGTTTGTTATTCTCTTAATTTCTCTAATGACTCACGTAAGCCTACGATTCGCCACCTCTCAGTCATTAGGCAAGTGAATATGATCGACTCTTCCTTCGTACTCGAGGCATACTCTTTGTTAAAATTAAAGCCCTTTAAGGCCTAAATTACTGTTTTTTAATCAAATTTATCCCACTGGAAAAAATAGAATGTGATATTACCCTTCTGTCTGACAATTCACACGACACGGTCCGTTTTTACCAGCAGGATAAATTCGACTAAAAGAAATTAAAAATTTGGGCCTAAAACAAACATTTTAAATGCTAAACCACAAATGACAGCAAAAATTCGTAAATTTGTAATTAAACAAGTTCAAAAACACCCTTGAAATCAGCAAGGTAAGCCATAGATACGCCAAAACTTAAATTATTCTTTACTAAACGAGAATAAATACGCTTACCAAACATTGCTGAAATAGGATTACAAATACTAGGTGTTTACCGTTCTTTGTCCCTTAGTACGACATACTAGAGCTTTCCATACTTTTTACATTTTCACTACAATAAAAACTATTTCCAACAGATTTTACACTCTATTGATATTTACGGTTACTCAAATCAATCTTTTTTCTTTCGATTGTTTTTTGCTTTAATGTATTGTCAATTAGTTGCATATCCAAATTGTGCATTTTTCAATGGCTGAAGATAGTTGAAAATATTGTCCTTTATCCCTAAGAGAGCTCTGTGCTTAATTTTTATTGTAAATTCTTGTTGAATTTAACGTCTACATCTGAGATCTTTTGCATTGTAGTAAATATCCTGATTTCGTACATTTATTATGACAAAATTGTATTTTATACACAGGGCTGTATCTAGGCGGTGGCAAGAGGGGCGCAAAATCGGCTATGAAAAACATATATTTTTTCATCAGTTGTCAGTACCGTAGTCATATTATTATTATTTTTTATTGACCAAATTATTTAAATAAATTGCAACAGAACAATTTAATAACGAATTTATAACTTAGATACTTAACTTAATTATTTTTAATATAATTAGACTAAAAAAATGTATAAATTTTTAATAAAATATCAATTTATTCTGATATCTACAGCAAGAATGTAACTCTTTCGGCCGAGTGATGATCGCGTTGATAAATTTAACAATGGACTTAGCAATTGTTAAAAGTTAACAACGGTTTTGAATGTTTAACAAAACGTCATTGTCAGTGTGTTATTCAATGATTTTAGTAGGCAACCTGTCAAAATCTGACATTTTGTTAAACATTCTAAACCGTTGTTAACTTTTAACAATTGCTAAGTCCATTGCTAAATTTAACAACGCGATCATCACTCGGCGTTTGAGTTCTTTTCATATTTAGGCTGCGGATAAATTAGTATTTTATACATTGGGGGTAGCACTATTTTTTTTGGTTGTATAATATTCAATTTATTAAATTATAAATGTTACGTTTTAGTAGGCCTGCAATTTAAAGTATGTTTGTAACTACGATTTTATTGTTGAGAAAATTTATTTTAAGTTTATTTATTCGCAAATGTAAGGATGTTTAGTTAATTTACATTTCACTTCTTTCAGTTAGATACCAACAGTAGTTTTTTGTATATCATGTCTCTTTTAAATAGTAGGCTAATATTTTCATATAAAGAAAATATAGAATTTGACACGAATTCCACCACAAAATTGGTATTTTAAAGAAAAGAAATTCTCGGTTCAAAAAACTTTAAACCTGCAACTTTTCACTTTAATTTCGTAAAATTCCCGGGTAATAACGAAATCCTCGTTTTTGTTGGGGGGTACTCCATACTCCCCAAATCCCCTGGTGTGTGGGGGGCTCAAATGTTAAGCCCCGCCAAGGGCGCGGCCATACCTAGATACGGCCCTGTTTGTACATGGTCATATTTTTCATCTGACGAAAATTAAACAGAGAATCTGAAAGGCAACTTAAGAAAGTTAATTAAAATAAAACAAAAAAACATTAGACTAAAATGTTCGTAATCGGACGTCCTGTTTATTTATTTATTTTTTTTTTTTAAAACGACCTATTTTTTTGATACGTTTTAATAAAAATAATGCATTAATTTGTAATAAAAAAAATATTTTGAGTCATAAATATGAGAAATAACACTGGACTTTGACAGGATATTCACTTTTTGTGTATTGGCATTTTTGTTACCTTTTTCTATTTTATAATTTAAATTGCACCTTCGCCCTGTGAAAAAGGCTAATAAAAATGTTAGGTTCCAATAAAAATTCCAATCAAAAAATGTCCAGATAGAAATTCTATCATAACCTAACTAATAAATTCTCATAAAAAAAACATTATGAATTCATCGGTAATCTTTTTAGCAAAACAATAAGTCGAAACTGCTGATACTTCATTTTTCTTGTCTTTCCATTTTGTTTTTTGATCATAATCCCATGGAAAACTATACAAAAAACATGAATCCATTATTTTTCGTCAATCTGTAAGTATCCGGAATTGCTGTTTTAAAAACACAATAGCTTATCATAACTTCCAATCAAACATCGTATTTTATTAGGATTTATTAGGTTTATCCACAGGGTGGTTTTTTTCACGGAAAAAAAACCCACAAATATGACCCCGTTCACTCCTTGTTGGGTGATCCTGTACAAACTATTGTATTAACTATGAAAACACAGTCTATTTATATAAAAAATAATTTAATCACTTTTATCATGCTCATTTTAATTATTCATGAAGGAATACTAATTTTAGTTTTTGGGGATACCTCGTACAAACAATAAATTTACAACTAAATTCCTGTTTAAAATTCCTGCACCATTAAAATACCTATAATTTACATAATAACTCTTACATCTCTTTGATTCCATTGTTTAGTATACCAGACCTGTTTAAAGTGTAAATTATTTTTATATCACCATATGATTTAAGCACCCAAGTATTTAGGCCGACCGAAGTGCCAAAAAAATAGATGTTCTGCATTTTCCAAACAATTTTCTATCTTGTATATTTTTCTAAAGTGCATTTCATATAATATATTTTGTAAGAAATAAGGTATTAAATTAGTTTATCGTCTTAAAGTATAGTGTAGCAAGCTTAAATGAAAAAAAGCACAAAACCAAAAAAAATAAATTAAATATATAAATATATCCGGCCACAAAAAATGTATGTTATGATACATCGTTATTACAAATTTTGCAATACAATTTCGTTTAAAAAAATGGACAATTTTGCAAATTACGTATAAGCCCAAAATATAGTGCTTATGACGTTTCTCAGATGACTCAGATCCTAGAGATCTAAAGCTTTCAAAGACTAAAGGCCCCCACAGACCTCGTTCTTTTTAAGCAGTTTTAATAGTGGCGATTAAAAGCGTCATTAACATTGCCAGTTTGTAGGCGAAAACCGAACATAACAACATCGGTGAAAATTTCTGGCCGCGCTGAAATCTTAATCGTCAATTCGTCCGTTTTTAAATTTAAAAATTAACATGTTTGGTGCAGACTCGTTTTTAATCACGTTTTTATTAACAAATTAACACTGTTTTTCGGTGAACGACTGCAGCTTTTAAAAAGAATGTTAGTTTGTGGGACCCTTTAACATTTTTTGTTGCTGTTTTTGCATACTTATTGTGCAAAAACTATTAAACTAATTTTAACAAAAATTGGCACTATGTTTTACTATAACATAACCAAATTTTATGGTCCAGTCTTAAGAGAAATCTAAAGGGCCCCAAACATGAACAAACCTACGTATTTTGCTATTCTTTGTTTATTGCTATTTTGCAACAAGCGTTATATATTTTGCGATTTCTAACCAATCCTATCTTGTAGGACAAGTTATGAGCAATTCAGCTAATAAAATGAGTTTTTATATTTTTTTATATTTTGGGACTTAAACAAATGTTTCTGACCTTTCTGAAAGGAAGCATATCTCGATTCTTGTTTTATACATTTTTCTAACTGGTTGCACCCAACGACCATATTACTACTATACTAAACCATGGCTCACAATCAGTTTACCGAATTTGTCCGCCAAATTCAAACTCGCTGTGACGTCACCACCGGTGCTGGCAGAAAGCGCCTCTATGCGATTACTATACTATATATATATATATATATATATATATATATATATATATATATATATATATATATATATATATATATATATATAATATTAATATATATATATATATATATATATATATATATATTATATATATATATGCGAATTTAGAAAAAGCTTTTTAATGCAAAATAAGTTTTAAGCAAATTTGGATCCTATACATTTAAAAATATTATCTTTACATTCAAGAGAAGGACAATATAATTTTATATTTGTAATAAATCAAATTTAAAGCGGAAAAATTACATTATGCATGTAGATTTATTATTCTAACTGCCCTAAAACATTTTATGAAACTATTTTGGGATACTTAAAAACGAGTATATAAACATGAAAGATTTACAGACAAATTTATTTAGAAACAATAAATCACAATAAGCATAAGAAAAATATATAAATGTTTTAATTAAAGTAATTAAGAGTCACAATTAATTTTATTATTTACGGTCATATAAACATAAATTTAAAAGTAAAACATTAAACGAGAATAAATCACCTGCCCTTACAGATGATATAAACTAGAAAACATATATTTTAATTTATTCAGATTTTTTTTTATTTACAATTTTTTTATTTCTCTAACTCTAACTTTACTCCGTTCACAGGTATTACTATTTTTCCTTTTTTAAGTCAGTGCTCTTTTGGAAGGTATATTTTAGGATTACGTATGTAGAAAAAGTGTAAAATAGTGTAAAATATTTATGAATAACAAACAGACCTTATATTAGACAAAAGGCCTATTTGCTTAAAAAATTGTGGCCATTTACCTTTTTTGTCCTAAACTAAATTGTTACACACAATAAACAAAACGAAACGAATGTTTATTTGTCTTCTCTAGTCAAACTACACTAAGAGTACTTTTATAAACGCCAATTGTTTAACAAAATCACAACAGAAACCAGAAAACCCTTCAAATCACACACGATCAAATGGCCCAATGAATGTAAACAAAACTATTCAGCACTGGTGGTGACGTCACAGCCGCTCCCTGCTACCGCTAAATTTTCCAACGTACGTTAAATGGAACTGAGCAATGCTGTAGTATATAGTCGTTGGGTTGCACCAACAATTTAAAGAAACCCTTAGCGTTAAATCTCCAATTTAGCCAATCACATTGCTTTTTTGGACATTTTAGGATTAAATTAATCCTTAGTACACATCCATATTATGTCATACAGTTGTAACAAAAACTGTGCTCAATTCAACCTGAACTGGATATTTTTTTGGTGAATTCTAAACTGTTATTACTCGTTAAAAAATAAAAAAAAACAAAATATTTTTCCTATTTTAAAATTTGAATAAGTAAGATTATACCTTTTGATAGGAAAAAAAAACGTTACATTTTATGTGAATAGAAAATAATATATATATATATATATATATATATATATATATATATATATATATATATATATATATATATATATATATATATATATATTATAAATATATATTGTAAAAACCCAATTAAAACTTTCTGATTCATACAATGCGTTCTATTAATTTTTGAAAAAAAGGAAGATATGCTGCCGCACCCTGTATAATAGAAATTTATACTTATTTATTTTTGTTTTATTCTAATTTTTTAATATATTTGACTAATTATATATAATAACGAAACTATACCCAAAGTTTTTCTTCGTAATTTAAAGTAGTCAAATTAAAAACCTATAGTAAAGGCAAAAGTGCACTTTTATAAAACTTGGTTACTACAAATTTATATGGGAAAAACATTTTGTTTCTTTGAGTTAAGCTCAAAAATAAGATCAAAAAAGTTTTCTGTCACGAAAAAATTCTATAAAATAAATGTAATTTCTTATTAGTTACCACCTACCAATTCCGCAAATCAGGTAGAATTCTGCTATAAACGGAGCGAGATAATTAGACATTTAAATAATATAAACAAAGACACAAAATTATGTTATAGAAGTCTATAGTGCACAGAATCAAAGATCAGAAAAACAATCTATAAATTAACATTTTTTTCTTAAAGACAATGACTGCGATAGGTAATAAGTGTGTTCTTCTTAGGAGCATTGTTATATCCATCAAAACAATAGTTTTTGTACTCAAAAATTTGTTTACTGTATAGAAATGAACAGCTTGCCAAAGCTCCTGATAAGTATAAAAGCGCACCTTGCACTTAAGCCATTTATTTATAAAACCAGGTAAATAATTTACGTCGACAATCTCACGCGATTTTTACGCCCAAAAATAATTAAAACCTAAAAGAGCGGACTCCAAAAATTAAAACTTAAATATACTGAAGGACAAGGACATTCGTACTATTGCCGCGTGATTTTTCTGTCTTGCGCATGTCGAATTTCACGTTTCACTCGGGAAAATCTAGTCGCCTATTTTGGCTACGCGTGTCCCGCGCCTCGTTGCTTTAAAAACGATTTTCATCTGTTTTACAGAGACGGAGAAACAGGTATACGTATTTAGAAAGAGAGAAACAAAAATAAAAGGAGGACATAAGAATGCTACATGACACAAACGCGTGTTAGTTGGCAATGTTTTTCTCGTTGGTAAATTAATGGAAAAATCAAAATCAAGATTTTTTGGAAAAATGTAACACTTCTAAAACGGGGGAGAATAATTAATTACTTTTATTGAATTTATCGAGGCATTTGTGTACCAATTTTAGTGACTCTGAAGGAGTTCAATTGACGCTGTAAAAAAGAAAACACAGCAAGGAAACATAACACGAAAAAAAGTCCAAACTTTGCGAGCGTTTTAGATAAATTGCTTTGGAGTTATTTTTGGATCAGAGAACGGCAGATGTTTTGACGAATCCGATTCTATAATGTGCAAGGTTGGCATAATTAAAAATAAACTACTTAGAGTTAATTTAAAAAGTAAGGCTTCAGGTTAATACAAAAAAAGTCATACAAATGACATTACGGCATATTAGAATTAAACTAATGACTTCCGAAAACGCCCCCCCGCCCCTTCGATTTGTCTATAACTTTGTAAAGAACTTCCTTACAGCATAAGAAACAGTTTTTAGATGGCTTTTTGGCGGCAATAATAACACCCGTGGAAAAATCAATTTTTTGTCCATTTTTTTTTATTTCTTTTCTCTTTTTAATTAAACAATTGAACAATTAACAATTATTACAGTAACATTTTTAAAGTACCGAAAACGCCCCCGTTCCGATTTATCTGCCACTTTGCACAGGACTTTTTTATAGCATAAGAAAAAACGTTTTCATTTTTTATCTTTCTTTTCTTTTTTTATTTAAAACTGACCAGAAATGCCCAGAACTAACCAAAACTAACCCACCAATTAATAAAATGGTATATAAAGTATATTTAAATATACTTTAATAAAATGTAAAAATACCATACACAGTGAACTAACTAATTTTGATTTATTTTTAATTAATTTAAAAAATATTTAATACGATATAAGAATTTTTATATTTTATTAAAAACTTTTTGTCTCAGTTTTATCCATGCTTAAATAAATTTGTCAACTTTATTATAAAAAAAAACTGTATGGATATATTTAAATATACTTTATATACCATTTTATTAATTGGTGGGTTAATTTTGGTAATTCTGGTGAGTTATTTTTGGTAAGTTCGGGTTAGTTCTGGTCAGTTTTGGTTTAAAAAAAATGCTTTTTAATATTTTTTTAAAACCTTTACTACTGCCGCCAAAAAAACCTCTGAACAATGTTTCTTATGCTATAAACAAGTCCTGTGCAAGGTTACAGACAAATCGGAGAGGGGGCGTTTTCGGAAAATTAGCCAAACTAATTGTTAGAAAATAGTATTGCTAAGACAAAAGAATATCGTCTTTGTGTCGTCTCTCGTCTCTCGTCTCCCTCGACCAGTATAAAAATTTTTAAATCGAAATAAAAATATTGTAAAAGGTTTCAATATATGTATATTTAGCTATACATATAATATATATATATATATATATATATATATATATATATATATATATATATATATATATATATATATATATATATATATATATCAGGGTAAGTATGTGAAGTGGGACCCCCCATTTATTGCTTTAAATATTCAAATTGAAAAGAAATGTTTGATACAAAAATATTTTGGTTTTTGCTGCTCTATATTTTGCGAACAACGTTATGTATACAGGGTGTATCAAAAAGCCCGTACAAGGTCAAAGTTAATTTTTTTAAATGACTCCCTATATTTTTTGTTGCATTTTTGTTTTCTGCATAAAATTCTAGATATTTTTTATCTGGCATATCATATCCCTATATTCAATTGTTTACGAGATATTCTCATTTAAATACAAATTAGGAATGAAAAAATCCGCTCATCTCTTAATGTTTTTTTACGTTTCTATGGTTTTAGCGGTTTTTGTAGAGTGACAAAACCGCCATAGTAATAATTAATAAGTAATTAGATATCACATGACAAGTAGAAATAGGTAAAACCTTAAACAAGAAAAAACGATTAAAACAATTTTTTACAGATTAATAAAACTGTCATTTTGACATTTTTATTAATCTCTATAGCATATATGGTTATATATGGCAATAATAATGGGGGTCCCACTTCACAGACTTACCTTACTTATATATATATATATATATATAATATATATATATATATATATATATATATATATATATATATATATATATATATATATATATATATATATATATAATATATTTTAAGATAAATACTTATATTAATATATTTTAATATATATATATATAATTTATATATAAATGCTATAATGACTACGTTATATTCTTTAATTTTAAAGGATGAGCTTTGAATCACCATGTATATAACAGCGCTAAATCAAATTATGTAAATTAAATAAGTTCTAAACAAAAATCTGTTAAAAATTGCAGTACTTATATCAAATTGTTTAATTTTTGTTTTTGCTTACCTTTGCTTATCTTCTTGCAGGAAGGAGGAAAGCCCACAACCACTACGAGAGTTTTTCAACGTCCAGTAACAGAAAAGGAGATTGACACAGTCTGGGACGAGCAAACTTTGAGATTATTGGTATAGCTCAATTTAAACAACTTACATATTATTTAGATTTAAAAAATTATATTTATAATAGATGTCCTACTTAATCTGTTTAATTAAAGCCTAATTTTTAAACCGTAAATTTATTTTTCCAGCTAGAGCAAAGCACTGACTACGAAGAGCGCAGAATTGTAAGAATTCGATTACGCCAAGTAATGGCGGAACAAGAAGGTAAAAAAACTTTGTATTATTAAATTACAAATTAAATCTATACTCCAAAACACTCTAACGACTTAACGACTTACTTTTACATTTATGCGCACTTACCCAAATAACTCATCATAACTCCATAACAAATCATTATTTATTTTCCAGCCTGCACCGCTCTGGTCGACGAGGCCACCAAAAGCGAGGAACCATCGACGCCCACCACACCCACTATACCCGGACAATTAGAGGGTGAGTCTCAACTTCTACCCTTACTTCAAGGCCTTTTGGCTGCTCCCGAGAACGATATCACTCCTGATTCCGGAACGGAATCGGGCGAAGATCAAAGATCGAGTCTCATAGCCGAAGTGCAAGGTGCTTTAGAAAAACTTAGCAACTCCTTAAGGAATGATCAGACCGATATCACTCCCGAAAGAAGAAGTAGTTTGCTTCAGTTGGTAACTAAGCTCCAAGCAGGCCTAAATGGAAGTAACGCGACAGAAAGACGTGCCTCTACCATAAGCAGTGGAGGCAGATTTCAAAAAAGAAAAAATAAACAATCACGGCATACAGTTGGTGTTTCCAAGGAAGAGCTGGCTGATGCTAGGAAACTTATAGAGGAGATATCTCTTACTCCTTCAGATAGCGTTACTAAAATGAATCTAAGCAAGCAAAATAGCGAAAGCAGCGTACCAACAAGCTCTGCTAGCTCATCATACCGCAATATTCACCAACCAAAGGTGAAAAATACTACACCTAAGCCATTTAGTTCTTCAAACAGTACATCTTCCTCTGCACAGACTCCTACAGAACATTTTGATGGGTTTGATGTTCTTTTTAATGATGAAAAGGATGATAACCTAACTTGCCATGATGCAGTTCCCGTGCAGCAAAAGGCTACGCCCACATATGCTAAGACTGTTCAACAGCCCAAACCCAATTTAGAACGAAATGTTTCCGTTGATTCAAATGTTAGCATTAAATCAGCCTACAAAGCTGTACAGCAGGCCGCAGCACTGAAAAGAGAACAGTCAAAAGATATAAAAGATGATGAATCTCAATCCGAGGAAGAAGACGGGTCAAGTACTGTAATAGGTGTCAGCGACTTAGAAAATGCCTCATTGAAAAGCAATCCAATTTACTCCAAACCATCTAACTCAGTTACTAAATATGAAGAAAAGAGCAGTCGTTTTGATACTCAAAAAAAACTAAGAATGAAGAGGGCTAATACCATAGATATCCCAAAACCTATGAAGTTTTATGAGGACGAGGATGAGACTGACTCAGAACATGAAGACGATGCTCAAAAAAGACGAGACAGTTACTACGCATTAAGAGGACCAATAAATGTTAGCAACCCTCACACAAAAAAGATTGTGCCAAGTTTTGAACCAAAAACAGAATCTGATAAAAAATTTCTCGCTTTTATCAATAATCATAACGAAAATTCTGCCAACAAAGGATCAATGTGGACTAACAATAGTTCAGTATGGGGTAGCAGATTTGGAAATATTAAAAGCACATTTGAGAAGACGTCTCCAAATAATGCAAAGAGCTTTTGGAAGTCTGCCGACGATAGCATAACAAAATCGTCAACCAATCAATTTGGACCAAAAATCAGTCGAAGAAGTGCTAGAAACTTGCAACAAATGTTTGAAGAAAAGCAAAAAGAAAGCCAAAGGTCCATACCTGAAGCCAAACAATCTTTCGTCAGTTCAGGACAAGCAAAATCTTATAATGGTCCTGGACCAAAACAATCTAACATTGTTACAGGATCCCTTCAAGTTAAAACAGGTCCAGAAAAAAATTATAGAGTAGTGCCACAACCATTACCTGTAAATCAATTTTCACACGCGCCTCAAAGCGCTTTTAAACCGATTCAAAAAGCACCTCAAACATCATCAAATCGAACCTCGGTTGTTTTCTCTCCCGAAGGGGGTGAAATTTTAAAAAAGGAGATAAAAAGTACAAGTGGCTCAGCCTTTCTTTATAGTCCAAAACCATTATCCAGCTCTGTAGAAAGTTCTACAGTTACTTCACCAGTAGCCTCAAAACCATGGGCAGCTAATACGGGAAGTAGTCGAGTTCTTAGCATGGCTGCTTCTAAATTTGAACAAGCACCTACTCAACAACCACTTAAACCTAGAAAATTGAGCAAAGATATTGGTACAAAAGTATGTATGCCAAATAATCAAATTAACTCGAATGTAATTGACAGAACACCAACATATTTGGGAAAAAGCGCTGATAATAAATCTAGCACTGTTAGAAAACTTAGTGGACACTACGAAAATATAGAAAGTAACTCTGATGAACATCAAATTCAACCGAAGCAGCAAACTTACCAAATTAAAACTAGTGTAGTTGAAAGTCAGTACACACCCCCGGTTAAACACTACGTGCCACCTGTTAAAGCTCCTGCCCAGTCTACATCCATGCCTCCATCCCAAAATTACAGTATCAGATACGATCAGCCACAAAACCAAAATTCCCACCCTCATCAACAAAAAACTCCACTACCTCAACCTCAAAATTACAACATTCGATATGATCAAACTCACCCTCAACCTTCATATCCCCAAAATTACTCTATTCGATATGATAAGCCGCAAACTCAACAACCTGTAAATGAAAGCCAATCTTACCAACATACAGGACCTCAAAAGTATAACAATAATTATGACCAAACTTGCACACAAAAATATCAACCACAATATACCAATCAACAATACTCGCAGCAAACTTATAACTCACATGGCCAACAAGCTCAAAATCCACTACCTCAATCACAAAATTATTCGATTCGATATGACAAACCTCAAACAAATTTTCAGCCACCTCAGACTCCTCACTACAATCCTCAAAATTACACTATTCGATATGATCAACCTCAAATATCTCCTGTTGCTCAACAAAATCCGATCTATCAACATATACCCGGTAAAGAATCACAACAGGTGCCACAAAATTATAGTCTTTTATATGATCAGCCCAAAACCCCACCTGTGGCCCAAGAAAACAGTACTTATCAACATATACCTTGTAAGGAAACACAACCTCTTACACTGACACATGATTCAAAATATAAATCTTCACCTGAAAAAGATACAGAATATACGTCAACATTTGAATTCAAACCTTCCCAATCAAAAGCACCCGTTCAAGCTATTGAACCGGTTGTTCAATCTCCTAAGATACAAAGGCAAGTGTCAGAAGAAAGTGTGCATGAACATATTGCCGTAAGCAGTAGAGTAATGTCAGGACCAGTGAGCCAACAGGCTGTAACAGTGAGGCAAAAATCTCCTATGAACAGAGACCAACACGATATGGAGGCTGCTTTTAGCCTAAGAAATTCTTTGCAAAAAGTTAGTAAACAGGAACCAAGTCCGGAAGCTACCTCTCCTAAAGCTTCAACTGCAAGATCTCCCGCTAGATCGCCTAGCAACAGCTTCAGCTACAAACCAAGAGAACCTGCAGTTAAAAGCCCTAGTCTTAGTCAAAGCTTTAAAAGTAAAACTGGCCTCCCAACCTTTGATCCCGTAAAATATAAACCTAGCGATTGTCCAAAACCCACAGTTGCCCCAAGCACTTTTAAATTTAAAAGTACGTTTGAAGATACCCATAGAGAACCAAAAAGTTGCGGAGTGGTAAAACCAATGCAACAACAAAAGACCAATGTAATTCGCAACAACGTTACCAATGTTGTTAAATCACAAGAAAAGCTTCAGATAAACGAGAAAGGGCAATCTGTAGTAACAGGTCAATTCCATATTCCTGCAATAAATGTTAAATCACCAGAATCTCCTCGGCCTCCCACTCAGGCTCAAGTTTTAAGCAAATCTGATTCTTGGCATGAAATCTGTTTGGCACATCAAACAACCACCCCCAAACCTCCTCCGAAGTCAGGTCCGGTAAAATCAAAGTCTAGTCACACCTTAGCGGTTCCTAAAATGTTCGAGGCTGGCATGAGTAAGGACGAAATGCATCAAAAGAGAAAGACCATGGAAGCATTCCTAACTGGAAATAAAACTCCTCCAAACGAGGGAGGAGTTAAAACCATTAAACGTAGTATCAACAGAGTTAAGACGTCACAAAAGGTGTCCACGCAAAAAAGGGTCACTGGGGGGTTGAGTAGAAGTAGAACGTTGCCTGATATAATATGCCCTGAACTTTTAGATGAAAGCAATGTGGATAAGGCATTTGATGAGCTATTTGAAACCTCATAATATTTATTTAATTAGTGGCAAGATAAAGACACCCGATTATTCATTCCATTTCGATGTATTATGTGGATTTGTTGTTTTATACTGTAGATTTAGAAAAAAATGCTAACTAAGAAGTTGTTTCATTTGAAGAGATAAAAGAAAAAGTTAGAATTATCATCTAGAGAGTGGTGGGCGTACACCCCACATCATCAAGGAAATCATCACTAGAAGATTTATTAATAGAAATTGGATGACAGAGTAATTTTAGTTTCTTGAGGCGGTGTTTAATCCAGGACTGGAATGGATGAAGTCAAATCAAGTGCTTGAAAGGAGAGAGGAGGGTGAGAACCAAAATGGAATGCAAAAATGCTGTGTGGGTGTACGCTACACCTTTTAACCAAACCACCCTTATCCCTACTGACGCGAATGTCTACCTAAACGCCGCAAATGCTACGCTCGTCACACAAATTAAAACCTTTTCCCCCTCAGGAATTGTGTTCGTCCATCTTTTCTGTTCGTCCATCTTTTGTAGGGTCCATTTAGAGTATTTTTTTTTGTAGTTATAAAATCATGACTATGACTTGTAGACATCATTGTTATTTTAGTTCTGTTTGTTTTTTGTTTCTACGTACCTATTTGTTTTTTTCATTTTCTTATCACATACACTAGCACTAATAGATCGTGCTAATGCCGTAGCTACAGAGTGTTATTAAAAAGTTCTTCTGTTCGCTATATATATGGTTAAGTTGGGCATTTTTAATATTTTAATGTCTTATTATAGGAAAACCTAACCTAGACTGAATATTTTTTAATAATTCTCTGTAACAGCTGTGTTTTTACTAAAATCTCTATATCCTTTCCTATGCAACTTTTGATTTGATTTCCTTATTTGTTTTTAGTTGCTAACATCAGTATTTTCAATGTATTTTTTGCTTGTTTTTTTATCATCCAAAATGGCAGTTCTATACATCATATTAAAGTTAAAAATTTTTATTTCAGAACAAGTGGAAACAACCAAAGAAACTACGAAAGAAGGTGATGTTACTACCACAAAAGGTTAGTGCTGTTATATAAATATGTCATTATTAAAAAAAAAAACAAAACAAAATAAGAGTGGGCACTTTATTTTGTTTTTTTTTTCGTTTAGTTACCCAAAAAGTTACACAACAGCAGCAAGTAAGAACAGTGCCAAAACCTATATCACCATTCGCCAAGTTTCGCCAATTGGACAAGCAAAACAGTGTCAACAAACCCACACCTCCAAGGTAAGCATGAATATTTTATAAAATTAAATGTAATATTTTCAAAAAACTGATTTAAAAAAAACAACAAATTAAAAAGCTTTATAATTGTCTCGAAAGTTGCCTCCTCTTCGATTTTGACCAAATTTAGTATACGGGGGTTTTTTGGGGCGCTGATTATGAATCTGAAAAATATTTTCTCGACAACGTTTCGTTTTCGAAATATTCATCATCAAAGTTGAAAATCAAACTACCCTTATTTACACTATTCCTCCTTCTTTTGGCACAAAATCCTTGATTTTACACTAAATTGACACACAATATTTCACAAACACCTTTTAAAAACTTGTTTTTTTATTTATTTTACACCTTTTTTCCATTTAATTGCAAACCTAATTGCAACTTTCACACGAAGCAATGTGGCCGCAACCATGTATACACTAACAATTTTATAAGCCAATATGGCCGCTGCCTTTGAACTTGAAAGTTGGCAATTTATTGGAAAAAAGGTGTGAAATTAATAAAAATACAAGGTTTTAAAAGGTGTTTATAAAATATTGTGTGTCACTTTAGTGTAAAAATCAAGAATTGTGTACAAAAGGAAGGGGAATATAGTGAAAATGAGGTTAGTTTGATTTTCAACTTTGATGATGAATATCTCGAAAACAAAACGTTGCCGAAAAAATATTTTTTCAGATTCGTAATCAGCGCCTCAAAAAACTCCCTCATACCAAATTTGGTCAAAATCGGAGAGGAGGCAACTTTCGAGACAATTACCAAAAGTTTTAATGGTAAAATTTAACCTATCGGACTCCTCGCTGATTTTGATGATCTTCTGTCTACCGGAGTTTTTTGGTTCGCTGATCACTAATTTAAGAAAAAATTTCGACAAATTATGAGGCCTTTAAGTGTCTAACTTCAAAATAAACAAGACTTCCTAAAATTCCTTCTTCTTGAAACTGATTAGTATCAAATGGGAACATACACTTATTAGGCACTTACATATTATACAAATACACTAAAATTTACAATATTTTATTGCTTATTTTTAGTAAAAAACACCTTAAATGAATGAAGTTCTTTCTTCTCGACGCATACTTAATTATGAATTAGGCAACCATTTATACACTATTTATACAACAAATATAAAACTTGATTCATTTGTATTTTGTGTTTTTTGTTGAACATAAGCTATAAAATATTGTATTTTTTTAATATGTAAGTGCCTAATCAGTGTAAGTTCCCATATGATAGTTAATCAGTTTCAAAAAGCCCCCGTATGCAAAAACACAAAATCGGCGAGGATTCCGATAAGAAAAATTTTCCTGCTTAAATTATATAAGTAATTAAGATTATGAGCACACAATTCTGAATTTAATACACAAAAACCTTACTTACAACCAACACTTATTAAACAATTTCCATTGTCACATAACTTAGATATGTACGTTGAAATATACGCTTTTGTAGAAAATAATACATCCCTTTACAATGTGTTTTCCTTGCTTGCATTAGACTTTAAAAAAGCAGTGTAAAAAAATAATTTACTTTATTACAGTGGTCAATCGAAGTAAAAACAATTATTGATCATAAATATTTATTGCGTAGCTTTGCAGCATTTTTCTAAGAGCTGTTTCAAATTCTGAGTTCTAGTGAACTTTCTAGCAACAATTATTTCCCAAATTTTAATGACAGTTTTCATCGGATTTTTGGCAAAGGGTTGCCGCTCGGTCGTGCGATCAAGCAAGCGAGATAGAAAAGGGATAAGAGTAATTTCGCTTTGCATGCTGATATTGGTCGATGGGGCCGAGAAAGGTTGTTCTCTTATCTTATTTCTCTCTCGCAGGCTTGGCCAAGTGGCAAGGCTGCCTCTGGAAAATTGTGATAGGTCATGGTCTTAACAATGTATCTAAACAAATGGTTTCTTATGAGGAATTTTCTTTATTTTTCATTGTTGTCATATTAGTGGCAAAATGTTGATTATTTAATATTAAAATTAATTACAAACTTGCAAACTTGTGATTGTAATTGTAAATGTCTTTGTTTGTTACTAATTTAAAGAACGTCACGAATAGTCACAAAAATCAGAATCGCAAATAGCCAAAGAGATCAAAAATTAAATACAAAATGCTATAATATAACTTTAAGTACAATTTCTCATAAGAAACGCCAACTTTTTGGATACAGTATTGTGATATTTATGCACAGCTTTCCAATTGGTAGCATAAATAAGAAAGGTAGAATTTATAAACAGAAAAAAGCTTACTACATTTTTAAAAGTAGGCCAGATGTAGGTAGATTGCTATATTTGGGTGTTAATTTTTTTTTTAAGTTCTATATTTATGAAGAAAAATATTAAATAATATAAAAGATCACAATGGGCAAAAAAGTAATAATGGGAAGACCTAATGTTAGTTTTAATGGGGTCGGATTTATAAATAATCATTTATTGACTGTCTTATAAATGTTTTAAGGTATTTTTTCTTGAAATTATTTAGAAATCGGTTTTACCTACCTTATTTAAGTGGGGATAAGACTTTAAATAATAAAAATTATTGTGGCTTAAGAGGACGTCAAAAATGCACCCGCATCGAACAGGAAACTCGTGTCGTAAGGATGTAAAACAACCCGAAAGTTCGTTTAAGTTCTGGCTAAGCCTGACACGGCAGTACCGATACTGGTGATTACTTTACAGTAAAACCATCGATCGGGAGTAAATTAGATAACCCTCAAGCAAGCAAGCAATTAATAGAAATTTTTTCTAAATGAAAAATGTCGTAAGAAAATGACAATAGAAGCAAGTGTAATAACAATTCATAATTCTGCTTTTAAAAACTGATGACTCGTTCAAGAAGGATTATTATTACACTAGAGAGTAAATTGCTTCCATTTTTTGTTAATTAATGGTCCCTCTTACGATTAACTAAATTCCTATGCATTTACTCCAATGTTGAGGAAAGTAACTGCATAGTTTTAAAATCTTCAAACAATGGTTTTAGTAAAAACCATTAATTTATATTTTTGGGCACCCTCGCATCCTTGGGCCCACAGTGTATACACAATGGAAACATGGAAAATACACATCGTGGATATATTCCACTTTTCCACAGTGTTTCCACAGTGTATACGTAATGTGTACATAGTGTATAACAATAAACTAGAATCCTCCTTTTTTATTCATCGTGGATTCAAAGTGTAAAAACCGTGGATTCATTGTGTAATTACGGTGAATACATACTGTGTATTCATCGTGGATTTGCTGTGTAAGCGCCGTGGGTTTAGTGAGAAACCACATCGGAAGCACGGTGTGTTTATGGAACAACTCCACTATGAAAACATCGTGGAACCTGTGTGGTTACACAGTGTTTCCACGAACACAGCGCTTTCACAGTGTTTCCTCCATGGTCTCAAGGATGCGAGGGTAATACACATTTTAACAAAACAGAACCATTGTCGCGCTTAATTTAAACTTCGATTGACCATTTATCACATCCTTATCATCTATCTTTCTTCAAACTAACCGCTCGGTTGGCGCAGCACTCCGGGAACTCCTCGCGGTTCCGGGCCCCTCTTTAAATTCACCGATCCGGCCCTGACGCAGTCCGCGAGCACGATTAAAGAACGCCTCTTGCACTGGTGTCGGATGAAGACTAAGGAGTACGAGGTACGAGTTTGGTGTTGGATTTTCTTGTTTTGGATCTGTTTTTTTTGTGGCTTTTGGTTTTTCAACTAATTTGAAGGAAAATCTATGTATGAGCTTTTAGTAAAATAAACAGTTGAATTGTCATCTTTTTAATATTAATGAAACTCGACAAAAAAGACTATTCAAGTCAAATAGCAACAAGAAATTACTTTTTGTAAAAATGTAGAGCCATTATTTATTAAAATGTATTGTCGCCGGGTCTGCATTATTAAATCTATTTAACTCTAAATAATAGGGCCATTTAACTTGAAAGTGATAAAAGCACAAACAACTGAACCAAAATATATCACATTGGTTTAAGAAATCAGTGACCATGGTGGACAAACGGAATTGGCTAATAGGAAGACCTTTTTTTCATTTGTTCTTGCTTATGAATGTCCATTTATATTATTAAATTTTCCCTGTAGTTTACCGGGTAAAAAAGAAATCACTACCAGGCTTTTTATTTTCTTTAATGAAAACATATCGCTTTCAAATTTTAGGATGATAAATTGTGTTATCAGATGCCGATTTTAAATATAATAACATCTGCGAGAATTCTGGCATTTTAAATGACACCTCTGTATATTTTTTAAGATTGTAATTCTACAGGTGATTAATAATATAAAACTCGTATTATGTCCTATACCTATCTTAGTTGGTTTTCGAGAAAATGGCGATTAAAAATGTCCAAACCACCACACATTATGCGGATATAGGGGAAAACAAAAATAAATATCATAAAATTTAATATGTTTAATTTAACTTTTCTTGGAGACTCTTTTGTTGTCCTATTTAACTGGATTATGTGTAGTCGAGTGGATATTTTCAATCGCCATTTTCTTGATAACCAGAACTATCCAACAAAGATAGGTATAGAACATATTACAACTTTAAATCAGGAGTGACTTGCAAAATCGCCACTTCCAGAACTAACCTAAAGTAATAAGCAGATGTTATTATATCCAAAATAAGCACATCTGATGACAAAATATATTATCCTTAAATTTAAAAGCGATATTATATTATTGAAGAAAATAAAAGGCTTGGTAGTAATTTAGTTGTCACCAGGTAAATTAAAAAATGTTAACTGACTCTCCGAAAAACTTAAATTTTCCTCAGATATTGTATTTTTGGTTGCATTTTTTCGCTTTAACGCAATAAAATAATGTTTGTTTTTGGGTGTGCTTTTTTTGTGGATTTTAACTATCCCTTTATTTATTATTTTAAAGGTAAAGCTTAATTTATTTTTGTGCGCTGAATTGCATGGCTAACTAGATTTATTGATAAAATAGTTTTAGAATTGAGGTCACCTAAATAAGGAACAAATAGTATACAGTGTAAGCCATTAAGTGTGCTGGAAAACTTTTTTTTTAATTTGTTAAAATTTTTTATTTATTATAAAATTTGCTAGTTGGTTTTAAACTATATTAGCACTAGTAAGTGTTATTAAAAGTCGAAGGATATGAAAAGAAAGTCAAGATAACTAAAAACTGCTAGGAGTCAAGTACCCTTATTTCAAAATATATAACAAAAATTATTAATAATTATGCCTAAATACCAAGTCATGGCCTTTTATAAAAACTTTTATTCCTTTTTGGAAAATTTTGCAATACCCCTGTATGACGCATATTTTTACCATTCTGATTTAATATTTTTTAAGGTAACTACAACCAAATCACTTCAAAATAATTTGTATTAAATTGAAGTGTATTTGTAACATACAGAGACATACAGAGACCCTTCATAAGTTTATATGTTAGCTGTTTTAATTTGTTCAGTTACTTAATGTATATTTCTCGTTTTTATTCCAAGCTGCTATAATTTTAGTACCCTTATTAATGTATATTTTGCACTAAAACACAAATTGTAAACGTTAAATGAGAATTTTTTATATGCAATTAATATTAAGTTATTTGCCTTATTTTTTTCTGTGAAATTCGAGAGTTCTGGTTAAATTTGGTTAATTCAAGCCTGAAGTTGGCGACTAGCTTAAAAATATAAATCAAGTTAAATTTAACAAACTTTACTTTTAAATATAGCGTCATATAACATAAACACATCACATCCATGGCCATCACAGAAGCTTCTTCTTCTTCTTCCCTGGGAGCCGTCTTGATTCACTAGCGGAGGCAGCACAGCCTCTTGGGCTTTTTGTGTCTAATCACCCATTATCTTTTATACCAATCCTCCCATTAGTCTTGTTTCTTCTACAAGTCTGTATAACCCCGAGACTGGTTGGTTGATATATTCCTGTGAGCTCATTTCGGTTGCCCAAATAATGCCTGTCTTTTGTGATTCAATGCTTCGCATTCGCACAGGATATGGTAGGCTGTTTCTTCCCCCTCGTCGCACATTCTGCAACTTGGGTCCCCATTGTATGAGCCTATCTTGTGTAGGTGTCCTCTTAGGTTATCGGGCCCTGTTAGCAACCCTACTGTTATGCGAAGTCTTTTTCTACTTTGTCTGACTAGTTCTTCCTTCGTTCTTTTGGATGGGCCCCTTATAAAGCTTTTTCCATGTCTAATTTTACTGAGGTTTCCCCAGTATTCCTCGTGTTTGTTTCGGATCCATTCCCTGGTATGCCCTTGTGCTGTGGTTTTGGTCACTCCAAGGGCAGGTTCTGGTCCAAAGTATGGTATAGATGATCCCTTCTCGCTAGCTCATCCGCTTTTTTGTTGCCTTCTATTCCCGAGTGTCTTGGTACCCACAAGAGAGTTACTCTGTTGCGTTCTCCCAGGACTTCCAGTTCTTTTTGGCATTCTCATGTCAGTGACGCTTGGCTGTATGTTATTATGTAGATCCGCTTGTTTTTATAAGCCCTTATGTTATTTTCTTTTGCACAGTGCAGTAAAGCATATATTTCCGTCACAGAAGCTTCCATAATGTTTGTTCTTTTCTTTCTCCTCTTCTGACCTGTTCATTCTGTATGTATTCCAAATCAGACCCTACCTTAAATACTGTTTTCATGTCTGGGGAATTGATTTTTTTACAACTCTTAAGGCGCATTCTCACGGTTCCATTCTAGTTCAGCAACTTTAGAGGATCATGGCGACAAGTGCATTTGTACGTGCCGGTGTAAAAGTTATTACTAGTTCACTGATTCAGGAACTAAGAAAAAGTATATTGAGATGGGATAGACATCACTAAAATGCCGTTTCTGGATACGCTGATTAAAACTCTTCCTAAAGAACTTGCTAAGAAGGATATAAAAATAACTAGAGAATGTCTTAACAAGAGTTTAAAGAACTACAAGTTTAGCCCCAAACCCCCAAAAATAGGATACTGCACTTCTCACAGCTGAAATAATGCATTTTTTCAGTATCTATGCGTCAATGGACAATTCTGTGACAACCAAGTGCAGAATGCATAAAATTAAATAATTTAGGTCGATTAACAAATAGTCACACGTTTCAAATGCATTTTAATTTGTCCAAAAAATGTGAATGACTAATAATTTGAACGATAAAGTTTAAATGGACCGATCTTTTGTGGAATTAACAAAACTTGAAAAATTAAAATGGAACTTATGTTCTCACAGTTATTTACATTGATTTTCGTTGATCCACCAAAGTTGATCAACTAAATCCAACCGTGAGAATGCGCTTTTAGAATCCTCGATTTCCTCGTAAGAACTGTTCGCCTTATTAATAACTTTACTTTACCATAAAACTTACCAACAAGTTGTAAGGGCATTGTTCCCCTATTAGAGATATCTTCACGGGTACTGCTCTAAAGGGAAAAAAGTATAATTCCGCTTCCTATAGCTCCCAAAACAGCAATATAAAGTGGCATTCTTATGCATTCCCTGACGGTCTAACCGCAGAAGCCTCGAACTTCACACTTTGTTCCTTTCTTTATACCTAGAGTCTCTAATTTGTAAAACCTTGACACCGGAAAAATCTTTTGTTCTCCTTTAAACCTACAAATCTGTATGTCTCATATTAATAAACTACATCTTACTTCTTTTAAGAAACCACGGTATGATAGTACTTACCTACTTAAGCACAATGTACTAAAGAGAAAACGGCAAAAAAATCGGGAAATAAATCCCTTCTTTATTAGACTGTGTTTTGGATATTTAAAAATCAATTCTTAGGAGAAGCATAAAGAGTAGCATACTTAAAAAAGCCTATAAACAATATTTTGCTGGTAAATACTTTTTGGTATTGCTTTCATTTTTTATGTATTAATCTTTCTTCTTTTTCAGAACATTCAACTAGACAACTTCTCGAGCAGCTGGGCAGACGGACTAGCCTTTTGTGCACTCGTTCATCATTTCCTACCCGACGCCTTCGACTACAGCGCCCTCACACCAAAGGATCGCAGACATAACTTCGAATTAGCCTTCCGAATTGCAGAGTAAGTTGGGTTTCTACAAGAAAAATCTAAAAATTATATTTTAGCTTCTGAATATTCGACCCTCCGAACTTCTGAAACATTCGGAAGTAAATTATCTGAACTAAGTAAAAAAGAAAAATATTTCAATCAAAATTATTTAAAATTTAGATAAAACTTAAATCGTTGCAGACTGATTTGACGTTTGTCAACATTTTCTGCGACAAGAAATCGACTTATTTTTGAACAAAAAATGTCAAATCTGAGACAGGTATTTGGTCAACCTTCTTTGAAAATTTTAGGAAAATGCCAAATTAATCAGGGTAATTCAAAAAACATATACTATCGCTTAATGGGAGACTCATTGGCCAAAAATAGGAAGAAAAATGTAATATAAACATAGGTCCAAACAGATCCTATTTTTACGATACTGGGTGTAAAAGAAACATTTTCAAAATTGAGACTCTCCCTTTATTTTTGGAAATTTTTTACTTACCGGGCCCACGGCCGATTTTATTGAACTTTTGTATACTGGGTTTTTTTGGGGCGCTGATCACGAATCTGAAGTCAAATTTTGTCGGACACTTTTAGTTTTTGAGTTATAACGCTCCACTCGAACCTAACCTCAAAACTGTACAAACTTTCCTAAAATTCCTCCTTCTTAAAACTGATTACAGCCAAAATGGAAGAATTTATGGAAATACACTTATTATTTTATAAGATAAATTTAATTTCACCTTCATTTAACAAATATTTTTAATAAAAAATAGAACAACAAAAATATTATTTTTACTCTTAAAAATGTCAACAAAATTGTCTAGTGATTTGAGACAGTTTTATGTTGGTACGCCAGACACTCGCGAAACAATTGAATGGCCTACTTTATAAATTTGAATTATTTTTATTTTTCGCGATTTAAATTTGAAAAGGAAACCATTCTATTGTTTCTTGGGTGCCTGGCGTACCAACATAAAACTGTCTAAAATCACTAGACAATTTTGTTGACATTTTTAAAAGTAAAAATAATATTTTTGTATATTGGTTAGGTTGATGCCGCTCCGGATGCGTATCATTTGTTTTTTATGAAATGGGGCGGCCATTACGCAGTCTAGTCTAAGCCTACTATCAAATAAACAAAAATTGTCGTTTTTAGAGCTTCAGCTATCTGAAAACCTAGACTTGTGATACATCAATGAAAAGCTCTTGAAGAGCTTTTTTTAAAATGTAAAAATCCAATATGGCGTCCGTATGAAAATCCAAAGTTTGAGTAAATATCTCAAAAACAAATAAAGTTAGAAAAATAGTTTTACTTAAATTAAATTCGTCTTAAAAAAGTGTTACAATAATGTAGTAATCTTAAAACCGTAAAATTGGTAGTTTGCGAGCTACAGGCAAAAGTTAAAAATGCACCATTTTGGTTTTTCTTAATTATCTCAAAAACCAATAAAATCTGAAAGCAGATTTAATTTTGCAATTAAATTGTCTAAACTTTCCTAATTTAACCAACACTGTAGCTCGAATGGTTCCCGAGTTACCAATACATGAAGGCCCAATTTGGGACACACTGTATACCAGGTTCTATTGGCTTCAATGAGAACACTTTGGTGAAGAAAATTTTAATTTTTAAATTTGCAAAAAAGTCGATTCTTTTTAGCGCCTTCCCCTCCCCGGGATAAATTATCTGTTTGTGAATTTGATCGAATTTTATCGTCAAATCCCAAATTTTGCAAGAAAATCTACATTTTTCTGGAAATTAGAGGCATGTGAAATATTTGCATAAGAATATTGTTAAATGAAAAAATTTCAACTTGTTTTTAACAATGTTTTTAGAAAAATATAGATAGTTTTGCAAAATTTGGGATTTTACGATAAAATTTGATCAGTAAGAAAAATAAAAATAGAGGATTTGCTTTTAAAACTCATATTTTCCTCTGGAGGGGGGAACCAAAACAAACTTTATTTCGCAAATTCCGAAATGAAAATTGTTCACCCTTGAGGCTAATAGCATTTGGTATATATTTGGTGTATGTCTCACTTTTTAGAAAAAATATTCTGAAAACCATAGAGCCGACACTGCAAATAAGCTGCATATCCTATTATTTTTTTTAACTGTATGTCTTTTTTGTTTGTTTTCTTAAGTACTACTTCAGATTCTACTTTTAGCATCCGAATTTTGTTCTTAGAATTTTAAGAGTTTATGATGATGAATAATGCACGAAATCCTGGTGTGAGGACACATTTTATAATTCTAAAAATCGTCAAAAAACAAAAAAGTATACACCAACACATAAAAATAAAACATTTTTTATTTTTTAGAGAGAAAGCTGATATTTTTCCCCTTTTGGATGTCGAGGACATGTTAGAAACTCGAAGGCCGGATTGGAAGTGCGTTTTTACTTACGTTCAATCAATTTACAGACGTTTTAAAGACGACTGAAATATTTATTATTTGTTTTTTGTAATTTTATATTATTGCCAAAAGGTCTAGTAGTAGTTTTTAAGCTTTATTGTTTATATTTTACCTTATAACAGGACTGAGATTTGGTATACTAAATATGTAAATATTTGTAAATGTTTTGTAAAAATCTTGCATTGGTTTCATTGACTAGAAACTAAAATAATGTAAATTTTAAAGGTAAAATATAAAAAAGAAAACCAAGATAAATTTTCGTTAGGTTTGTTCCAACCCGCAATTTTTGTACCGCCGTGAGACGAAACTTAGAATCAATCAAACGTGCAAGTGTCGATCTTGTATGATTTCAATCAAAAACGACGAAGTTGGAACGCTTTCTGTATGTTCAAAGGGTTCTTGCTTTGCTTGGGGATCGATATGACCATCCGAAAACGGTTATTATGTATGTAATACACGTCACCCATCGGTTGGAACGGGTTTATCTGACTAGGCTTGCCCGTGACCGTACAATGAACGGTTTTGTGCGCAGTTGGAACAAACCTATTGTAGCATTGTTATTGTAAATGTTTGTTTTGTTTCTAGAAATTTGTAAAACAATTAAAACTACTGTTTGTTATGTTTCTTTTACAATGATCGATGTTAGTTTGAGGTGCTTTTCTTATTCATCTCTGCTGTGATTAATTACTTTTGTAAGGAGCCATAAAAAGCATTTTTAAGTGATCTTAAGATCTCTTATTTTGTATTTTTGCAGTATCTACTTTAGGTACAAACTTTTATACTTTGCCCAGCTGTTTTTATACAAGTAGTTCTAAGTATTTGGTTTAGTTTCCACATTTTTCCCCCATTACTTTTTATTTTGTAGTTTAAACTTAACTGTAATTTGCTTATTTATTTGTATTTTATTAAGGGTTGTTGCAAAGAGCTTAATATTTTGCCTCTAACAATTTTTGTATAACAAAAAGCCGAATTGCCATTGTCTTTTATTATTACAAAACAGAATAATTTAACAGCTATTTCTATATGTGCCTTAATTGTTACTGTACCGTATTTTAGTGAACATTTTATAGGAACTAAATATAATATATATAGAAGATCTAACAAAATACACCATTTTTTAATTTACCAATGTTTTTATTTACCTACCACAACACCACAACTTATGCATTTACTCAAGTAAATTTTCCAATTTGATTTTCATTTAAATTAAATTCAAATCAATATAGAGGCCGCAACGAAAAGGAAATAAACGCTATTGTGAGCAAATCCTTATTTTTTTAAAACCCTTGGACCCGTCGATTTTATTTTTAAGGGGGACTGCAGCCCGCCAAGTGGGGATGACACAACACCCAAAATCTTAAATGGGAAGTATGGTTAAGTGATACCTCATTCTAAAGATCTCATTGCCCTTTACAACTATACCTAACATAAGGTACTTTAAGTTAATAGTTTAAAAAAATGCATTTAAAGTGTAAAAATCTATATATACCGGGTGGTGCATCGCCAGACTCGCCATAGGAAATCCCATGTAAATTTTGATACATTGAAATATTGGCTCCCCTATTGAATTTACAACAAAATTGTATTAGACTATTTTGAAGGCGTTAATAAGATTAGCACATTCTAAATTTCTTTTTTTTTCTGATAAGGCAATTAAAAGTTATTTAAGAAAAACTATTTGTAAAATCGTTGCACACCTGCTACATACCTTAATGAATCCACCAGTAATAAATAAAATGTCTTGTCAACTTTTGAATTGACGTTTTATTTTGTATTAGTTATTTTAAAAGGTTTTACAGTATTGAAGAGAAAATAACAATGATTAAATGGTATTACATGGAAAATAGTTATCGAAAAGTATCCGACATGTTCTCTACGTTTTCTCCTGACAGACACATTCCAAGTAAGACAATAGTTCAAAATATCGTTCATAAGTTTGAGACAAAAGGTACTGTTATTAATAAATGCAACTGCTTAGAGCGAAATAATAATGTACTCAATGGAAGAGCTCAAGGAAATAATGCCGATTAAGATGTTTTACTTCATGTAGAAGAAAATTTAAAGGAATTAGCACCAGGCTTCTTGGCAAAGTTGTAGGAAAGGAGGTAGCACAGTACTACGCAAATTAAAGAAATATAAATATCATCCGTACAAATATAAAAGACATCAGGAATTAAGGGAAGGCGATGAGATCCGAAGAGCAGATTTTTGTTTTGAAGTTATGGAAATGACGAATAACGATAGCGACTTCTTACGTAATATTTCTTTTAGTGACGAATGCACCTTCACATTAAACAATGAACCAAACGTTCAAAACATCAGATACTGGAGCAAAGAAAATGAACATAGATTTGTATCTACAAGGACTCAATACCCTCAAAGGGTAAACGTTTGGGCGGGTATATTTGGACATTTTAGAACTATTACAAAATCAAGTGGGGCCGGCATCGGCATTGGAAGAAGTTGCACCTGACAATCAAGACATTTGGTTTCAAATGGATGGTTGTCCTGCACACAATTCACGAGAAGTAAGGGAATATGTTCAAAATGTTTTCAATGGACTCACTATAGGACCAAATTACAAACGACTTCTTCCTTTGGGGTCATATCAAAAATGTTATTTATACAAATTTGAGTTATCAAAATTTAGAAGAATTAAAAGTTTCAATTTCAGCGGCATGCGATCGACTATCGCCATTTCAACTTCATAATGTAAGAACTGAATTTTATAACCGTTTAGGATATTGCTTAGCAGTAAACGGAGGTCTGTTTGAGCATCTAATTAAAAAACATTAGCTTTTAGTTTTAATGTGTTGTGTTAAAACTTATTTATAGACAGTTTTTAAGTGTTTTTCACCTTCCTATAAAATTGTTTAATTTTGTAAAAATCTCATTATGTAGTTGAATTTAATTACTTGTATTTATTAAATGATTACAACCATTATTTTCTCTTCAATACTGTAAAACATGTTGAAATACCTAATACAAAGTAAAACGTGAATTGATTGATTGATTGATAAAATAAATACACAAGTTGAGGTTTTGTCCGCCTCGACACTGCAGCCTACAGGGCTTGTTGTATCTCTTGTGTATTTGTTTCAGTTAAAGGTTTGACACCTTAGATAGGTTAGTAGCCCTTTACTGTTCTTTTCTGTCTCCAGCCTCCTGGTGGTTAGTGTCCACCATGAGGTTTTGATTTTTCTCCAGTATGTAAGTGCAGGGCACTCATATATGATGTGAGAGGCTGTCTCTTCCTCTTCGTCACATAGTCTGCAAATGGGTTCTTCTCTATAGATGCCCATAGTGTGCATATGTTTTCTTAGAGTGCAGTGTCCGGTTATTAATCCTGTCACTACTCTAATCTGATTCCTATTTAGTTTTAGTAATTCACTTGTCAATGCTTTCGATGGTGAGTCCAACATTGATTTACTATGATGTTGCCTTGGAATGTGGTTCCAGTATGACTGATGTTGTGTTTGAATCCACCGAGTCATGTAGCCACGAACCGAGGCTTTTGGTATTCCAAAAACAGGTTCAGGACCCACAAACATTGCTGCGGAGCCTCGCCTGGCCAGGGAGTCTGCATTTTCATTGCCTTGTATTCCCCTGTGTCCTGGCACCCAGGAAAGTGTAACTTTGTTGTGGTTAGCCAGGTTTAGGAGGCATTGCAGACAGTTCCAAACCAACCTTGAGTTGACTTGTTGGGATGCCAAAGCTTTTATGGCCGCTTGACTATCAGAGAAGATAGTAATGTCCCTGCCCTTATATCCTCTCCTCAAGTTCTCTCGCAGACAAAGTTCAATGGCATATATTTCCGCCTGGAAAATAGTGGCATATTTCCCCAGGGAAGCGTAAGCATTAAACCTGGGGGTCATACCATGTATTCCTGCGCCGGCTCCATTATCAGTCTTGGATCCATCGGTATACCAAACCAAATTCCGAGACTGACCAGGAGATCGCTCACTACCGCCACAGGTAAGCTGGGTTTTGTATGGTCTGTGTGTATTTATCCGTTTTGGCATTGTATCACTGCTCATCTCAAATAGTGGGTTTGTGATACTGCTCGTTATTCTGGTGTGTCCTAGGGCAGGCCCAGAGCACCAGTTGCGTGAATTAAAAAGTTGACAAGACATTTTATTTATTACTGGTGGATTCATTAAGGTATGTAGCAGGTATGCAACGATTTTACAAATAGTTTTTTTTAATAACTTTTAATTGCCTTACAATTTTGTTGTAAATTCAATAGGGGAGCCAATATTTCAATGTATCAAAATTTACATGGGATTTCCTTTGGCCAGTCTGGCGATGCACCACCCGGTATAAAGTAGGTATTTTATTAGTGACCATTCAAAACTTTATTAAAAACGAGATTTTTAAAAATCATTCCGCCATATTAAATCCGCATTTTAAATTTTAAAAATTTGACCCCGAATTCGTGGTCAGCTCCCTTAAAGCCCTCTGGTAACGAATCTGGTATAAATTGGAAGAGTTTTGGATATTTAGTCAGCCATATTGGCCTTGTTCATTTTTGGTTTTGCAAATCTGACTTCGCATTCGTGATCAGCGACCACCAACACATGTATACCAAATTTGGCAGGTGTGTTGATTTTTAAAAAATGATGATTTCGTTGAGGTTTCAAAAAACGTCACGTGTCGCAGCAATTCTGAGGGTTATTTGTCATTTTTCAAGGCCTTTTTTTTAATAAATATACACTTTAAAAATTAAAAAAAAAAATCTATATTTTTGCTGATGTTACTTCGTGGTATTTTAGTTCTTTGAGGTTAGAAAGTTTCTGAGATGTGGTAGCTTAATTCTAACCCCGGGATCCGTGATCCGGAGAAAAAAATATTTCGGGATACATATATCGCATGTAAATTACAGACAGGAGCGAACAAAATGGAGCCTCTTAAGTTGAACTATAAAAGCATACATAAAAGTGGCACTACATGTTGCTCTGTTGGGAGCTGCCAAAGAACAAATTATACTGGCCAGCTTCTCGGAGCAGAAGCCGTGAAAATACCTATAAAAGAGCGACAGATCCCCTACAGCCCGTCCGTGGGCAGAAAAGTTTTTCTGTAAGCGTGGGATCATTAATAAGACGAACAGCTCTTCTTTGAATGGGATCGAGAATGCTAACGGCCGAGTGATGATCGCGTTGTGAAATTTAGCAATAGACTTAGCAATCGTTAAAAGTTAACAACGGTTTAGAATGTTTAACAAAATGTCAGATTTTGACAGGTTGCCTACTAAAATCATTGAATACCACTGACAATGACGTTTTGTTAAACATTCTAAACCGTTGTTAACTTTTAACCATTGCTAAGTCCATTGCTAAATTTAACAACGCGATCATCACTCGGCCGTAAGAGTTGTAGGAGAGGCCATTCCCCAGATATGAGAACAATATTCTAAAGAAGGTCTTATTTGGGATACATAAAGAGTATACAGATTAGAAGAAGAGAAATACTTTTTGGCTCGAAAAAGGAATCCAAGCTTTTTTGATGCTGCTAAGGCTATGGATGTAATGTGTTTGTGTCAATTATGATTATTCTTAAAAGTAACGCCACAAGATGAAATGACTCTTCTGCAGAACTTAACCGCTCATATGCAACGGATGAGCATTGGCGGATATTTTTCGCCACAGCGAACTGTGTTTGGAGGCATTAAACTGGACAAGATTTCTTGCGCCCCAATCCAAGATTAGTTTAAAGTCTTGTGAAACAGATATCTGCATTGACCGACGCTTGTTTTGCAAATGAGGCTTATAGACTGGCTTGAGGAATTAAATATTAGAGTGGAAGGTACTATCGTCAGTAAATCTATGAATAGGATTGATTGTGGAAGAGAGAAGATCCTTGATGTAAAGAAGAAACTGAGTTGGTGCCAATACTGAGCCCTGGGTTACACTAGCATTAATTTGGTAGAAACTGGAAGAATGACCATCTACAATAACTGATAGACGGCGATTAGAAAGGAAACTGGAGAGCCAAGAACAAACCACAGGTAAAAGGCCGTAGGAAGGTTTCTAAGGTTTTTAATTTTGATAAGGAGCTCATCAAGCCAGACCTGATCAAAGGCTTCGGATATATCAAGGGCAACGAACGCAAGGGACTTGTTTCATTTATGAAGCTAACAAAACCCGAAAACCCCCCCAACCACCCCAAAATCATCCTTAAATTTCACTGGGGATTTCTTATAAAAAATGGGTTCCAGCAATTGTTTTTAAACTTTACATAGTGATAATTCTTAACATGCTGATCAAAAGTCTTCAAAAATCGAAAACCCCCAACCCTCCAAAATCACCCTTAAAGGTTACTGGGGATGATTTTGACGGATAGTTTGGTTAATTGCTCTGCGGAATTTTTTAATAGTGTTGTGGAATTATAGCCACTTAAATAAAACACACACACTGATTGCTTGGGCTTATTAAAACAACAAAGATAAAGTCTTATTTTTGTTAAAAAAAAACAATTTAATATTTTAAGCTAATATCACAATGGGCTTAAAAAAATAACAAGTATAAACATTAAGAAGCAGACCTTAACAATTTTCTAGAATAATAATCGTTAACATTTAAGATATCTAAAAATTGAATCAAGTGTGGCAGGTAACCACTTTTCGCCACTTTTTTCGCAACTTTAAACATATAAACAACCAATTCTTCAAAGTTTTTAAATATTTTTTCCAGTTTACTATAATTTGGGTGAACATATGTTCCATTCTCACATTTCCACTGTCTAGATCTTAAATAATCGTAGAATTTTAGTATGACGATAAAAATTTTTTGAACCACATTTCTTAAAGCTACAGACTTTTGATTTAACATGCATCTACAACAAAAATAAACTGTATTATTTACTTATAGTGAAATAAAAGCTTAGAATTATATAATACAAGAATGCCGCCAATTGATATTCGGTTTAACGGACAGGTGTTGATTTTCCCAAAAATATAATAAAAAAATAATTAAGTCTCATAAAATTTTTAATTTATTATATGACTTTCAAATTTTTTATATTTTACAGCCGTGATTGCCTCTGAATTTAAAAGACCCAGCACATTTCTTATAAAAAGTGACCCCGGTGGAAATGGCTGAAATTAATATATGTTGTAGCTTTTGTCATCCTGAGAAAAAGTCTCAATGGGCACGAAGGTCCATTATGGGCATTCTGGCTCCTACGGAGCTGCAAAGGTCCACCAATCGATCATTTCTTATGGGAAGTGACCCCGGTGAAAATGGCTGAAATCGATATATGTTGTAGCTTTGTTCATCCTGAGAAAAAGTCCTACTGGGCACGAAGCTCCATTATGCGTATTTTGGCTCCTACGTAGCTCCAAAGCTCCCATTTCTTATGGGAAGTGACCCCGGTAAAAATGGCTAAAACCGATATATGTTGTAGCTTTTCTCGTCCTGAGAAAAAGTATCAATGGGCACGGAGCTCTATTATGCGTATTTTGGTTAGCTCCAAAGCTCCACAGATCGATTATTTCTTACGGGAAGTGTCCCTCGGTGAAAATGGCTGAAGTCGATAGATGTTTTAGCTTTTGTTATCCTAAGAAAAAGTCTTAATGGGCACGAAGCTACATTTTTCGGTTTTTGGCTCCTACGGAGCTCCAAAGCTCCACAGATCGATCATTACTTACAGATTCAAAAGGTATATTTTGACCTGAAAAACGTAAAAGAAGGAATTGATTTAACCAATTTCGATTGCTTATCGGTGTTTGAGAGTTAGTTGACAGCTGTCAATTGTCAATATTGACTTTTTGACATTAGATTTGAATTCAGTGACGTAAAAAACATAAGAACGTGTACTTTTATTTATATTATTATGCATTAGACTATTAAAATATGACCTTTTAAATTTGTAAATAATGATCGATCTGTGGAGCTTTGGAGCTCCATAGGAGCCAAATACACATAATGGAGCTTCGGGCCCATTGAGACTTTTTCTCAGGACGAGACAAGCTACAACATATATCGATTTCAGTCATTTTCACCGGGGTCACTTCCCATAAGAAATGATCGATCTGTGGAGCTTTGGAGCTCCATAGGAGCCAAAATACGCATAACGGAGCTTCGTGCCCATTGAGACTTTTTCTCAGGATGACCAAAGCTACAACATATATCGATTTCAGCCATTGTCACCGGGCGCCACTTTCCATAAGTAATGGTCGATCTGTGGAGCTTTGGAGCTTCGTAGGAGCCAAAATACGCATAATGGAGACTTCGTGCCCATTGAGATTTTTTCTCGGGACCAAAAAAGCTACAACATATATCGATTTCATCATCATCATTTTCACCGGGATCACTTCCCATAAGAAATGACCAATCTGTGTAGCTTTGGAGTTCCGTAGGAGCCAAAATACCCACAATGGAGCTTAGTGCCCATTGAGACTTTTTCTCAGGATGACAAAAGCTAAAACATATATCAATTTCAGCTATTTTCACCGGGGCCACTTCCCATAAGAAATGTGCGGGGCCCTTTAACTGAACACATAAGAATTAGTATTTTTTGTCTCAATTTCCATTAATTTATACTGATGTCATGTTAGTCAATGTAAAAAAGCTTAAAGAATATGTAACTTACCTAAATAAAATATTTTTAATGTAATGTGTATGCGCATTATACAACTCATCGACATTTGTTACATTAACCAAACTTCTTTCAAAAAGTTCCCAACTAGGCTGTAATACTTCCCCTACGATGTAATTTTGCAAAGTTTGCATAAAATGTGTCATAACATGACGATATTGATGTAGTCTTCTGTACTGAGGTGATGACATTAAATATATTTCTTTTTTTCCAGTCTCTTTGGCTAAAACTTTAAGTTCCTGAAACAAAATTCCAAAATATTATGAGTTTTGATATGCAAAGAAATACCGAGAGGCTTATTTACAGCCTTTTTCTCCTTCATATCTATGCTGAAGAGGAAACAGGTGGTTTAGCACAAATAGAAGAATATGTGATGCCTCAGGGTGTATCTTTCTAATAAAACTTATGCCAAAAATTGTTAGATATTAAAATTTATTTAAGAACGAAATATAAATTTCATTTTGTTCTTGACAACTAAAAAAAATCACAGGTAGACATGCTTTCTAGAAACAAGCGATTATAGTTCTAAAACTAAAAGTTTAACATTATTTAAAACTAAATAGTTCAGACAAAAAAAAATGCTTTTAATGTGGAGTTTTGCAGAAACCTATCCCCGGAAAAACTTCGCAAAGTTATAGGTACAGTACTAAACAGAAGTAAGTGTTTGGTAACAAAAGTAAAAATAAATATTTTATTTAAAAAATCTTAATGGTTTTAATGTTTAGACCAGTCTAATCTTTTAAAAAACCAGACATGTTGAATGTTCAAGGGGGCAGGCATGTTTTTGCTGAAAATCCTTCAGAAAAATGTATATACCAAGAATTGAGATACACTTTTTCAAAAGTCCAAAACATTTGTTAAATGAACAAAATATTTTGAAAAAAAAAGGGTTTTTTTCTACTTTAATTGCTTAAAATTTTGTAAGGATTGATCATACAGACGAGTTGCCGAAAGGGGTTGGTCGGAAATTGTTGCAATTTTTTTTTTACCTTGGGACAGTCCACGAAGGCTGATGCCTAAGTACTAAGGTACCGTGGGTGTCTTCAGTGTGGTGAGAGGGAGTTTGTTCACACGGGACTTAAATTTTTGGAGATTGGGAGGAGAAGAAAAACTTCTGCGGGCAGCAGGTTCCATAGTAAAATAAAAATTGCAATTTAAAAAAGAAGCAAAAAAAGCGTAGTTTTTACTGTGATTTTTTAGACCCTCTCGATTTCTCTGAGGACCTCCATATTCGGTCAGAAAAAGTAGCATGCTACGATGAAATATGCCAACTAAATTCGGTTCATTAGTTTTTGCACAATAATTTTTCAACATAATTTCGTTTAAAAAAATGGAAAATTTTTTAAATTGGGTAGAATCTGGAGTATGCAACCTAGATATTTACATTATTTTCACGTATGTCAGAGATCTCAACCTTCAAAACTCTTTTTCAAAAATTAAAGTCAAATCATTTGGGCGCCCCACGGAATATTAGTTTGTCATTCTAGCTGGCCAAAAGTCCAAATTTTTAAGTACTTGATACACGAACAATAATGCTTGGATTAATGACTCAGATAACTACCTGCCTTATTAAACACAAAAATAATCCCCTACGACCCCCGACCGCCTCACACCGACAGTCGATTTCTACTTGTCTACCTAAGTGGACGTGAGTTTTCCTAGCGATCAAAATTTCTACTGCTTTTGTTAAAGTGTTTATACTATTTCTGTTGTGATAGTTAAGTTTCATTGTTTTGAGATGGATGAACCAAGTATGTAACTTTGTATTAGTGCTATTTTATTTAGGTTTTAAGGTAGTTTTGTATAATTTACATAAACTAAAGTAACAACTACTTATTAATTTAAATTTCATAAATATTTTTAACTTCTCGAAGGATTTAGTAACACTTCTTCGTTAGTCTCTGTGATAAATAGGTAGTCATTCTATAACTAAAACACAAAAAATCTGATTCCCGATCGATCCCGCTTTTGAGAAAATGCATTTTGTTGTATCTGTGAACTATCATAAATTTCAGGCAACAAAGCCAGAGTAAAAAGAGTTTATAGAAATTCGTGTAATCGGTTTAGGAGTCACACAGAGCTTATAAATGCATGTGAGAAAGCTTTATATGTGTGTCCCTCTTGCACATATGGGCATAGGGATTCCATTTTTCAGTGTAGTCAGGTACAAAATCTTTAGTATTGTATCTTTGCTGTCGCATTTGTTTAACAATGGATTTATTATTATATTTCAGGTTCATCTAACATTCAAGTGTTGACTTGAAAACAGCGTTTTTATAGAATTCAAGAAGAAACCTGTCCTAATTTTAATAAGAAGGTGGAATACATTAAAGACTATTTGACTAATTTGGATGAATTTTTAAAGGAGCAAAGCGGTGAAAGCAAGCGTAGATTTTCCAACTTTAAAGCGAGCATCAAATATAGATGGAAAGGTAAAGGGTGCCTTTGAATTTCTACATCCCGACCTTCTCGCCTGGGCCAACCAACAAAAGACTTCGAAGATTCCAGTAAAAGGTCTAAACGCAGGAAGACTGAAGAATTGCGCGAGTTGGTCCTCTAAACATTATCCCTTTCCTTTCTTCCAGGAGCAATACAACTTATAAAACCAATCACTTTCGATAACATTGAAGGAGACTTAAAAGGAGAAGAAGGGATAGAAAATATCTGAATTGCAAACTTTTCAAAAAAACTGAGACAGTTTTATTTTATTTCTAATTTAAATGTTAAACTAGTTGTACTCTGCTATTATCAATAAATAAATAATAATTTAAAACTATTTTCGCGACTTGTTTCTTTTTCTTGTTTTATTGAACTTAACGATTAGCAATAGGATAACCTAATCTTACTCCGCATTATTGATAGATTATATATTTATTATATTGGTTGCCATGTTTATCTAAATCATATGCCATTGTTAATAAAATAATATTATTCAAGATCATGTTAGGATATTATTTTATTAAAATAATAATTTAATATACTGCGTACTTTTTTGGAACAAATAAGATTTTTATTTTTATACCATTGAAGCCTCTGTTATGCACAGATGCTTAAAAACAATCAGAAACATTTTTTACCAATGTATTACATATTGCAAAGTTACCAAGAACAACATTTACGGCACAAATAATTTTGGCCAGCTAGAATGACAAAATACCGTTCCGTGTGCCCTCAAGAATCGTTTAAATTTCTGAAGTTTTTTGCTTAAAAACAAATTAAGGTAATTGTGCATTAGTGGGGCTCTACCAATTTTCGGCCATAAAAAATCGAATAATAGGGATATTAGGGTGTTTTTTTTTCATTTTGTTTTATTTTACGGCGGATTTACGAATCTTTTAAAGCAAAATCCAAAAACAATTCGGTGTTAATTTTTATTTTAAAAATAAAATAAATGGATATTTTTCAATTTTTTCGTCAATAAAATGCATTCATTTAAGTTTAGCAATTTCTAGTGATTTATTTCATATTTTACGTGTAAAGACAAATAATAAAAAAATATATAAAAATAAATTTTTGGATTTTTTATTTTTTTTATCGAAAAATTGACATTTGTGATTTTTTTTTAAATTATTCTATTTTGATGAACTTTAAGAATAAAAATATTTGTTTAAAAAAATTTAATCGTGTAATACAGCCCAAAAAAGTGGAGCCGCGATTTACACAATTAACCAACTTAAATATATCCGCAAAGTAAAAAAAAAACTAAATGTACTCAAAAGAACGTTTTGACATGTCAAAACTAAAAATCAGGCCAAATATACAAGGTGTTAAATTTGACAGGCGAATCTATAAACAATAGCAAATATCAACTTTTTGCACCTGGTTTATACCGGGTGATCAGTAGCCAAGCGGAACATAGGAAATCCCATGTAAATTTTAAGGGGATTAAATTATTGGCTTCCCTGTACATTTTACAGAAAAAATGTAAGATAACTTTTTAAAGAGACCAATCTGACAAGCCCTCGTGCCAAGTTTCAAAAATTTTAATAAGCGCAACTTGAATTATTCAATTAAATGTAATTGCAAAATTACCAAATTTTCGGTTCAGGTAAAACCAGACACCAGTAAAATGAATATTGTCCCTGACATGAGGAAAAGTGTCAATAAATCAGTGACAGTAGGTATTTGAAAAAAATATGAATTATTCAATCGACGAAAAAGTATCCATAATTAGGTGGCATTATGCGGGAAACAGTTTTAGAGCAGTATCTGAAATGTTTTCAGTTTATTTCCCCACTAAGCCCATTCCGTCCATTTCAACTATTAAACGAATTGTCAGTAAGTTCGAGTCCAAAGGTACCGTAATAAATAATTGTAAATGTTCAACTCAGGATATCGAAGATAGAGGCGAAGAAATAGAGAACAGAGATCTTAATATTCTACTGAGTGTGGAGGAAAACAATATGGTTAGTACGAAGGTTCTTGGGCGAGAGGTAAATAAACATCATACAACGGTATTGCGCACTTTGAAAAAACACAAATATTATTCGTATAAATTGAAAACATCAAGAGCTGCAGGAGGGAGATGAAGAGCGAAAAATGGCAATTTGTTTTGAAATGATGGAAAGAGCAAAAACGATAGAAATTTTTAAGACATATTTGTTTTACCGCTGAATGTCAAAGTCACCCTCAACAATGAACCAAATGTTCAGAATTGCCGGTATTGGAGCCAAGAAAATGAACACGCTTTGTTCATACTGGACACAATATCCCCAAAAACAAATGTATTCGTGGAAATTATCGGACAGCTATCTTTGGGACCCTTTTTTATGGACTATAACCTGACATCAGAAACCTATTTGGACTTATATCAAAATACTGCCTTAGAAAAATCAATGATGGAAAATTAAAAACCCCATCAACTTCGTTATTTTAAAGGGAAAACTTATATGATTGAAAAATTTGTAATTTTCCCCTTTTCAAATATATAAAACTTCCCTATGTTCGAATAAGAGTTAGTTTTTGAATTTAAAATCTGTTCTTATAAGCCATAGTTAGCCATGGATACAACCCAAAATTGACTTCTGTCAAATATTTATATTTTTGTTTGGTTTCCAAGAAGAACCATGGCTAACGCGACTTAACTTTGCCAAACTTTTGGTTGTACCCATGGCTAACTATGGCTTATAAGAACAGATTTTAAATTCAAATAACTTGCAACTCGTTTATCCGAACATAGATAAGTTATATATATTTGAAAAGAGGAAGATAAGCAGAATTTGAATTTTCAATCATATACAGGGTGTTCCATTTAAAATAACGAAGTTGATAGTGATTTGTTAATTTTCCGATCATCATTTGTTTTTCTATCTTACACCATGAAAATCTTCATGAAAAATCCTGCAACTTTCATATAAACTATTTTTTTCTATCTATAAAAATAAGGATTTTAAAGGGGTGCGCAATTATACGGGAAAACCCTGTACCAAATGGCCGTAATGCCCGTATGCTTAGAGAGTACCTGGAAAATGCTTTTAACGGCAATATTATTGGTCCACGGTACCGGATACTTTGGCCAGCCAGGTCACCGGATCTTTCACCGAATGACTTCTGTATGTGGGGTCACTTAAAACGTGTCATTTATAAAAGTGTAAAATTTGAGAATCTAAACCAGCTACAAAGCAACTTAGCATCGTAAGAAATGAATTTTATGATCGGTTGGGATATTGTTTATCTGTTAATGGGGGGGTTGTTTGAACATTTGATTAATTAATGTTTTTATGTACCTAATTCTATATTATTTTTAAAAAAGTTAAATGTTATTTTATTTCATTTAATTTTTTCCACACCCGGTAAAATATTAAGAGTTTGTTCCCTCTTTTTCAGATCTATTTTCGATCTTCTGAGTTAAACCGTTGATTGAGTAATGTTTTGGGGAAGATACATAAGCTTATGGGAAGTAAAAAGACCGACAAATGTTTTAGTCGCTTCGAGCGCTAGCATCGACCATCTGTTTAGGAAAACATAAACTAAATAATGATTTATTGATTTATTTAATGAAATATAAAAAAGGTTTCTGTAAAATTTTTATAAACCAACGCGTATGCCCACAGCTATCTAAAACTAAAAGAGCTATGAAGTAGCAGATCTGGCAACACAGCATACTAGGCTTGCAAAACACGGCGCTTCGTTGGCCTTGTCGGTTTCTTTGAATGCAGTTTGAAAAGTAAACGCAAACGATTGATACGCAAAAAATAATTTGTGTGTTTTAAAAAATAAAAATAGCAGCCTATAGTTTTAAATTAAGGACTAATTAAAGTAGTGTAGTATTGCATATTGCATAAGTGAACTAAAAATCGTTGTTTTTTCGTTTATATGTAACATTGTATGTATGTATATTTCCGGGAATGTAAAACAAATTACCACAGCGTTATTAAAACAGAGGGACATCAAACAACATTTATTTTTCCTAAAGACAATGAACATAAAAAGGTCTGGTTGCGTGCTATTCACAGAGAAAATTTTTCGGTGACTAATTCTTCAGTGGTGTGTTGGAAACAATTTGATAATAGTGACATTTTGAGAACTGAAACATATTATATAGATAAAAGTGGAAAAATTCCGGAGTTTCCTTTGACGTGCCCTAAATTATAGCATGCTGCAATACCAAGGCTTTATAAGAACCAACCGAAATGTTTATCAAATCCTAAAAAGTGCCCCAAAAAAAAACCCTGAAGAAAGAAGGAAGGAAGGAAGAAAGTCCTCGTAGAAACTTACGAACAAGAACATGGGATTGAAAGTTTTCTTCAAAACGACCTTATTACTGATTTTAGTAGTTTTAAAGCGGAAATTGACAAAAAAATAAACCTAAAAAATTGGGGATATGCAGTGTTTGACTCTTGTGTCAAAAATATGTAGTTGTATATATCAATCATTGCTTGTGTTTATATATATTTACTTAACCAAAATTTATTAACATCCCTAACTATTGCAAGCCTTCTAAGTGGACATTTTTATATTTCATTGGAAGACTAGTGTAAGTGCGGTACAGAAGTAAAGAAACTATATCAAAAAGTTGCCCTTTAAGCAATATTTTTTTAAGTAATTATACCAAAAATATAAACAATTCCGTTTCATTAGAAACTCAGTTAAATACTTTTTCGAACTCGCCTAGAAAAGATGTAAAAAGAGAAAGCTTTCCACTTGGACGGGATAAGTGTATTAAAGAAACTTTTAATGTAATAACTATAGTTACGAACAAGGTTACCAAATATATTTATAAATAATAAGTTTATTTTGACATTGATAAGTGTGTAAATGTGCAACAAAAACAATATTAGCTCCAAGCAATATCGTCAGGACTATATTAAGAAAATCATATAAATACCGGTAAGTTCACCAAAAAATATCATTATACTTACATATTCTAAAAGTTATTTACATGTTTTAAGGTAGTGTAAAACCCGAACAATGAACCCAGTTTTGCTTTTTTAAACTTGTCTTCCTTATTAAGTACAGATTATGTTTTTTAATAATATTATTTTAGATATGTGTTGTTTTCGTTTGATTTTAATTATCACAAATTTTACTGATTAATACTTTTAGCTAAGTTTTAAAAGTTACATTAATTTATTTGCAAAAAACAGTTAAACAGTATAAGAATAAAGCCTTAAAAATTAATATTTTTTAAAGTCTAGCAATAATTTGAAAAAATAATAATAGGTTCCGAATATTCTAATATGGCCTAGGTTTTCCGGACACATTAGTGTTTTTAGGGCCATATAGTATAGTATTTAAAATTATGTTTATTTTTAAAATAATACCTGTATTTTGTTTAAAATTTCATAAAAAATGTTTATTTAGCGCAATCTGCTTAGAACTCATTAAATTAAACCAGCCCAGGGCGCAGTGTTGTTTGCAACGTTGCCTTTCTTGCTTCATGGCTCTTTGTTATAGAAGGCTGTGGTATGCCTCGTAAACGTAACCTACCAACGAAACGCCGACGTTGTCAGATCAATGTTGCCAGAATCATTTTTTAAAATGTACCAAATATTATTGAAAAATGTACCAGAATTCAGTGTTTTGTATTGAAAAATAAAACCCAACAATTATATAACTTTTAGCATTTTTTTACAAAATTAAAACATATTTTTTATTTTTTTTACACAATCAAAATATATTTCCATAAAAAACAAAACTTAAAAAAAAATCTTTTATTGTTTCTTTATTAATAAACAATTGCTTTATCAATAAGATACGTTTCTGTTTTCCATTGAAAGCAGAAATGATAATGATTTACTGTTTTTTTTATTTATTTAAGTATATTATAATCCCTGTTATTACAAAAAATATTATGGGTAAGTATTATTAGGGAATTTTATCTTCTAAAATATTTGAAAATGTAATTGATCAAAAAATGTACCAAAAAGAGTGAAATTGTATTTTTGTACAAAAAGTCTGAAAGTGTACCACATTGATACAATTGTACCAGCTCTGGCAACGCTGTGTCAGATGTGTATCTCTGGTGTTGTGTCAGAGACAAGTGAGAAACATTTTTTGACATCTAGTTTTAGAGATTTTTCGGCAGAACATATACTTTTAAGTAAATTTGCTGTACCCATTAAGTATTTTTTCAGGTAAGTGATACCTACCTATTATTATATGTTCGAGTATATGTTATTATTTTACATGTTGTCACTAGGTTATAGAATATTAGACTGTTTCAAAAAATCGATTTTTCTTAATTTAATCGAAAATATACTTAGTTGAACATGGTAAAAAATTGTGAAAGTTAGAGCTCTCAATATTGATATTAACAGGTTATTCAAAGTTAAATTTGGATTGATAACATAATACATTTTTCTAATTTTTCGACGCAACCATCAACTTGGTGAGAAAGGTTTCATGGAACATTTTTTTGTACAGCATTTAATTTTCAATTAACTATCTTTAAAAAAATGTTGATGTTTTTTACAGTTTGTAGTTATTTGCAAAAAACTAAAAAAAGTTTGTAAACAATTGTCATTTTACTGATTAAAAATTAAAATCAATTATTATTCTTAAATAAATAGATTTTTATTTATTTATTTATTGTTAATTATTATTTAATTATTAACTAAAAAAATATTGTTTTTTTGCGAAGCGTGGTTTGGCGTTAATTGAACAATATCTACAGTAAGTGTTTTACCAAAAATGAAGAGCAATTACAGTACATTATTGGTACTTATAAGCGAATGCAGAAAAACATGGCCAATTATAATAAAACTATTTTACTGTAACCAATTAAATTGATAAATAAAACTACTATGTTTTTTTTTACCACTAAAATATATTCACAATCATTGTTACTGCAGTTTCAAATCACAGAGTCATTTTTAAACAAAATGTGATAACTTTTATATAGGACAAAAAGGTAGGAGCATAAAAACTCGCTATTTAGAACATTTTAGATCATATAGACTACAAAAAACAGACTCTACTTTTGCTAATCATTGTTTAGAAAAAAACACAAATTCCCTAATTTAAATAATATCGAAATATTACACTATTCAACCAAGGGTCATAAATTAAACTATCTAGAATCCCTAGAAATATACAAAGGCAATAAAAATAATAATGTACATCTGCTTAATAACCAAACCGAACTTGTATTTTCCCCGCTATTTACTGTCGCCAAACCATAATAAACTGTTAATTGCTCCGCCGCTTCCTAAGAATATATTTACCACTTAAGAGGTATAAATTACCTTATTTTTGTATTGATACTTTAGTCTGAAAAAATTTTGTTTGAAAATGACTCTGTGAGTGGAAACTGCAGTAACAATAATTGTGAATATATTTTAGTAGTAAAAAAACATAGTAGTTTTATTTATCAGTGTTCTTCATGATGATTAATTACCACATAGTAACGCCTAATAGCATCATTTTTTGCTTTAATTATAATAAAGGACCAATTTTCAGGTTGAAAATCTATTCCATTAAGTATATTGATTAATTTTAAGCAATAAAACAAAAACTTAAAAAAATGTTTTTTTGCAAATAACTTTTTCGAACTGTAAAAAATATCAAAAGATAAAATATAGAAAATGAAATGCCCTACAAAAAAAGTTCTATGAATTTTCTCATGAAGTTGATGGTGGCATCGAAAAAAATTAAAAAATATAAAATAGAAATATATAAAATTTTAAGGTTCAAAAAAACAAAAAAATAATATGTATACCAAAAATTTGTAAGAGACCTTTTTTGTTAAGCGTTAAATTTTCTACAAGAAAATTTTTTAATTGTCTTTATTATCGTTATCCCTAACGTGAGTTACAAAATTCCAAAGTCCAAAAAGAACGTTGTTCCTATGTTATTTAAATGGGAAATTTACGATGCGGAACCTCTTAATATCAATAGTAAGAGCTCTTTCACAGTTTTTTTTTCACATTTTTTAACAATAATTTTAATATAATTAAGAAAAAAAAATTATCGATTTTTTTGAAAGTCTAAGTTTTAAGAGTCTTGCAAAGCCCTAATATTAATATTAATACAGAGGCTTAATTAAGAAAGCACTGTAAGTTCTTATCTTTGTTTCAGAAAAGTTAAGCCTGGACCAGGACAATGAAGTAGCTTCAACATCTGGAGAAAGTGTTACATCTTCACCCAAGTTTCTTCACACAAAAAATTTAAAAACCTATCAAATTTCTAAGTTTCTTTCCTCTATGCCTAAAAACATTTTATTGGTCATAAATTTGCGCAACTCTGCCCCCATTCACTTAACTGACCCTGTATCTCCTGTGGTTACCGAGATCCCCATACTTCGACACGAATTTGTATCATCCTGTAATCCTGTATAAAACAAAAGACTTTAAAAGCCTATGTAAATTTTAAAATTATTAATTCAATTTTAATAAGCAAATAATATTTAGACTTATGACCATTTTTTTTTGTTGAGGGCCAAAAACTAACAGAAAAATTAATTTTCCAGATTTCTAAAACAAATAGGAATATTAAATAAATCGAAATATCATGTATTTTTTATTTTATATACTTAGTTCACTTTAATACTCCAATAATTATATTTATTTAAATTTAGTTTTGTCATATTAAGTATTTTTATTACAAATTTATATGTTTTGTATAGAGTTGTACAGAGAAAATATTTTAATAAAGAATTAAGTTTTCGTTATTTATAAATTTCAATTGTTTTAATAAATATGTTTTCTTAAACAAAATTTGATTTATGGGGAAGAACTAGGTAAATGATGTTGGCGTTAGCATCCTATGCACTTTTAATTTTTGGACTCTTGATTTAGTGAGAATAAAGGACTAGTTTCTTTTGTGAACCTTTTTTATTTTTTTCGACTATTGGGCTAAAAATTGTAGCCTCAATAAAGGGCTTAATAAATACGTCCCAAAAATAAAAAGATATACAAGAAAACTAGTAATTAGTCCTTTCATTCTTAATTCCCACTAAACCAACAGCTCAAGAAAGAATTTCTTTTTGAGACACTGTGCTGTACTGTTAAGGTAAGTTAAATCTTTCATCTTAATATTTTTTTCTCAAAAATATAGGCACATAGCTATTAAAATCAAGAAGTTAAAGGGGAGTGGACTTTTAGGCAGGTCACCCTGTACCTAGAGCTGAACCCAATCAACGGTAAGCATAATTAAAAAATAGCTTTCAAATTTATCAGTCTTTACTTTTCTCCTCAAACTAAAAATAATTAAATAAAAAATGTATCTTAAGATTACGCACGAGCACACAATAATTATACATGGTTAACTTCCCGTAAAGGGAAGAAATTTCTTTAGATCTGGCAACGCAGCGTGTAGCGACAAAAATCCGATCCCATTTTATGTCTTTAATAAAAAGTTTAAAACCCAGGCTCCCACTTAAATTCGACCGTTGTTTACACAAACGCCGTAAATTTTTATTGGGGCAGCACCAATCGATCACGCTTTTTTAGAATCACTTTGCATCAGTCGTCACTCAAAAAGGACGGAAGATGCTATTTGCATTGATTTAAGAAAGATAGAAATAATTTTTGTCGCGAGCCACGTTTGTTTTCATAGGCATTAGGCATCTTCCCAAAACATTACTCAATCAACGGTTAACCATTTACAATTATTTATTGCGATGGCGTTGGACTCGAATTTATTGACAATATGTTTAATGGTTGAAATGGAGAAAATAAACTGAAAATATTTCAGATGGGTTTATTTAAATTCTAGTATGATAAAATTATTTTTTTAATGATCGATAGTAATAATTGTTATTAGTTAAACTAATTGTTACATTAAATAAAAGGTATGATAAAAAAATAATGTTAACGTGTCTTTTACTTTGAATTTAATGATTGTGAGATTGATGCGAAAAAAACATTCCTTCTATTCGGCTGTACGTCAGATTTGACAAAGCCTTATAACAAATTGTTTGCTGGTGGCTGGTGTCTGTTTGGTTGTGCCTGAACCAAAAATTTGGTAATTTTGCAATTACATTTCGCTTATTAAAATTTTTTGAAACTTGGCACGAGGGTGTGTCAGATTGGTCTCTTTAAAAAGTTATCTAACATTTTTTCTGTTAAATTAACAGGGGAGCCAATAATTAACCCCCCTTTTAAAATTTACATGGAATGCCCTATGTTCCGCCCACGACGCACCACCCGGTATAGAATTATTACATTTTATTTAAAAAAAAATCACGACAAAAAATATTTTTTTCAATTGTTTAAACAATTTATTGCCTAATATAAAACACATTTTTACGATAAATACTCAAACTTACCAGAAATATTTTCTTCAGGACCCATGAAACTCTGTTCAATTTGACCAAATACTTAAAAACCTGGTCATATTTCGAAACAGCATCAGTAGGAATCAAAATATTAAGTGGCCATTTTAATTTGTAGGTCAACGACAAACAATCCAAAACATCCGGATCTCCCAAATCGAAACATTTTGGCAAACTATTAATTTTGAATGACAAATATTTTGAGTTTTCCTGAAATTTGCTCGAGTTGTCTAAAGCACTGAAAACTAAAAGAGATAAAAATTTAAGAAAAAAATAATAAAAATTGCTAATAAAAAACAATTTAAAAAAATATTTTTAAATATGTGAATAACAGTGCCTATTTCTGTTTGATTGATTGATTTGAACTACTAAGACATGACAATATTTTCGGAACTAATTGGTAACGTGAGTGCTTTGTAAATTTTTTCGTTATAGTTTATTTCACCTCTAAGTTAAAAACGATGTTAGTTATGAAAACAAAATGAAAAACTTGTCAATGGCGAATAAATCAATTATTAAATGCATTAATATATATATATATATATATATATATATATATATATATATATATATATATATATATATATATATATATATATATATATATATATATATATATATATATATATATATATATATATATATATAAAATTAAAAATATTAAAAGCTTTAAAACCACTAATATCAAATTGCTACCTCCTATTTAGACATTTTTTAATTCAATACAATTAAAAGACCTAAAATTTCAATACTGCTATTAAAAATTTAAAACAAGAGAACACACCTAAATGTTGTAATGTTCTACAGTTAATCAAGTCCAACGGAAAATTTGCATTATACAGTTTTTCAAATAAATTTTCCGTAATATTTCGACCAAATTCTCCATCCTGAAGGAAAAAGTAATCTCTTAAGCTTTCTAAGTGTCTAAAAAGATGTAACTCCTCAACGAAGTATTTTAAAATTTCGTTGTTAGCCAGCTTCAACTGAGCGAGTAAAGGAATAGCCACACTCTCTTGTAAAAATAATTTAAGACAATTTTTTGAGATTCCTTTAGCCTCTTCCACTGATACTCTCTTAGAGAATGTTGGTACTGAGCGAGATTCTTGAGATTTCTAGAAAAAAAAAATAAAGTCTAAAAATTATATCCTTAACATTTTTTAAGGTTTTTTTGTTTGCTTCTCTGTAAAGACTTGATAAATTACCTCATTACCTGATAATATAAAGGTGTCGCAGCAATTTTCGATGTGCTCCCAAAGCTAAAAACTTTTCAGTCTGCGAGTGTCAGCGGTGTTGGGAAAACTATCTAGTTTGGTGTCCACACTTAGAAACATGCTGCTGGGTGTGTTGCTTCTTGGAAAATCACTTAGTGGAGTAGTTGTTTGAGGTAAATCACTCATAGGTGTAGAATCGGCCGACATTGGTACTGGTTTATCAGAGTCTGTCTTAATGCTCATTTTATCGAAATCCAGCATAAGCGATCTTGATTTTCGCATTGCAGTGTTTGACTTAGAATCACCTTTTTCTATATAAAAAAAAAATTATTTATAAGGCGCACAAAGCAGTAAATGTATATATGTTAAAATTCGTAAAAAAGTGAATCTGGGTAATACAAAAATGTGTCAATAAGTAGATTTTGCCTATCATAAGTTCTAGTCCTAAGCTTATAAATTCATTATGTGCCTATTAAAAAGATATTAATTATAAATAAATGTAAAAAAAATGTGAAATAAAAACATAACAGAAGTGTTTTACAATTTATTTGCATTACATGATATAATTAACGTCTTTTTAAAATTGCTTTCGGTAAAATTGGTTCTTTTATAATTTAAAATATCTTTTAGTCTAAAAAAGCTCCTTTCGACATCACAGCTTGTAACTGGAGTAAAAACAAAAATTTTACAAGTCGTTTTTTATTTTGTAGTGCCTTAAAAATATGTTTTATTTCTAAAAATCCGGATTTCTTTCCAAGCTTTTTGAACATACAATTTTAATTCGTCACCAATTTCATTAGGAACAGATTTAAGCTTTTCTATAGTGATTTAAAATACATGAACTTAAGACTAGAGGGGCATTTTGTTTTTATAACTGTTTAATTACATCCGGAAGGTATCAAAAATTTTGTAAAATAATTTTTAAATCAGATTTAACATTTAGTGCATTTATAACTTCTTTTTTTTTTCACACTTAAAACATCATCTTTTAAACTGTCGATAACATTTTTTCCCACATTATAATTTATATGGTAATATGTAACTGCTGACAGCCAACCAGTGACTTAAGAAAAACTTTTTTACCCCGCTAACTAAAGTATCAATAAGTGGATAAAAGTTACGTACCATTTTTTTTATTCTATGTAGGGTATGAGCTAAACATGTCAAATGAAGCAATTTGGGAAAATGTTCTTTTAACTGTCGTCCCAATCAGCATATATGCAGCACTATCCGAAAGAAACAAAACGCCACTTTTCTGAATACTAGTGACTGACAGAAGTGAAGTAATACTTTCTACTACAGATTTCGTTATTGTCTCACTATTGGATTTAAAAAGAAATTTACTGTTAATTGGATAGAAGTTTTCAGGTTCATGATAACTTAAAGGTGCAACCATAATATTAGTAACATATCTTCCCTTGATATCAGTGGTTTCATCGACACTAAATTATAACTTTTTTTCCTTTCAGATTGTGTCGTATTTTGTCCATAGTTTTTAAATAGACCTTTTTCAACATAGTTTTATGCAGAGTTGATTCGGCTGGTACTTTTCTATGGTAGTGTTTTTTTTTCCAAAAATGTCCTCATGAACCGATAATTTATTTTATGAAAAAGAATCTTAGCTGCAATAAAAGCTTGACACAAATCCATGCAAAAGTCTGCGTTTGATACATAATGTTCTCGTTCTGTAAGATTTGAATGGCTCCGAAATACTTTGCAGATTTTCTAAACGTTGTGGACCTTTAACATGTCGCTTAATTTGATATGGTTTTGTACAAATAAATTCAGAATTACAAATTCTGCACCAAACTTCAACTGAAGCAATTTCATAAGCCAGTCAATGAGCCTGATTTGAAAACTAAGCGTAGGTCAATGCGGATGTCTCTCTCACAAAACCTTAAACGTATCTTAGATTGGGGCGCCAAAATCTGGTTCAGTTTAATGCCTCCGAAACATGGGCAGGTTGGCTGTCGCAAACAAAGTCTATCAATGCTCATCCATAGCCTCA